>NIVC01001250.1:0-47361 GCA_002269645.1 Macrostomum lignano
TTTATGATGGAGTTGTGATTTTTCGGTTTGTGATGCCCCCCCTCCACCTGCTCACTATCCAGGGTCACAGATGGCGGGCATAAAATTTTCTGGGTGCTGGGTACAAGGTACAAGCAAGGATTTCCCTATAACTAGACTTTTTCTATAACTATAACTAGGTTCTAGTTATATAGAGAAATCCTTGGTACAAGCGACAGGCGGCACGGCGGAGCGGGTGGGGATGCAGGCCTGTGAAAGGTTGATGCGGGAAGCGGTAGAAATGTTGTGCGAGACCAAGGAAATCTAGATCTAGCAGCTGGAATACCAACTCTTGAGTGGAGGCGCTCGGACCCGGACAGTAGTAGGCTGGCGCGATGATAAAGAAAAATGGGAGTCGCGTGGGGACCGGGGGCAGGCACAGACCAATAACAGACAACAGACCAGGCCTGCTAGTGCTTGTTCCCGCTAGCGGCTAGACTGAAGGGTATGAGCGAGCAAGTTAAGAAAATGGGGAAGAGAGGAGAGAGAATATGGGGCATTTAAAAAATTGTACATTTTTGATACTAAAAACATACGGGTACAAATGTACGTTGAATTCCAGTTAGTCATCGTAACTGCAGAGTCTAAGGGGTCTTTGTGCACACAAAGGACAGAGCTGAGGCAGTGAGGCACATGCTTTCATGATTTCAAGTTCCCTGCTTTTTCTTAGCTCTTAGTCTTTACTCTTACTAAGATAAAATACTTTTTCGAATGCCATACGGACACAACTGCCGGGCCATGTCAGATTTAGCGACTATTTAAATATCTTCTCGACTGCTGCGACTGCAGCGATGTCCAGTTACGAAAATTCCAATCAGACAGCATCGAAGGCGCGCTTCATCTGGATTCGGCAGCTCAGTTGCAGCAGCTATCCTTTATCTCTATGCGCCATGCCAGCTATCTGAGAGCGACAGGAAAATCAGAGCTGTTTCTCTGTTGAAGTATTCCAGTATTGCTGTCACCGACATCGAAGTGGTGCTGCAGAATAAGAATATAGTTCGATGAAGAGGACCTGCGGCAACTGGCAGATCAAATTCAGCGCAGAATTCGATTGCTTTCCGGACAAGTCACCTGGCCATCGTCTATTGCATCAGCTGCTTCTGCCCCCGTTCATTACTCCGGACAAAGAATAAGTGCGAGTTCTGTAAGAAATCCCTGTCTGCGACACTCCCGTTGCAGTCTTTCAGCAGGAGTTCTTTCTGAATGTTCAAAAGACATTCAGCAGGCGAAGGCCGCATTCGACTTCCTGGCTGCTATTGATGAGGACTTTCCTAGGCGCAAGAGCACATTTTTCAACTGCGTGTCTTGCTGGCTAGTTTTTTCGGAACTCTAAATCTAAAAGCACAGCGAGTCTGAAGGACAATTTCTTCTCGGCAACAATTAACCAATGCGAGTTATTCTATCTTATGATCGACCTAGCGCATGAAGACAAGCCTGAAATTGCTTTCTACAGAAACACTGCACGAATGGGCTCGACATAGTGCAAGAAATCGTAAGGCGTGCTTCTGTGCTTTGCTTGAACTGCATGGCGAAGATGCTGGTGCGGGAGGTCACTGAGAAGGACTGAAGGAGTCGGCATCATCTGTGTAACGAAACATCAAGAAGCTGACCGCGGCTTTAGTGCAAGTAGCGCCGAGAAGCTCTGCCCAATGACATGAATTTCTGCATATCTGCTATTCAGATCGAACTGCACTTCGAACTGTTATGTGAATACAGCTACCGTTTCTAATTTTTTTCAAACGTTGCTTTATTTAACTGCTGTGTTTTAGGATTGATTTGGTTAAGTTGGAGACGCCTGAGTCTCACTCAATATACGACGTACGAGCGTAATTAGCAAGGCATGAACGATGTACATTGCTTAATAGCTGGCTAAAATTGAGAATCAAAATGTCAAAAGTCAATCAAGATGTCATAGACTGAACACTGATTGTGTGATCAATTAGACGTCAGAGTCAGAGCAAAACTAAACTATGCAAAGCTATCAGTCATGTGAATGAAATCACGTTGCACTGTCACAACAATAACTTGTTAAATATTGCTTGAAGTCAGTAATTATTTCCGTATTGTACTGTTAAAATTCACATTTTTTTATTCTGAATGATGTCGAATTACGAGCTATCTCGTAGTTTAGGTATGCAGATTTATCCATCCTCTTTTTTATTGGCGAAATCGTAATGCCATTGCCTCAATGATACACTTTGAATGCAATAATATGAATCTGTCTGCTTTTATTTTCTATTAAATACAAAAAAACAATATTTGTTTCGTTTCCATACTTGAAAATTCGATTTTGGTTTTTAGCGTGCATCTTAGTCAAAGATTTGTTCGAATGCAAAAGCATATGTGGCTATGTGGGGTTTTCCCAGTCAGCCTACTAGCGTCCGGCGGGGCCAATAAGAGTTGGGACTCCAGGTTCTAGTTCTAGATCTCTATGGCGAGACAAACTCAGTAGCGCAGACACAGAGCTCTGGGGAGATCCTGGTGAGTGGAGATGGAGAAGATCTTTTTTGATTAGTTCGGAGTAAACACCTGGATTTTTACAATACTTTCGTTGCCCTCCCGTTGAGTTTGAGTGTCGAATTTTTTCACTATTATTTGTCACTACAAAAGGGTTCAAATTGAGGGTAAAAATTGTAGCAAAGTAATTAAATCGTGAAGGAATGCATCGGAAGTCAACTGGTTAAACCATTAGATGGTGTTCAGCCTACTACTGAAGTATTTTTTTACTTCTAGCACGCTCGAAAGCTGTCACACTACGAGCGTAATACTTGTACAATAAATATTACGAGCTAGATTCCTTTTGTGCCCCAGTTTACCGGTAGGTACCCTCTAGTTACTTTATAGCCGAAATAATCCGAATAAAATTGCATCGAGCTTCGTGATTCGTTGGTTCGAATAAGCGTACAGTTAAAAGCGATGGATTGAATAGTTTCTACCCAGCCTGCCTTCATTCTCTTGCAGTCTTAACTGACCCAAATTCTGAACATCAGAGGCTGCAGCTCGCAGACTCGCAGTAGTTTCTGTTGCAACCGTGTTTGAGTGGGGCATAGGGTGGTCTGGGTAGAGAGAAAAAGGAAAGGCAGTCGAGGCAAAACGAACGCACTCTCATGGCTAGGCTGAAAAACGTTTCAGAGCTTGTCAGGCATGCAGTGGCTTTACGTGGACAGTGTCTGATAGCATGTACATTCGTGGGCTTCGAAATGGGGTGGGGCTGGGGGTCGAAGTGAATCTCCGCTGCTTCGGTCTTCACCCTCATACCCCTTCACTCGCCGAGAGGCGTCAGGGTTGTACGTTGTACTGCCAATGACTGTCTGCCCCACACATCTCTTCGCCGGCCCTCTTTTTAGTGCGCTCTGTGCGAAAGCATAAGAGGGGTGCTGAGGCACAGTACAGGGAAAGGCTACACAAAAGCGCTAAGCGAAGTTCCAGTAAGCCCAAAAAGCTGCATTAGATCCGTCCATAGCCATAGTTGGGCGCAGAAGTCAAAGAATGCCCGACTATCTGTCCTGCGGGGCCTGCCACACCGAATTCGAAGTGATGGACTTCCACCGCTTCCTGGACCATAAGATCTCTAGCTGCCACATTCGGTACGATGGCTCGGGCCCATCAGAGTCGATGCTCGAATGCTCCAAATGCAACAGGCGCTGCCGCACACCCTGGTCTCTGCTGCAGCACCTGCAGTTTGATCATTGCATGTCGCTGGTGCGCACTTTGATGCTTCCAGCATCTCAGGCCGGCGTCTCCAGCGGTCATTCAGAGGCCAGCACGCAGACTAGCGGCTCCAGTTTGAAGCGACAGGTCTGCCCGTGCGATGACATTGATGAGCGGCTGACAGTTGACTGCTGCCTGGTTGACACAGGCGGTGGTTGTTGCCCAGTCGAAGGCTGCCCAGCTGGCAAGCCTCTCCAAACACCGCAGTGCTGTCTGGCAGTCCCGAAAAAGCGCCGCCTGTTGGCGCTTCGTCCGTGCGACAACGGTGATACAAGTGCCGGCTCTAGCACTGGTGTCGGCGACGGAGACGCCAGCCCGGAAACCGCCAGCGCCAGCGCACCTGCCTCGTCTACCAGAGATTCGCCATCAGGGCAACCGCAGACGCCACAGACGCCGCAGCAGACACAGGTTGCCACGTCCTCTGCTCAAACGCCGCTGCCTCCTCCGCCGCTTTTGTGCTGCTCGGCAGTGAAGATTGAGTGCTGCCAGAAAGCAGCAACACCCGGCCCTCCTAGGTGAGTGGGTGAGAATAGGCATTGTTTTATGGGTCTGCACTCTTGCTGTACAAAATTATTTTTACGATACTTGCAACTTGCAAATTTTAGATGCAGTTGTTGAAATTCATAAGGTTTATCGACAACTTTCTATGAAATCAAATTTTGTATTGATTGAAATGCACTTCACGTTAATGACCTCTGCTTAATGGCTGGTCATTAACTGAAAGTCCTGTTTTGACCATAGACAATTCAATCAATGCAGCTAATATGAAGCGGTAATTTAAGTTAACGGCCAAATTTCAATTGCCCACGCCATTGGCCATTGGCCATTGACCTTGGCCATTGCCTAGAAAACTCGCATGGTTTTCTTTCAGTAAAAGCACATCAAGAAAGTTCCAAGGAAACAGTATTTGCTGATGCTACGGTTTGCTTCAAAGTCAATTATTTTTCTGTGATCGTAGAACTTGTCTATTGCTTGTCTAAAAATAGAACAATAATTAGGCAGCCAATACTAGGATTTGTACTTTTAGCAACGCGTTCCTGTAAACAGTTTGCCCAGTCTAGTCATTTCTTCGTTCATGGTCGCTGCCTCGCAGCCTCTTTTTTTACGCGTCCTGGCCTACATTTCTAGGCGCTCTGATTGACTGACTATCTATGCTTGACTTAAAAAAATGTTTTTGGATTTCTCCAATCCGTTTAAGTACAAGCCACGGGTTAAATCTACATGTAAAGTACCCCTTTCTGAATTAGCATAAGCGAAACCTATTAAGGGGCGAGGCTTTTAGGCAGTGGGAATTTTTCGTCTATTAGCTATCACCTGCTTATCCTTTTATGGGACGCCTTTTGAAGAGCGCACTATCATATGGGCAAGCCGGCAGGGTCGCAATGGATTTTAGGGTGGGGGGACAAAGCAAAGAATTCTACATGTACATGTAAATTATTTTCAGAACGGGTGTTATCAGCGCTCATTTAGCGCCGCAGGCACTCATTTTGGCGCCCCAGAGACTCATTTTGGCTCCACAGGCACTCATTTTAGCGCCGTAGGCACTCATTTTGGCGCCGTAGGCGCTATATATTTGTCGCCCTGAAGCAAAATTATTGATATCCATAACGAGTCACAAGGTTCGGGGGGGGGGCGGAAGCATTGGCATGTCCCCCCCCCACAGCTTTTACTGGGGGGACATGCCCCCCCCCCCGGTGGCGACGCCCCTGGGTAAGCGGTTGGACAACTTGTATTGGAGCGCACTCATTGGACATGTCACATGAGTGCACTGCCACGAGTGCACTGCCATGAGTGCAATGATATACATGTAAGCGCACTGCCATGAGCGCACTGCCATGAGCGCACTGACATGAGCGCACTGACATGAGCGCACTGACATGAGTGCACTGACATGAGCGCACTGACATGAGTGCACTGCCACGAGTGCAGTGCCATGAGTGCAATGATATACATGTAAGCGCACTGCCATGAGCGCACTGCCATGAGCGCACTGCCATGAGCGCACTGCCATGAGCGCACTGCCATGAGCGCACTGCCATGAGCGCACTGACATGAGCGCACTGACATGAGTGCACTGACATGAGCGCACTGACATGAGTGCACTGCCACGAGTGCACTGCCATGAGTGCAATGATATACATGTAAGCGCACTGCCATGAGCGCACTGCCATGAGCGCACTGCCATGAGCGCACTGCCATGAGCGCACTGACATGAGCGCACTGACATGAGCGCACTGACATGAGCGCACTGACATGAGCGCACTGACATGAACGCACTTTTACTACGAAGTGGCACAAAGAGACTTGGGGGTCGTACTAGCTCGTATAAAGCTGTCGTAGCGTAAGTTCGATCGTACGTCGGAACTTTTACACTGCGGAGATGGGAGCTAAGAACGATCTTATCTTACGATGGCTTTATAGAACGGGCCCAATCACTTCTAGCTACTGCTAGGCAACCCAGTAATCAAACGAATGTATTTATTACCTTGAGTCCTGTTTTGGAGAGCTCTTCCTTGCGTAGATCTCGGTTTCAATCAGTCTAGACGTCTAGATTTAGTTGTCCTGGTCCAGGTTCCTCTTTACTTCCAACGAAGTCGTTTCCGGCCGGTATCTGTCGTTCGGACCAATCAGAAGCTTCGAATTAACAATGGGATCCCTGCGCCGTACTGCGGTTTCAATTAAGCCTTCTCCTTCTAGCAGTGCCTTAATGCACTCTAGGTATAGCTCCGGTAATCACTGATAGTCCTCTAAGATCTATCAGGGTTAGTCCTTTTGGAGACTACAACCAATGGAGTCTCAATAGACTCAAGAGTCTCAATAGACTCAAGAGTCTCAATAGACTCAACTACAACAACAACAATGAGTCGACTCAAACACCAGGGCGCAAATGAGTAAGGCTTACTTACCGCAAGAACTCGACCGAGTCTCGATTGACTTAGTCTTCAGGAATTCCTCCTAAGGCTTCCTCTTCTCTTCGGAGCGTCTCCTTCTGTAGGTTCGGTTGTTGGCTCCGGGTCCGCTTCGGACCACTTGTATTTATAGGCAAACGGACCCCTCGCGAGGTCGTCCATCACCTTTTTTCGTAAATGTCAAAAGGTCACGCATTGGTGGCTGTCAAGCATGACAGGGTAGAAAGTTAAGCCACTAGTCTAGTGTAAGCGCGCATGATTGGTTACCGTAGCTGGGTTATTTTGGGCTCTCTTTGATTGGTTCATCCTGTGCAGGCCGAATGATGAATCGCAGATGGGGTTTAAACTGACAATTGTAGGTTAGGTCACGCATGACTGGTTGGTTGCAAAAAATAACATGTTTGACTTACTCTCTTGTGGTTCGTTGACTAAAATTACGCATGTGATTCAGTACTTATTTTTATACATGCTACTTACTATAGCACTAAATAAAGATTTATAAGTAGTATGTTAACAATTTGTATGACTTTTCTTGGGAGGTATAACACTATACACTACTTTCAGTTCATTAGTAAGTTAAACAGAAGCATTTTAATGTATCTTACAAAGACACGGCTCATTTATTGGATCTTACCCCCCCCCAGCTTAACCCTCCAACAGCGCCTTTCCACACTACCCCCTCGCCCCATCCCAATTTTTATTGCCTTTCTCGGAAATCCAGCCTAAGCTGCCATGTACATTTCAGTGGACTGGCTAATGTACATTTTTGCTGAACCAAATAGCAAGCTGTTTACGCCTGCAAACTTGGGCTTCTAAACTTATAAAAGTCGTTTCAGCTGCCTTATTTTTATAAAATAGCTTATGTATTCTTCTTTGCTACTGAACTGAAAGTAGAAAGCTGTTTTACTAAGTATCTTTGCCTGAGTGGCCCATCTAGTTATTTTAGTATTTGTGAGGGAGGGACGGAGAGACAGTGAAACAACTTAAAAACCAATGTTCAACCCCAACAACGTGTTTGAAGGGTGCACTGCAAAGCGCGGTGTCATAGCGCGCCTTTTATTTTGTGACAAGCTTGGCTTAAGAGCGCAGGCACAAACCTGTATGAGCGCGCAGAGGCCAGACACGAAATTTTACGAGCGTGCAATGATGAAGGCGCGAGTCGATTATATATTTGTAGTAGCGCAGAAAATAAATTAGGATCGTACCGCCGTCTTCATAAAAGTCTCTACCCAATTAGCGATTGGGGACACGTCAGGGTAAAAAAATCTAGTACTTGAATGAATCTGCTTTGCACATGTATCTTTACACATGTATCTTTACACATGTATCTTTACACATCTATCTTTACACATAATTATCTTTACACATGTATCCTTACACGTATCTTTACACATAAGTTTCTTTACACATGTATCCTTACACGTATCTTTACACATAAGTTTCTTTACACATGTATCCTTACACGTATCTTTACACATAAGTATCTTTACACATGTATCCTTACACGTATCTTTACACATAAGTATCTTTACACATGTATCCTTACACGTATCTTTACACATAAGTATCTTTACACATGTATCCTTACACGTATCTTTACACAAGTTTCTTTACACATGTATCCTTACACGTATCTTTACACATAAGTATCTTTACACATGTATCCTTACACATAAGTATCTTTACACATGTATCCTTACACGTATCTTTACACATAAGTATCTTTACACATGTATCCTTACACGTATCTTTACACATAAGTATCTTTACACATGTATCCTTACACGTATCTTTACACATGTATCTTACATGTAGCGAGAATTCGCTTACTAATCCAATCATACAGAACGGTGCGAATTTCCTTTCATTGCACGAATAGTTCCATACGTTTATGCTTAAAGGCTAGTCTGTTTCAGAGGAGTTGCAAGAGTAATGGAGCCAATGGAGCCACAAATCTTAGAGGAAAATCTGATGGATACAGCAAGAGCTAAATTTGCCACTACGTAAGATTGCCTACATCTGACTTCTTCATCCCACAGGTCGGTGCAAAGCACGAGCAGCCAGACGGACTTCGTGGTCACATTGGACATCGACATGGATATGCTGCTGGGTGGCGGCGAGGGGCCCTCCCTGCTCAACGAGTCCAGTGAGGAAGCGCCACAGACACGAGCTGTAGCGACTGCGCCCTGCAAGGCCATCCAGACCCTCAGCCGAGTGGCCTATCCAGCGGGCGAGCCCGACCCGGCAGCTGCTGTCCACGCCGTCCCCGTACCGCCGCCGCCTCCGCCACCGACCAGCGACTCGGGTATCTACTTTGCGTCGGACCCTTGTGTACAGTTTGGTGGTGGTGGCGATGGCAGCTTTTCTGCTGCCCTGGCCGATGGAATGGAGACAAGCGCCACTCACTTGGCGCCTCTGGATACCTCCTATTCCATGTTCTCCAAGTCACAGGTAAGCTTGCGTGGCTTCTTCTTGTTGTCGATTTCACCTTTTTTTCTTCTAATTGCCATTTTTGACGATACATGTGGAGTCCAACCTGGGCACGGGCAGACAGAGTCATATAAAACCTTCTAAAAACCATTCGTGACTCCTACCAGCCATGTCAGAAATTTATAGCTTTGTTTTCTTTGACGCTCTGATTTAATGTAAATTAAAAATGTCTTCTTGTCTGCTTTCTTCCTAGAATTCATAACGGATTGCCTCAATAATTCTCCACAGGACCCACCTCAGTTGCTGGGTGAACAACAGCAGCAGTACATGTCCCAGGACCTGCTTACCAATTCAGCTGTTCCCAGCACCTCAGCGCATGTCAACCACGTCTCCTTGCCGCTGGATTTGCCCATGCAGCAACCGGGGCAGTCGCACCAGCAGCTGCAGCTGCAGCACCAACCCGCTGCTCATCGGCCGCAGAAAAAGCTAAAGAAGGTTAAGGAATTGAAGTACAGGTGAGGTTATTGATATTGTATTAACACTTGTCGGGGTCTTTGATGACTATGAGTATCTGATCACTTACGTAATCGGATCCTAATCATTTTAGTTAAGTTTTAAGCCGGAAATGCAGTCTTTTTTTAGGCCAAGTGGCCCTGTACACCGTACGACGGACTACATAAGTATAAACGATACTTTAGTAGTCATGCACCGGACTCTAAATTTGTTTAAAAGCCACTGCTTGAAATGTATTCCTGATATCGCACTCAAACAAAATATTTTTTCAATCAAAAATACATTATCGCTGCAGATGCTCCCAGTGCTCAAAGATCTACCGCCAGAATATCCACCTGCGAAAACACGTGATGTCGCAACACAGCCTATCAAAGCCACACAAGTGCCCCACTTGCGAGTACACTACAGTTGAGAAGAGCCACCTCACCGTGCACATCCGCAAGCACACTGGCGAGCGGCCTTACAAATGCCGAGATTGCGACTACTCGACCGCGCAGAATTGCACACTCAAGGCGCACTACCTTCGCAAGCACCCAGGCAGCATTGTCCACTGCGCCAGGTGCGGCATGGACTTCGTCACCGAGCACGAAAAGGACAAGCACGAGAGGGGCTGCGGCGAGTGACCCTGCCATTTACTTCAATTTAATTGACTCTCTGTGACCTGAAATTCAAGCAGTAAGATGGATTGTATCTTTTATTTAAAGTACATGTACATTTTGGGAAGACAAATGAAAATATTTAGCTCTTCGCTTTATGCCCTATAAGCCGAAATTTATCTGAGGAGTCAACACACTTCCAATCACAGGAAACACAACAGTATGAAGTAAGTTAGGCCACTGCTAAAGTAAGTCAGAAGGGGTTCTCAGCTCTACTGTACTGGGTTTCCCAAAAATGTCGAATTTTAATCCAATACAGTGCAAAACTGTCCGCTCCTGTTTCCTAGCAACTGTACATGCTGATAGTCAACATTCATAAATTTTGTTTCCTGCAGTTTTTATTTAGATTGGTACATCCGTTCATGATCAACAGCATTCAGAAATGGCTGAAATCGCCCACTGTAAGAATGGATTAATGCCTCAGACAAGAGGCTTATTTCTTATTACGATTGATTAAACAAGTTGTAACAAGTTATCACGTTAAATTTTAACCAGCTATGAAGGACTGCATTCATGCAATTCTGCAATCCGAAGTCGGCACTCTTCGTCAAATTTGCACACCATGCGTCACGAGGCAAAACTGCTGCTGCTGATGCTGCTACTGCTCTCTCACTGCTCGCTGCCGCCCATGTCTGTGGCGTTAACCCATTCTTACAGTGGCGACTTCAGCAAGTTCCGAATGCTTTTGATCATGAACGGAAGCACCAATCGAAATAAGAACTGCAGGAAACAAAACTTATGAATGTTGACTACTATAGCATTTCCCGGTCAATTTGGTCCTAGAATCACTCAATATCATCATGTGCAGCAGTGGCGTAGCCGGGGGCGGGGCGGGGGGGGGCCGCGGCCCCAAATCGCCTGGGGGGTGGGGTTGAGCGCGGCGGGTACCAAAAACCATGAAGCAATTTAGTGCCTGCGGCGCTAAAATAAGTGCCTGCGGCGCCAAAATGAGTGCCTGCGGCGCCAAAATGAGTGCCTGCGGCGCCAAAATGAGTGCCTGCGGCGCTAAAATAAGTGCCTGCGGCGCCAAAATGAGTGCCTGCGGCCCCAAATTAAGTGCCTGCGGCGCCAAAATGAGTGCCTGCGGCGCCAAAATGAGTGCCTGCGGCGCTAAAATAAGTGCCTGCGGCGCCAAAATGAGTGCCTGCGGCCCCAAAATAAGTGCCTGCGGCGCCAAAATGAGTGCCTGCGGCGCCAAAATGAGTGCCTGCGGCGCCAAAAGTGGCAATGGCATAAGGCATGCTATTGGCCAGCCAAGCCAACCCGGCCCCCCTCAATTGAATTTCCTGGCTACGCCACTGATGTGCAGTTGCTAGGAAACAGTAGCATACAGTTTTGCACAGTATTGAATTAAAATTCATTTTTTGGGACACCCGGTATAGTCACTGATGCATAAATAGACATTTGGAAGCATTCAATTCAAATGACAATCTATGTCAACCTGTTGATGCAAGTTAATATATTGGCGCGTAAAAGTTTATTTTTTGCTGCAGATTTTTCATATGCGTACAGTAAGTGCTATTCATGTAAATCCTTTCTATCTAAAAGAGTCCAGTATTTATTGATGGGGTGCATGCGCAATGTAGAACAGGGTCACATGGGAAAGATAGCTAGTAATTTGGCACCCAACTGTGTTCAAGGCTTTTTTGTTCAATCGACGCGTTCATTTTTTTTCTTCAAATTGTGAAATTCTCATCTTGCACTGCTTAATTTTTGTCTAATGTGGCTAAGTGTTGAGATGCCTTATGACCCCAGTGTTACAATACGATTGAATACCATATAGTAGGTTTATTCTGTACGCATACGCTGTTGCTTGCCTAAAGATAAAGATACTACTATAATTGTGCTCCAGAATAGGTATCCACAGTTTTGCTAATAAATAAATACTGTATTGGCATGCTACGCAGTACCTGAAAATTTCAAAGGCGTTGCGTTGCTTGCACGCTTAGCGCATGTAAATGTGATTCAAAACCATCTCGATTGATGACTGTGGTGGTTTGCAGCCTACATGTAAGCTTTGTCCAGTGAGAATTGCATGTACATATTATAATGGGCTGGCTATATAGGAACAAAAAGTTGGATTTTAAAAGATTCGAGCTATGCATAGATACATCTAGCAACAGAAAATTATCCACACCTGCGCTACAAGCTAACAAAGCAACAAGGTCACAAAGCTAAGAATGAGAGCTTACTCTCGTCGCTGAGCTAGCCACCCTCCAAAGGCCACAAAGCTAAGAGTGAGAGCTTAATCTTGTCGCTGAGCTAGCCACCCACCAAAGGCCACAAAGCTAAGAATGAGAGCTTACTCTCGTCGCTGAGCTAGCCACCCTCCAAAGGCCACAAAGCTAAGAGTGAGAGCTTAATCTTGTCGCTGAGCTAGCCACCCACCAAAGGCCACAAAGCTAAGAATGAGAGCTTACTCTCGTCGCTGAGCTAGCCACCCTCCAAAGGCCACAAAGCTAAGAGTGAGAGCTTAATCTTGTCGCTGAGCTAGCCACCCACCAAAGGCCACAAAGCTAAGAATGAGAGCTTACTCTCGTCGCTGAGCTAGCCACCCTCCAAAGGCCACAAAGCTAAGAGTGAGAGCTTAATCTTGTCGCTGAGCTAGCCACCCACCAAAGGCCACAAAGCTAAGAATGAGAGCTTACTCTCGTCGCTGAGCTAGCCACCCTCCAAAGGCCACAAAGCTAAGAGTGAGAGCTTAATCTTGTCGCTGAGCTAGCCACCCACCAAAGGCCACAAAGCTAAGAGTGAGAGCTTAATCTTGTCGCTGAGCTAGCCACCCACC
The DNA here is from genome assembly GCA_002269645.1 of Macrostomum lignano. Taxonomy (NCBI): domain Eukaryota; kingdom Metazoa; phylum Platyhelminthes; family Macrostomidae; genus Macrostomum; species Macrostomum lignano. The sequence goes on from NIVC01001250.1 coordinate 13,026, forward strand.
AAAGGCCACAAAGCTACGAGTAAGAGCTTAATCTTGTCGCTGAGCTAGCCACCCACCAAAGGCCACAAAGCTAAGAGTGAGAGCTTAATCTTGTCGCTGAGCTAGCCACCCACCAAAGGCCACAAAGCTACGAGTAAGAGCTTAATCTTGTCGCTGAGCTAGCCACCCACCAAAGGCCACAAAGCTAAGAGTGAGAGCTGTCTGTTAGTGATATGGATGTTATCGATGATATGGATGAACGTACTCTCAAACGAGAGCCCTGACGAATTGACGGTTCAACGGAGCTCTGGCTAAGTTCTACCAGCGCTGCCCTTCAGTGAGACACTGAGGCCCTCGGGTCGAGGCCACGTTGTCAAATCCGCCAGTTTCTATCTAAACCGCGCTTGATAACGACGCCCTCAGACAAGGTTATCGCGGACGTTACGTCACAAGACTGGTGCGGTTGGGCGAGGGAATAAAACACGGACCGGGGGAGACGATGCAGATCAAGCGCCTCAAAGCGCGAGTAGAGAGCAAAACGGCCGGGAGATTGGACAAGCTCTCCTCTCTCATCTCCTTTCATCTCTTCTCCTCTCCTCTTCTCTTTCCTCTCGTCTCTCCTCCCGTCTCATCTCTTCACCCCTTTCCTCTCCTCTCATCTCCCTTTTCCTCTCCATTCTCTTCTCCCTTCTCTCCTCTCTCCTCATTCATCTCCCTTCTCTCGATCCTCTCCTATTTCATCTCTCCTGTCGTCCACTCTCTTCTCCTTAATTCTTTCGCCTCTTTTCTCCTATGCTCGTATTTATTTTCTCTATTCCTTATCCTGTCTCCCTCATATGGCCCGCAGTCATCAGGACTACTGGGCCCGCTTCGCTTAGGGGCCATGAGCGAAGCGGACCCAGAAGGGCAGTCATGAGCTAAGTTCTCAATTTGGCCCTTGAGGACTGAGGTAACAAGTTTGCCGACCCTGCACTAAAAGCACTAGGCTAAGGCACATTAGATAAAAACTGTAGTGGAATGGGATGGAGAACAACATCAACTATTATATGCAATGGCGTAGGCTAGGGGGATATGGGGATGATATCCCCCCGTGGGCCTGGTCGGTGGGTGTAAGAAATTAGGAAAGCATAGTGCATGCTAGTGCAGCAAGTCAAAAACGATTTTCATTTACTAAAGCATTCAGTAGAAAGAAATTTTTTCTAATTTTTTACTAAATTGTGACATTTTCATAGAATTGGAAACTTGACTGGCCGTTCATAGCTACCTAGCACCTCCGTATTTGATTTATGGCACTCAATTTTCCTGTGAACTGCCATTGGGCCAGCAAGTACAAATAGCAGCAGCTACTCATATCCTTGCATTCTCCCCCGTGAGAAATTCCTGCCTACGCCCCTGATTATATGTCCACATACCCGATTGAGGGTGATTTTTAATTTCTAACATTTTTAATGTACCCTCGGAAAAACCTCAAAAAGATCCAGAAAAGCCAAAGCCCAAAACCGGCCAACACTTGTTTAAAATTCAAAGAAAAGGGCATTTGCGGGATCATGCTAAAAAGTGGTCCGACACCCCTGGTCATAGACTAATTTTACTTGTTATCTATTAAAAATGGAACTAATAGAACTAAACTCATGGAAGCAAAAATCTCACATGTTGCTGGCTCGCTGCCTGCTCAATAAATCGATGCCATTTCGAAGGATGCGGTGGCAAAGGACGATCCTGCTGAAGTGGTTGCTCTCTGCTCAAAATCTCGGCTCAAAAGGTGCTCCATGGAGAAAGCTAGTGTGGTTACAAGAAAATTTATCTTGTGCTTCAAAGTAGGGTTCTATACGATGCATGGTAGCTTTTAATTTTTTTTATCAACAATTAGTGCTCTACTTCATGAAAGTTTTTTACAAAAAGAAACTAATACATGTTTTTCTAATCATCTGTATCAAAATGTATCATTTTAAGCACTCATTCTAGGCATCAGCCAAAAAACATTTCGTGAGACGCAAAGTGGCTGTACCACTGGGAATGCTAGGCATACAGTTAAGCGTCTATAAAATCGTTTAAAGTGCAGTTTACATGTCTTTGAAAAATTTCCTAAATTAAATTTATAAAACATTTCGTTTTTAATGTAATATAGCAAGTTTTCAACACAAAAACAACTTTTTTAAGTTACAGACATCATAGTGTAAAAAATTAGAACATCAATGAAGTGGTTGAATTTGAATTTTTTTCATCGCCTAATATCGCCTAATACCACAAGATAACTTAAAACACTTTTGCAACATAAATTTCAACCCAAAAAATATCTTTATTCACAGATGAAAGTGTCATATTGTTTTCAATACGGCAGTAACAATAGTAAATGTTCGGAAAATTGTTAAAATTTTCGCTCCTACCAGAATTTGAGAACGACCCAGGTAATCTACTCTATAATAGTCTCATGTTCTCTGCCTGTCTGACTCACTCCAGTCTCATGTGTTCTCTACCTGTCTGATTGTCTCCTGTCTCATGTGTTCTCCACCTGTCTGATTGTCTCCTGTCTCATGTGTTCTCCACCTGTCTGATTGTCTCCTGTCTCATGCGTTCTCCACCTGTCTGATTGTCTCCTGTCTCATGTGTTCTCCACCTGTCTGATTGTCTCCTGTCTCGTGTGCTTCACCCGTCACCTGTCAATATTTCCTGTCAAGTAAAGCACTCAGCCTGAATCTGTCACTCCCCCAACCCAGCCTGAATCTGTCACTCCCCTAACACAGCCTGAATCTGTCACTCCCCTAACACAGCCTGAATCTGTCACTCCCCTAACACAGCCTTAATTTGGCGTGGCCGCCTCCTTGCTGTCCATGATGCGGCTGCTGGAGGTGCTGTCCGGCAGTGGGTCGCGCTTCTGTCTCACAATGGCCAGAACCACCTTCACAATGAGGGCGGCAATCAGAGCAGCCGTCAGCTCCACCGTCAGATCTGAGGTGACGGAGCCGGCCGCATAGTTGCCGGCAACGGAGGTGGCTAAGGCCCAGATGAGGGTGAGGTAGGGCGCGATGAAGAAGCGCAGGAAGGGGTCCAGGAAGGAGAAGTCGGCGGTGATGTAGGCGCCAAGGAGGCCGCAGAACTGGCATAGGGCCAGCAGGGAGCTGGTAGCCGCCGTGTAGCCGGTGATGTTGACGATGGCGATGTCCAGATTGAGGAAGCTGGCGATGCAGGTCCAGCCGACGTAGAAACCGCAGGAGTTCTGCATCAGGCCGATGACCAGCCAGTAGTGCAGCCGTAGGCCCTGCTGCCGCAGCTCTATCTTGTGGGCCGACAGCCGGTTGAAGGAGAAGATCAGGCAGGCCCACAGGGAGATGGCTAGCAGGAAGAGCATGATGGTCTGCGGGATGAGGTTGTACTTGTTGTACTCCACCTTGTCCGTGACAAATATCCAGGCGATGTTGAAGCCGCTGCTGATCATGTGGCAGATCAGGAAGCCCACAGGCAGGAGGCCGGGCACGCAGCACAGTGGCTCGCCGGCCGCGTTCTTGATGAACAGCAGGCTCCAGCAGTACGCCAGCATCACGCCCTGGTACACGTAGATCACCGCCCAGACGGTGAAGGCCCAGCCAGGCGGGGTCAGGTTGCTCTTGGTGAGGTTGGCGCGCTGAGTCCACGGGGTGGCGCTGTTGATGGAGAACAGGCCCAGCCTGTAGCCAACCTCCGAGGTGCTGAAGTAGTTGAACAGCAGCGTGAGCACCAGCATGATAGTGGTCAGAGCCACCAGAGTGATCTGCACGGCTTGGTGGACCATGTTTGCGTTGGGCTTGGCTCCGAAATTGGGTAGGTGAAAAACGACTGAGTCGAGAGGCGCCCTCCGTATTTATACTCAACTGCACGGAGCGCGTGGCTCATTCTCTGGGAGTGGGGTGGGGCCTTGAGCAGTCCTCGGGGGCCTTATTATTGAAACAACGATTCGCTTGGTCACACGGCCCGCGCAGCTTAAGGGGCAGGGAGTGCAGAGTGGGTGAGGCCTCGCAGCACGCATCCACAGAGTGCCCATCTAATGCAGGCTCTCAGCGAGAAAAGTGTAATTACAATTCAAATCTGGCCGTCCACGCCATTCGTTCTCTGCTGGCGCTAAAAATAGGCCTTATTTTTGTTCTTTAGATTTCTTCGGCTTTCCTTGTTAGAGGCAGCTCTCTAAGTGCAAGCGCATCTTTAAATTTATTTTCGCTTGCTGTCTAATAGCCAGAAACAATTCAGCTCTGCAGGGTTGAGAAGTGATAATAGTTAGTGTATTATAGAGTTCACTCTGTGCTCTAAAAGCAGCGCAAAATACACCTTTATGTGTCATGCCATAATCATGACAGGTCATTGATTTCCGCCTGTCATTCACCTGTCATCAATCAGCTTTTTGTCTCATTTACCTGTCATCAATCAGCTTTCTGTCTCATTTACCTGTCATCAATCAGCTTTCTGTCTCATTTAACTGTCATCAACTAGCATTCTGTCTGTTATTCACCTGTCATCAACAAGCTTCTCGTCTTTCATTCACCTGTCATCAACTAGCTTTCTGTCTGTCATTCACCTTTTAGCAACTAGCTTTTTGTCTGTCATTCACCTGTCATCAACAAGCTTCTCGTCTTTCATTCACCTGTCATCAACTAGCTTTCTGTCTGTCATTCACCTTTTAGCAACTAGCTTTTTGTCTGTCATTCACCTGTCATCAACAAGCTTCTCGTCTTTCGTTCACCTGTTATCAACTAGCATTATGTTTGTCATTCACCTGTCATCAAGAAGCTTCTCGTCTGTCATTCACCTGTTATCAACTATCTTTCTGTCTGTCATTCACCTGTTATCAACTATCTTTCTGTCTGTCATTCACCTGTCATCAACTATAGCTTTCTGTCTGTCATTCACCTGTCATTAACAAGCTTCTCGTCTTTCATTCACCTGTTATCAACTAAAGCTTTCTGTCTGTCATTCACCTGTCATCAAGAAGCTTCTCGTCTGTCATTCACCTGTTATCAACTATCTTTCTGTCTGTCATTCACCTGTTATCAACTATAGCTTTCTGTCTGTCATTCACCTGTCATTAACAAGCTTCTCGTCTTTCATTCACCTGTTATCAACTAAAGCTTTCTGTCTGTCATTCACCTGTCATCAACAAGCTTCTCGTCTTTCATTCTCACCTGTTATCAACTAGCTTTCTGTCTGTCATTTACCTGTCATCAACTAGCTTTCTGTCTGTCATTTACCTGTCATCAACTAGCTTTCTGTCTGTCATTTACCTGTTATCAACTAGCTTTCTGTCTGTCATTTACCTGTCATCAACTAGCTTTCTGTCTGTCATTTACCTGTCATCAACTAGCTTTCTGTCTGTCATTTACCTGTCATCAACTAGCTTTCTGTCTGTCATTTACCTGTCATCAACTAGCTTTCTGTCTGTCATTTACCTGTCATCAACTAGCTTTCTGTCTGTCATTTACCTGTCATCAACTAGCTTTCTGTCTGTCATTTACCTGTTATCAACTAGCTTTCTGTCTGTCATTCACCTGTCATCAACTAGCTTTCTGTCTGTCATTTACCTGTCATCAACTAGCTTTCTGTCTGTCATTCACCTGTCTTCAGGAGGAGAGAGGACACGAGAGGATGTGAACAGATGGGAGAGAGTAGGGAGAGATGAGATTTAAAAAAATCAATAACTTAAAAGTAACGCAGTCTGAAACATTTAGTTTTGGACAATACGTTCATAAAGAACCTGTTAAATTATATATACATATATATTTCGCTTTTTAGGACAAAGCGGTGTTTGTAAGACAAAGATTGCAAGTGCAAGTGCAGTTAATATTAAAGACACCAGCTACACAGTGTGGATAGGTCTGTAATCTACAGTTAGATAACCACCCAGTGAAAAATGATTCATGGATTCCACGTGGGTTCCACGTGGCCATGTGGAATTTAAATGTTTCTTTAATTTTTGCAAATTAATGACTTAAAGATGACATAATGGTATGCAAAGTATTTTTTATGCACTATTTTTTAATTTTTACTGTCCTAATGTTGATGTGGATTTTACAAGGAATTCATGAGAAATAAGCGTATATTGATTCAACATGGAATCCACTTCGATAAAAAAACTGTGACACACCACATTAAGACGTTTTTATGAAATTACTATAATTAATTATTATATTTATATGCTTTTAAGTAAAAATTAATATCTTAAAGCTAAATTATAATCAGAAAATAAGATACTGTTTGTTAAAATAGACAAAATAGAAGTGAACAATAAAAAACGTTTCGTGCTTTTTAAAATTAAATTTATTTTATTTTATATTCGTCAATGTCTTGGTTCAAGGCCTTGAAAGATAAATTGCCTTGTTTATGGCTATTTAAGCACCTTAAAAATTTTAGTAGACGTAGCCTATAGGCAATAACTTATAAGGCCATGGCCTCCATGGGATTAGAAATTAGATAAATCAGTATTTCATCATAGATAGGCCTAATACTTTTGGTAAAATCCATCCATGATAAATTTATTTAGGCTTATCCAATTTCTAGGAATCCCATGGCCATGTCCATAGATTGGCTACTCATTTTTTAAACTTAAATAGTCCTTTAGAAGTTCATAATTTCCTCTTAGTCCTACCTATTAGTCTTATCTATTTATGTATGCTTATTAGGCCTATTTTAAGCTAGGCCTAGGCCTATAACTATCAATTTAGGTCCTTCTATTTTAATTAAGGTTAAGACTAGCTTGACTTTGTGAATTGTGACTAGTCAATCTAGTTAATCTGTTAAAAATCTATTCATTTATGATTTTCTTCAAAAAAGCCTGTTAGCGTCTTTTAGACTTGTTGCATTTTTAAAAACAATATTATTAATCATTATAAATAATTCTTTGCAATTACACTTGCAACCTGTTTTTGGCATAGCTAGCCTAGCAGATCCCTAAGGTTGCTATTATAAATAAATAATGATTATTGTAAATTTGATCTGATTTAGGCCAAGTCTAGAATTTAATAGCTATAGGGCATAGCTTTTAAGATTAGGCCTAATGTTTAATCATACTATTTTTTTTATTAGAGGCAGGGGGTTGTGTGCACCCTGGCACACGTTAAGCGACATAGGCATACAACTGGCGAGAGGCATTGCTGCCCATTCCATTAACTCCCTTGAGCAAGCACACAAGCGTGCGGATACGTATGCAGGCACATTTACATAGGAGTGTACAGTGGCCCTAACTTTATTTATTGTTAGGCATGTATACTTCACTGTGCCTTGGGGGTTGGCTCTCAAGGCCATTAATTGCACAAGCAGAGAGCCAAGCCAAGATTCCAATTCAGCCCCAAATTAATGTGACTGCATTTAGAATTGAGCCTAGGTCGCTGGCACACCAGAGCAGCTATGCTACCGCTTGGCTACAGCCCCCCTTTTAATCATAATAGGCCCGCAAATATAAAAAAAACATGCATTGCTTTGCCTAAATACTTTATAGTCTAAAATCAATTTTAAAATAAAAAATTAAATTTTTAGAAACATATATTAATTTTTTGTACTTATTATTTTAATTTTATTAATTTTATTTTATTGATTGACTTGGGTAGGGTTTTCTTTTTTGCTAGAGACAAGGTGCAAAATCATACCCTATGCTCACTTTTAGGGTTTTATGATTTTAAGGCTTAAAATGCAGTTTCTTTTTTTTCTTATATAAAGGCAGTGCAAAAAAGGCTTCAACAGAAAAATAGGTAATGAGATCACACCTAAACTGTATCATCAACTTTTTAATTTCAATTTTCAAGGTGCAATTTTTAAATTTAGGGTGCATATGCACACTTTGCGCTTAAAAAATAAACCTAGGACTTAGGCCTAGTTAATTTTAAAATAAACTTTATTTTATTTTATAAGTATTCATCATTAAATTAGTTTTATGAATTATATCAATATTATTTATCAATCTTAATTGGCAACAATTATTTTTCTATTTCATTTCAGCCTAACATTACATGACCCATCCTCAAACTTGGATGTCACCTTGGTCTTGCATTTGAAGAAGCTTGCAAAGCTACTTGGAATTTGAATTTAATATCTCAAATGCTACCTTTTGTGAAGCAATGGTAAGTTTTAGTTATAAACTTATTTTTTTCTGTCATCAAAATCTATCAAAATCTATTACAAAATCTGTCATCAATCTGTTATAAAATTCTGTAATTTAACCCCTTTCTTTTCTAAGGTTGCTCACCTGACCTGAAGAAGCAGCATTCTGGCAATTGGCAGCAGCATGTTTCTGACTGTTCTAATTCTGATGCATTATATTATTGTTAATTAATGCTATTGACAATGTCAATTTCAAATTATATATTATATCATATGCGCAGTGCAACTCTAAAGATATCAATATTTACATCAGTGTGTTTATTCTTTGTGTGCCAGTGACTCACTACTGTACATAAATACACCTTACATCGTTTTTGAATATTGAATTTTGAATTTTGAATTTTTGTGCAGAAATATTTTTGGCTATAGCTAGTGTTTTATCTGTGTTTCAGTTTCTTTTATATGGTATTGAGATCTGGGGTTCGTATGAAATTTTGAGATCTGGTATTATTTTGAGATTTAGGATGCAACAATTTATTATGGCAACCAGTATAATGGCTGCTTATTCAATGACAATGTGGATTCTATGTGAAATACATAATTACTTCCATATGGATCTTCCATGTGGAATCCATATCTTGATTCCACATGGATGGACGGAGACAAATGCACATATGGATTTCATATGAAAAATCCACATGGAATCCATATCATTTTTTTCACTGGGCAAGAGAAAATTCGTGTTTATTTCAGTGATTTTTAAAAAAAGCCAGATCCGGCTGCACTCGCAGCTGATCTAAGAAGCCTTCTCGAAGCTCCCGTCATACGCGCCGCCGTGGCCACTGCCGGGCATCTGCAGTGGATTCCTCTTCTGCCTGATGACGGCCAGAACCGACTTGACGATGATGACCAGCGCCAGGGCGACCGCCAGCTCCAGAGTGACTTTGGTCACAGCCGAGGCCGGGCTGTAGCTGGCGCCGACGCCTGTGGCCACGGCCCACAGCAGGGTCAGGTAGGGCCCGAAGAAGAAGCGCAGGTGGGGTCCAGGATGGACAGGTCGGCGGTGACGTAGGCGGCCAGCAGCGCGAACAGCTGACAGAGGCACAGCAGCGAGCTGCTGGTGACTGGCCAGTCGGCCAGGTTGATGATGGCGTTGTCGATGTTGATGAAGAGGGCGATCCACGCCCAGCCGGCGTAGAAGCCGCAGGCGTTCTGCTGCAGGCCGATGACCAGCCAGTAGTGCGGCAGCAGGCCCTCCTGCTGTAGCCGGAGCCTTCCCAGCCACAGCTGGCGGATGGAGATGATCACTCCGACGCTGAGCGACACGGCCAGCGCGAGCATCACGAAGATCAGGACGATAAGAAAGTACTTGCGGTCAGTTCTGCCGGCCAGCAGGACGAAGGCGGTGTTGAAGACGCTGCTGAGCGAGTGGCAGACCAGGTAGCCCACGGGCAGCAGGCCAGGCACGCAGCACAGCGGCTGGCCTCGGCTGGTGCTGCGGAACAGCAGGCTCCAGCAGTAAGCCAGCATGCACACCTGGTACAGGTAGATGAAGCCCCACACACCGAAGGCGTACTCGGGCGGGTTCAGGCCGCTCTGGGTCAGGTTGTTGCGGTTGTCCCACACGCTGCCGCTAGAGTTGGAGAAGATGCCCAGACTGCGGCCCAGCGGAGAGAAGCTCAGGAAGTTGAAGGCGAAGGTGGACGAGCATGAGGGCTGTGGTCACCGTCATCAGGACGATGCGAGAGACCCGACTCGACATGCTCCGGCTGTCCGTTCACAAGGCGAGCTGGAATGAAACCGAGACTGAAAGACCGAAGTCTGAAACACCGAATCACGTGAGACCAGCTAACATATAAAGCCCCAGAAAGCACTGTCAACCGAATGGCCTTGAAGAGAAGTTTCGCTCTCCGCTGCGGAGAAGTGCAGAGAAATTGTGAGTACAATGGCTGAGCACACTCTCTAACGCGCCACGCAGCCTGCGCATGGTTCAATTTGAGCAATGACTGCTCAAGAGTGCTTCTTAGGCTATCTGAGGCAGCACTAAATAGAGTGCAGCTAAATTACAGCCGACAAACTTCTAAGCGCGTTGTTCACCCTGAACTAAAATGTTCTACTGTATGAGGCGGGATTAACGAACGAACCGATCGGCAGGAGTTCACGACAAACTGATAAGACTCGCTGCAACTAATGCGACCCGCAATCGTCAAGAAATGATATTGGTTAGGCCAAAACAGCTGACCGGACGAAGATTGCAAGCAATAAATAAGTAAACTAAGGAGAAAAACTGTGGATTTAATTTAGCTCGAGCGCTTTCGGCGTGTATTTGCCTTCTTCAGAGCAAAATAAGTAAAGAGTCTAGAGTGTGGCGAGTGTACGAGCTATTTGTATATATAAATAGTAAAATACACTATTATATAAACTGTCGTTCACCTTTGTCTGCAACAACCATCATTGTACACTATGTGACTACAAATACATAGCTATAATTATTGGATTAATATGCCAATTTGCTAAGGCCAAGCCAATTTATATATAGTTCATATAATTTCTAAAAGGCAGCAAAAAATTCCCGCGGTATTGCTTTTAGAAATGTTTCATTTTTACAATAATTGTACGATATATATTTTAACATTTGCAAGTATATCCAGAGTATTTCGCTTCTTTGTAATTTTTTAGATAATGTACTTTAGCATCGAGATTTTGTTGTATTGTTTAAAAAATGTTATTTAAGGTTAGTGCTGTTTAGGTCTTACTAAAACACGCCCGCACCGCCCTGCAGCAGCGCTACACATTAAAACAAATCGGACTATAACTGAAGACATTTCAAAATGCATTTTCTGTTAAGCTTTAATTTTTTATTAAATTTAGTTTTTTTACATTGAAATATAAATTTTGGTGAATAATAAGTGATTTTAATAGTAATATTAATCAAATAATATTAGGCAGTCGTTATTTGCACGGTAAATCGTGTAAATATTGCAGGTGTTATTTACTACACGGTAACTGAAAAATTAAATAGTTATCCTTTCAGGGACTACTCAATATTTGTCCCTGTATCTTGTATTTTCATAATGAGTTTTAACTAACTTAGATGGAGTTTAGGTTTGATTTATATGTGTTTATAGCTTAGCGTTTTTTATTAGCTCGTACTCGTATACTATTATTCATGCAAAAGAAACGAACGACAATGCGACTTATTCGCCTTCAAAAGGATAGATTTGTGGTCAAATATAACTGGACCATAGCTATAAGCACCACACAGTATATAAAACTAGTGTATATACTAGTCTTTATTTTAGTTACCGTGTAAACAACGACTGTATTACATGTTTTTACACGGTACCGTGCAAATAAACGAGTGCCATAATATCAATATAATTTAGTAATGAAAACGAGAATATGAAAACTAATAATATTATTTAAAATAATAACTTAAGTTATTTTTTGCATTCTTACAACAAACAGTTTTCTCTGCAATCAAATACTGCATTGATAAAAATGTTATAACGTGTAGCGGTTTGGATCAGTGCACCGTGCGTGAGGAAGTAGTTCATTGTATCACGCTGGCGCGCGTTAGATGCACGATTTACTGTGCGTCTAATGTAGGTGTCTATGGCAATTTTCTATCTGAGTAAAGGCAACAAGCGTGCGTCTAACGCGTGCGTGTAATGCACGGAAAGGCTCGATCGATTGGAAGTGTCGGGCGCGTCCGCCTCGGGCAATGAAGATTCTGCCCATTGACTTCAGTGTCGTATTGGAAGCATAGAATGCGTCGTCAGTTAGAATATTGATTCGCCTTGTCGACATGAAATGCCGGTAGAGCGCAGCTCGGATACAAATCAACGTGGCTGGAGCAAAGTATTCGCCATTCCTCTTGCGAAGTGAGCCATAGAAGTATCGCAATAGACTGTCGATCTCGCGCGGTGTAGAAGTCGCCAAATCACGCTGAACTGACGGATGGTTCTCCATGAAGCTCTGCAACTTACCGACATAATATTCGGTAGCCTTTGTCACACTTTTACTAGCAGCGGTGTCCTCGATTTCGGAAACGAGCTGTTCCAATTCAAGTAGTTCAGCTTCTTCGTCAGGTATCTTCTTGAAAAGTGCCTCCAGAAGATCCTCCTCTTCTCGATCAATTGCCGACTCCGGTAGATTATCAGGCTCGTTCAGAATGTCGTCAATCTCATTGGTGGACAAGCCGGAAATCATTTCGTTCGGAAATTTGCTCAGATTCAGAAGTCTGACTTTAGTTGGTGGCTCAGCCATATACGGGTAGTTCTCAAATTAAGGTCATGATGTTTTGGTACAGAAAAAAAAAGTTTTTGAATAAAGTAATTATTTTGCAAAAACGATTCTTTCGTCAATTTAATTAAAAAACTGCCGTTAGAACCACAAGAAACCAAATATTTAAGACGAAATCTAGCAATTTGTTATTTTTCGCAACGGAAAATAAAACGACCAAAAATTGTGAAATAATGCAAGTTTTCTTTTATTTTTTATGAATTAGATACATCTTTTATTCTATGTTTACTATTTAATAAGTATTATTTCAATAGAAAATGTTATTTTTAAATCAACATTTTGTTTTTTTCGTATAAATTGCTTGTATTTAAAATTATCGCGTAACAAGAAACACCCGAAATAATTGATATTGTACCACTCAAGAACTTAATTATTGTACTTAAACACCGAAATATGAAGCTTAAAATATACAAAACTGGTTTAGCTAAAAATTAGGCTTGCAAAATATGTCTTTTAAAGCATTAAAAGTTTTTTTGAATTAGAATATATATAGTTAACGAGCTAAGAAGCCATTTCTTTTAAAACCTAAAATGCATGCATCTTTTTTCGAACAGACTTGCGTTTTTTAAAAAAATAATTCAGCAAGCATCTATATTCTGCAACATAGCTTTAATACTATTTTACTATTTTACTATACTATTTTCTTATGTAATTAGGCTGCATAACTACTAAAAGAACAGCTTATAAATTTAAATTAAATACTTTGGTCTTGGTAAGTTAATTAGCCTATTACAGACGTCTGACTCGGCAGCCACATGGATCACTGCAATTGCTCTGGCGAACCTCTGTAATCGATTCTGGCCCTGCACTAGCCGTCATGCTCGGTATACAATTCGTCTCATTTGATAAATTACGTCGATGCCTGCAGAACTAACCACATCCAAAGGACTACTGCACATCTTAGCAATTGTGGCACATATAATGATATGCTGGTGTTCTGGCAGAGAAACAGGTAAAAGTGCAGCAAATGACATTACATATCCGTCTGAGAGGTGTGCAGTTTACAGTGCTTTAGCCAATTGGGTCAGTAGAATTAAATCGATCACATTAGAATAAAAGTAGATGTTCGCTGTACATGTAACAAACCAATAGCAAGACACTATTAGATGTCTTTCCCTTCTACTGATGCTCGTACATCAGCTGGCTGTCTCCACAGGCCACAGCTCATCGCATTCTCTGTTAACCGCCGCTTCAGTGCTGTCAGCCGCACTTAACTGTGTCTGGCCTCGGTATATAGAGTCAGTCCCAATGAAAAATCATCATCTAAAACATATCTAAAGCGTAATTGTCAATCGAAGAGTAATATAAAATATAGTATGTCTGTTATGGTACTGCCATGACTTATCTGTTAAACACTTCAAAAATTCGTGTGGCAGCACTCTGTAGAGATTCCATCTTTCTGTACCATATTTAATATTACATTGCCAGCATCAATGGCAATTAAGTTTTTAGAGTTTTAAGTTTTTAGCAATTAAGAAAAAAACTTATCTTTTTTCTTGTTAGTAGCTATATGCATCCAAAGGTGGAAAGTATCAACTGAATGTTTAAGTTGCTACATGTATATCTTTAATGAATTGCAGAACATATGAGAATGAATTTAATATTTCAAAGAAATTAATTTTTTGTGCTTCAGACAGCTAATTTCATTGATAATAAATCAGATGCAAAATTGTTTTAATACTATTTCTTGACTAATCAAATCATGAAACTTTTTTTATTATTCGTTACTCTTATTTTCTTTTCAGTTTCTACTACCTCTTGTTTTGACTCATTATGTTTACTTGTAACTTACAAATTTTAAATCAGTTAAAAAAATTGTGTGAAAACAACAAAAAACGACTGTTTTTAAAAGAAAAATAGTCAATTTTATCGACATAAATCAAATTCTGTTTGTTCTGACTAACATATTGGGTGATCAATAGCAAAAATTAATCTAAATACGAGCGTACATAAAAAAACATCCAAAAAACCTAACAATGTGCTGAGAAAATTTTTTTTCATAACTAGGGACAAAAAGTGGTACTTTTTCTCATCCCACAGATGAGGACTTTAAATTAAAATAACTTTGGTGCTACTTGCTTTGTTGTAGTCAGCGAAATCTCTCTTTGTTAGGTTAATTTTGTGCTATTGAAAAAAAACTTAAAATTGAATTTATTTAACTTTTCTTTTTTAATATAGAATGAAACTGCCTTAATTGATACTTTAGTGTTAGATATGACTATCTTTCTTAAAAAAACAGCAGAAAACGCAGCTATTAGCTTATTCTATCAACAGAACAAATTAATTAAAAGTGGATTTTTTAATCATTCATAATGTTACGTTTCTAGCAAAAATCGAAATAGCAACATCTGCTTTGCAATCGAAAGAGTTAAATGGGTTCTAGGTTGTGCTAACCAAAGTTATAAATAACATTTATCAATTTTCTTCTTTAATAAGACCACGTGAACAGAATGTAGCTTCTCTAAAGTGGGTATTATAGCTCGTGCGATAATAAAAATATATATCAAAAAATGAAATAGCGCACTCTGATGAGATTAACATCAAAAGTTCAATGTTAAAAAAGATTAAGACCCATGAGAGGCATATATTTTTTAAGTCCTTTTAGAGCTAAAATAAGAAAAGATTCAATATTTCAGGCTGATTTTCAAAAATATTTGTTTCACTGCTTACGACTAAACTTTGAGAACGACCCATTCTCTCACAAGTGATTTTAATTTAACAGCTTCTTATTCCCTTCTTCGCAACACTCAATCAACTTGCGTGCCTTTCACGCATTTTTGTCTATGGTTAAGACAAATTAACTGAGCGTGCATCTAACGCGCCATCTAAAGTATTAAGCCAACGTAATACAATGCAACTCATACATCGATTTTTTGAGTTGATTGCGCGCACTCGTGCATAGACCATTTAAGCACAAAAAATCGATGTATGAGTTGCATTGTATTACGTTGGCGTTTGTATCGTTTGAGGTTGCCTGCCTGTAATTTTACATATACTGATATGATATAGAAGAATTCACTTCTAAATCAATATGGTTATGGAATTATCAAATCAACTTTCCCATTTCCCTTAGGCAGCCTAGGTCTAGGTTTATGAGTTTAGCTATAAGGAGGATACGATCATGCAAAAACTCATGGACAAAATATTAAATTTAGGGTTATGGTTGTTAGGGTTAGAGTTAGGGTTAGAAGTTTGACAAGAGATTTTTTAAGATTTCAAGGCTACATGTAGCTTATTAAAAAAATGTGTATTGCATTTCTTTGGCTCCCCAACAGGGGGCGTAGATTGCTAGTTCTAGCTAAAAGGAAGTTTTATTTGTTTTTATACATTTTAGAACTAGAAGTACAACTAGGCAAGCATAGAATTTTTTCTAGAGTTGAAGATAAACAATTGTAACTATTTGTATGCATTTTTGTCTGAATTAGAATAATTTCAACAAGCCTAAACAAAATGAATTATATTTTTATCTTTGGTTAAATAATCAAGTCTTATGATTTCTCAAGATTTTCAAGACCTAAACTCTATACCTAAACCTAAACTTCTGAACTTGTTAAGATTCAAGATTATTGCCATGCTGACAGCCAGTCAGTTTTTTTCTTTAGCAAAAAAAATCGGACATCTTACAATGTATTTTAAGTAAAAAGTTCTGTTTGACCTTTGTTTTTTAATGTTTTTTTGAATATTTAATCCCTTTATAATTGGGCAATTTCTTAGCTACAATGCATAGTACCAAAACCATCATGGAAAAAACTTATTCTTTTTATTGAGTTAGTAAGAAACTAATAAAAAACTAAAAAAAAAGTTTTTTAACATTATCAGTTCTATTCATAAGAATATCAAATTCACGATGGAAGATAGAAGCAGAAGATTTCCTTTCTAGAAGGCTTTACTAGGTTTATGCTTAGGTATGATGCCTTGTGCCTTAGAAAATGGAAAGTTAGATTGGTTTGCTATTTTCTTCATTAGGCCTTTTCCATTTGCAGTTCCTAAAGGCTTTTTCACAATGTAGTTAAAATATTTACTAACTTGCTCAGTTACAATGGCTACCCTAGGAGCTTTGTATTGAAAATTGCTAACTCTTTTCTCAATGATAAATTGACTGACCTACTCAGATGACCTAATGACTTCACCTGATAAGATGACCTGATCAGAAACCTACTTAGATGAAAGTTTGTAAGTCTATCTTTGATTGTCTCTTGATCATTTTATCTTTCTTTGGTGTTTGTTTTATTGAGTTCAAAAAGAAGATTGAAAAGCTGCTCTATAAAGACTTGAATGCTTAAATCTATATCATTTTTTACATTGAAAAGGTTGCTAAGTTTGTCTATAGACTAGAGGTTGGATGGGATTGAAATCTTTGGGCAGGATCGGGATCAGGAATAATTTTTTTCTCGGGATCAAGATTAGGATTCGAGAATTGGGATCAGGTCTTTTAGTATATTGTCCATGTAAAGTTAAACAAAATTAAGAAAAGATTGTCAAGATCAAGAAGTAAAACACAACAAAATTATGAAGTTTTGTAACCAACGAAGTAAATAATGTAACAAGTACAAGTTAAAGCAAAATACTTTCAAGTAATCACTAATTCTATAATTTTTTAATCAAAAGACCTGTTCCCAAATCTAGAGTTTTTTAGGGTCCGGATTCTGGTCCCACAGGAATTCAATTTTCTTGAGATTTTGGGATTCAGGATTGGGATCCCGTCCGACCTCTACTGTAGACTGAAATCTAGTGTTCCTCATCCTCTTGTGATAGGTGTTGTATATAAATTTATTTGCTCTGAGGACCAAAGTATCTCCTAGATTGGAAAAACTAAACAACATCTATACATAAGGGTTAGAGAGCACTGGCTAAAAAACTCTGCTATTAATGAACACCTTTAATGAACACCTGCAACAGTTGTTATGATGCTGACCTACACGAGATAATGAAAGGTAATGATTTTTGCAATCATACATGCACAATAGTTGGCCAATCTGGCCGACCAATTTGGATATAAGTTGCATTTTTGGCCAAAAACTACGTTGCATTTTTGTTAAAGCTAAGTTGCATGGCCAACCAAATTTTGGAAGATGTGCATGTATGTTTGCAATAGAGATCTTATGCTCTGCCTATTAAAAGCACTGTATATTAAAATGAGACAGCCCACATTAAATAAGCCACAACTGCGTGGTGCAGGTTGATCTGCACAATGTTATGATCACTGTTTTATATGAGTATGGTAATATCATCATTGGACCTACCCAATGATGATATTACTACATTTATGCAATGGGTAACTTAGATGGCTGCTATAAAAATAACCTAAACATATTTGATTACATTACCATTAAAAGTTGTGAGACATAAGTGCTGTCCATGGCCTAAAGTATAGTGACTTACTGCCTTTCATTTGGAAAAAAAATATGTTTGTCCACAAACTTTTGGAACAACCCTAATTTATTCTTACAACAACAACAAAACAAAGTATTTCACCTGCTAGTCACAAAATATCTAGAAAAGGGGGAGAAGTCAGAGAGTGCATCTCTGGACCATAGTCCTAAGAAAGTCACATCCCTAGCTTGGTCCAAGGTGCGAGCATTGGTCAAAAGCCTGTCAAGGTATCTTGCCATTTGCCCTTGGCCTTGCCTACACAGTCTCTGCAGATTGAGCAATAGTATTTCATGCGGTGGCTCAGAGCAGCAAGCCTCCAACTGGATGACATGGCTAGCCAGTTGAAGTAGCTGCTCATGCAGCAGGTTAGAAGGCTACATCAGTTGTGTCCTTATGTAGAGTGTGGCATTGGTCTCATTGCCTAGACCACTGCACACTCCAAATGTTGCACATAGCATAGACGCATGCACAGCATGAATGCCATTATATCTTGCAAAATATTATTATGAAAAAGAAGCTTCATAGTGTATATAACCTTTTTTCTTTAATTGAAAAGACCTTGGCCAAGGAGAGGCCTAAGTGGTTGAACTGAACAATTAAATTGCAAAAAAGCACAAAATAAAACCTTAAAGTTAGCTATCTTTTTCTATATTTTTATGTGCTGGAGTCTGTCTATGAACACAGTTTGAAAAAGAACAAAATATTTAAGTTGTAAATTCTAGTGCTACATATGCTTTGAGATTTATAAATGGTTTTATTTGCTAGATTATAACAAGTTCAAGTTTGTGCCAGTGGGTAAGCTATAAAAAATGTAGTGTCAGAGTCATTTCCAGTGTCTGCTTTGGCAAATTAAATATGATTAATTATGTTGACAATGCCTTAACGAATCTTAAAAGATCTGACTTACCAATCTTATAATTTCATACATGATCGCGTAAGCATTCATTTGGAGAGTATTACCAGATCTTGCAATATATTGCATGAATGAGATAAGATCTTGCACAAATAAATAATGATCTTGCAAGAATTGGTAAGACATTAATGTATTCTTTTACTGCTTTGTACTAAATAAGCCTTTTGTTGCAGTTTAAATCCAACCTTCATTGGCTTAAATTATCAAGAAATACTTCTATAACTAATTTTTAAACAACCCATAAGGATCTTTTCTATATCTATAATCATGTAAATTTATAAATAAATTTAAATATTGCTTTTTGAATGTCAAAATAAATTAATAAGATTGAATAACAACTGCAGTAAAAAATTGCTATTAAATGAGCCTGTATAAAATATGATGCTACACTGGCAACACCCAAAATGGAATTTAAAGGATTTTTGTGTCAATATATAGATGCAATAAATCCTTGCATTCGTAAGATTTGCTCTTATAAATTATTTGCCATTTGTATTATTTCAGTAATATCATGCCATGGTGCTAATTGTAGTGCAGTATTGCAAGTGTAGACATTTTACAAACAGATCATAATTACACCATGATATTCCATTGTATAATAGAAAACATAAGTACAACTATGCAATAAATGGCAAAATAAATGGTATATGAAAGATACAGCTAAATAGAAAGCAATTAGATTTTCATAAAAAATTTGTTACAATAAATTGTACATGCTGTCATTATCAATCACAATCACAAGTTCCATTTCACCAACTTCGAATCCGGCAAATGATTGAATCTCCCAGTGGGCCACTGACTGAAAAGAACATGCAGTAAGCAAAAAATCTGCAGCGTTTAAGAGACAAAAGAAATTTTTAACAAGAATAGCAAAACAACTTACATGCAGAATTTAGTTGTGCTCATCCAGTGTCATTACTGAAACAACAAAATCCAGTTTGGTTTTTGCCAATGGTACCAAGATGCATTTTCATCTTAGATACTTCCAATCAACTTCAACCTGGTTTCCATAGCCATCCCAATGCTAGACTACAAATCTTGAAATTTGAGCAAGGATATGAAATTGCATCTTGAAATCTGAGTTACAATATGAAATAACCTTTTTTATGGGTGATATCATTAAAAATGGCAAAATAGCATCCAAGTTTTGAAAATTACATCCTGAAATCTAACCTAGCATACAAAAATGTATCCGACTTTAGGACAAAAAACCTAGTAATTAGCCCAATAGCCTAGGCTAATCATTTATTAGAAATAATTCTTTAAGTATCGTTACTTTTTTACATTTTTAATAATTTATATAGTATCTAATCTTAAAAACTTATTATGCATACAAGACTGAAAGAGTTTTAACTTTCAAAATAGTGATAAACAGAACCCTAGAGGTATACATAGTATTTTAAGAAATAAAAGGCTTGAAGCTGCTAGTGGGCTGGCACTTTCTACTTGGCCTTAACTAAGCAAAGAAAGGTTAAGTTTAATTAAAATATAGAAATTTTAAATCTAACAAAATATCAACAAACATGGAAAAAAAATTATCTAGAAATAAGATTGGCTTGAAAAGGTAAAAAAAATATATTTTATCTTTATTATATCTAATTTTTTCTTGTGATTTAGGACCTTGAATATTGGGATCCTATGATTGTGATAACTGATTCTAATGATAAAAAACTCTGAATACAAATATTTTTAACAAAAAATTGTATAAAATATACTAAATTAATTGTAATACCCTCTAAATTTATCAGCATAGACAGGGGCGGTGGAACAATTTTTCTAGGGGGGCAGAAGCCATTTTTTAAGATTTCAAGGGGTCACAAACCAAATTTTGGCAACTTTTGCATTTTAATTCAATTTATATGGTGCCCTTAACCCAAATTTTGGGTGGGCATAATGCATCTAGTACCACAAGGCTCCCCTGCTCAAGATATAGAAGGCATTAGGAAGAAAAATATAGAACAAAAATATAAATCACAAGATTTTTGTATATATAAAATTAAAAAATACAAATTTTAAAAGAGTTTGATTGCTGGATAGTATATATTGAACTTTTTGAATATGTTAAAGAAAAAATATTATTAGGCCTAATATGAAATAATTGTATAAGGATGATATTAAAATGTATATTAAAATTTTTCTTAATTTCTATCTACTCAAATTATATGGCTTATCTAAAAGGCTAAGTATAGTCAAATAGCTTGGTTTAATACTTACAATAGACCAGCTCAGCTTCTCTTCAGCTGTAAATGCAGAAAATTGTTTATCAGAAAGCTTGAAGACTTGGGAAAAACACTTAGTGTTGTTATACCAAAATAGGCAATAAGTAGATTCTAACTTTTGCTACTGGATTGTAGTCAAAGGATGCTTCCTAACAATTCGCCTTTCCCTTAGTGTGTCCATCTTTAGAAGCTAAAGCTAATAAACAATAATAAAAAGTATAGCTAGACTAGCTTATGTATTTAGAGCTTAAAAATAAAAAGTAAATTTTGCTTAGAAACAATATTGCAGCCAAATGCAAATAAAATACTAAGGAGGGGTTCTTTGATTGGAGTTCCAATTTATTAAATAACACACTTGCCTGTAAAGGCAAAGCTCGAGGTGTACCACGTTAGCTGACTTAGTTAGTGTGAAAGCTCTGCAAAAGCAAAAAGTGGGGCAATCATAATTTTTTCAAAAATTTAAACAAAATTTGATTCAAGTACACACAAATCTAGTGAAATCATACAGTTCTGTGACTTTTGATTTTATAAATAATTTTTTATTTTGAATATATATTTTCTTGATGTCTTTGCTAATTATTAACTATTTGCGTTTTTTATTTGTATGTAAAACCGCATAATTAACACTAAATAGAAAAAAAATATTTTTCATCAAAAACTATTTTATACTCATGACACAAAAAAATCAATCCAAGACTTGTAGATACAAATTGTGTCCCCTCAATTCATTTTAAATTCGAAAACCTATAAGGACAATGGGCGTTGAAAGAACTTAAAAAGATCTGATAAGAAACCCCAATTAAGAACTTTTATTTTATACTGAGTAGCAAAAGTTAGCTAGCTGGTATTTTATTAAATAAAACACTTGTTGAATCAATCACAAGTATTTTTCTACAATATTTTTGCCCCATAAGCAGCTGATTTTGTTCTTGACTCTTCTGATCAGAACATGTAAAATCTAATAAGAAATCGCAATTGCCGTCAGATCTTACCAGACGAAAAGTAAGATTGTCAACTAGGGATGATAAAGCCCTACAAACCCCATTGTATATATCCAAGACTGGTCTAACTGCCTTTAGTTATAGACTTTACAAGCCAAATCAGAAACCCAAGTTCCAAGAAAAAAACAGTATATCTATTTAACTTTGTTGAGTTTTTTACTGTCCAACAGCCTCAGGTAACACAATTTTTCACTTCTTCTTGCCTAATGCCATTCAATTATAATGACTTTATAGCATGTAATGTCCCTCTAGTTCAGGCGACAAAAAGTTATACTTTGCAAATTATATCCGGTTCTAGAACCAGAAAAAGTAATATGAAAAGGCCCATTGTGTATAAGGACTTTTGAAACACAACTGGACAAATAACCCGCAGCTGATTCAACCCAAACCTTGCAAATGTTCGGCCGGCCCAACAGCCACAGCATGTCCGGCCAGTCAAGCCCCTCCAACTCGAACTCGGCCTGGCCAGATGGCCGACCAGACACTATTTTCTTCGAGAGTGCGCCTGGCCCAGCTCCTGTTTCTATGGCAACATATGAGCAAACGGGCGATCTCACAGAAGGCTCCGGTCACCAGAGGCCTCTGATGGCGCTGTGCATCATTCCGGAGCTGCAGTCGCGCCGGCGTGAAGACTATGTCCGGCGAGCCAAACGATTCGCCAAGGAGCAAAGTGTCAAGTTCATCATGCACCAGATGCAGGAGAAGCACCACCGCGCGGTGGGTAGAGTGTTTGCTTCATTACTGCATTCAATTCATGAGTGAAATTTGATTAAAAAGCCGTTTAAAATTAGGATTTGTTAGTTTGTACTATTCAAGTGCTGTGGAAAATGCATTCTGTGACATCGTCCCACAGCCGGTGGGAAGGCAATTGTGGCAGACACACTAGCGCGGGTATACATGCGCACATTCACAGGTGTCTGAATTATTCAAAGTCAGGCCATATACACTTTTACAATTTAGGGTGTCCGGGTTCGGTCCTCGTGTTGTACGAGAAAACCCCATGCTGTGACTGAGTATTGCTACCCCAGATAGATATGACCACACCTGAATTCTATCCCGCTTTGTCACAATCGTCATTGATCAATAATTATTGAATGAGCAACACTTCCCCTTGCAGCAAGTTCAGCAAGTGAAGCGAGCTCAGGCTCTGTTGCTGCTCAGCAGAATTTACGTGGGCAGCATTGCCGCTGACGTCACAGAGGAGATGCTGACTGCCGCCTTCCAAACCTACGGCACAGTAAAGGCCTGCAACATGGGTTTCGACAACGCCACCCGCAAACACAAAGGCTATGCATTTGTTGAGTTCGAGCTGGCCGAGGCAGCCACACTGGCCATTGACGGCATGAATGGATATACCATTGGTGAGGAGTCGGAGTGCACTGTGTCATGAGTTTATTTGGTGAGGAGTCAGAGTGCACTGTGTCATGAGTTTATTTGGTGAGGAGTCGGAGTGCACTGTGTCATGAGTTTATTTGGTGAGGAGTCAGAGTGCACTGTGTCATGAGTTTATTTGGTGAGGAGTCGGAGTGCACTGTGTCATGAGTTTATTTGGTGAGGAGTCGGAGTGCACTGTGTCATGAGTTTATTTGGTGAGGAGTCAGAGTGCACTGTGTCATGAGTTTATTTGGTGAGGAGTCGGAGTGCACTGTGTCATGAGTTTATTTGGTGAGGAGTCAGAGTGCACTGTGTCATGAGTGCATACACTGTTGATGTTAAATTAAATCCAATTTTACCTGTTCCTTCGGTACTCATCCCGCAGGAGGTCGCAACCTAAAAGTGAGTCGGCCATCAAACATTTCGAATCCAAACCCGGTGATTGACGAGCTAGTGCGCGAGGGGTCGCTGTACAGCCGCGTTTACGTGGCCAACGTGCACCCGCAACTCACCGAGTTCGAGCTGCGCTCCGTGTTTGAGGCTTTCGGCTCGCTGGTGAGCTGCAAGCTGGAGCCCGACCCCACCGTGCCCGGCGTTCACTGCGGCTTCGGCTTCATAGAGTATTCCACCCCGGAGTCTGCGATCGAGGCCATCAGTGCGATGCATGGATTTGACCTTGGCGGGCAGCTGCTCAAGGTTGGCAGGTCAGTCTGAGACTTGCCGGTTCGATGCTTCGATATTCCGCATTTCATTCTTATCCATTATATCTACCTGTATGTGCATAAGCATTTCAATTGGAAGAGTCGTGGGGAAATGGCTAACTACCCAGCTCTGTTCTACTCTAGAATAGGGGAAACTGTAGTAGAATATATGGCATTGTTGGCAATTGTGAAATACCGCTTAGTTCACAAGTAAGCTGCAAAATTTGCTCAAAAATTCCTAAAATTCGAGCGTAAAGCCAGCCTTCCAAACCTTCCTTGAGTTCCTTCCTTTCAGCCAGCCTAAAATCGATGCAAAAGCTTGTTTATTCCATATCCAATTTAAAGTCGGTGTCATTTAGCGCAATTTATGTTTTGGTGCTGAAAGAAAACTTGTGCTGCAGCTTAGTCGACTATTTAATTAAACCACCTACTCGATCCACCAGGGCCATCACTCCGCCCGTTGTGCCGGTTTCCGCCCCTCCATCCGCCCTGCCCGCGGCGGCTGCCGTTGCAGCTGCCAACATCACTGCCCAGCTCATGGCACAGCGGGCTGTGGGTCCGGCAGAGCTCAGTTCATCTGCACCTTCGGCCCCCCAGCAACAGCAACAACAGCAGCAGCAACAGCAGCAGACCCAGAATCAGCAGCCGCAGGTATCGCAGCAGCAATCGGAACAGCCGCAGGTGTCGCAGGCAGCTGCAGCTCTGGCGCCTCCTCCGCCTGTCGCAGCTGCAATGGCGGCTGCGGCAGCGGCGGGGATGACTGAGAGGCAGCAGCAGCAGCTAATGGAGGATGATGCGATGCTGGGCCAACAACCGGAGAGCGTTGAGCACGAGAACGACTTCATCAGGGGCCAGGAGGCTAGGCGGCTGGTGATGCGGAAGCTGATGATGCGGGCCGCACCACCCAGGGTGCTCCTGCTGCGCAACATGGTCACGCCGCAGGATTTGGACGAAGACCTGGAGTCCGAAGTGTCCGCCGAGTGCGCCAAGTTTGGCAGCGTCCAGCGGGTGGTCATCCTTGAGCAGGCGGACTCCGTGCGGGTGTTCGTTGAGTTCGAGGACTCGGCTGGGGCTGAGGCTGCCTGCCGTGCCATGGCTGGTCGCTTCTTCGGCGGCAGGGAGGTTCGGGCAGATCTGTACGAGCAGGAGCTGTGGGAAGCCGGTGACCTCACCCAGTGACTGACATGCCTTTCTCCCTGTTCATTAACTGCATCTTTGTGTGCTCTGATTGGTTTAATTTTCACCTGACTTGCTGTCCGACATTCTGTCATTCGAAGCCACCAAGACAGAAACAGTCAACGGCCAGAGCGGGTTTGTTAACTGGTATGAAATGTAGCAATCTTAAGCCCGCGGTTTCTTAGTCTGGTTGTGTATCTGAGTACAGTTAATGGACTGGGCTGCTGCTCACTGTGGCAGCGAATCTGTACAGTGTTTTTAATCTTGTGTTACTATTGCAGCCCGAAGGCAAAAATAAAAGTGCATTGCGTTTTCTAAATTGTGTTGCTCTGATTGCACTGCGCTAAGGCAGCGTCTTAATCCGGATTCATATCCGTGCTTTCTTCCTGTAAACTCATTTCAGCTAGATTAGTGAGTCCAGGAATCTATTCTGGCTGGTTTGAGCACAATTGTCTCATAACAGCTCTCTGGGTGCTCCAAAGGAACCGAGATTTCTTGGAGTTTGTTACGAATTGTGACTGCGTCTAATAGTTTTCTGAATCCTTCCTAAGAATAAAGAATATCATTGTGATGATGCATGTAGGTTTTAACGCTGTGGGTAAAATTGTAGCGACGTCACTCGACAATCCCCTCACAATTATTGTATTCCACGTCAGTACGAGCGTAGTTTATCTCGGTTGTTTGGTTTGCCGCGTACTTGCCTGCAATGACTTGCTTCCGTTTGGAGTAAGCAACACTGTTGTACATGTCCGTACTTGTACGATGAGCTTACGATGTCTTACTTATTTCGTGCTGGCAAGTTCAGGCAAAGGTAAAGACCGTCTTCCTTTTGTAAAGGTACTCGAGACTTTGGACACTTCGCTGGAACAGCAAATCGACGTGGCGCACGCTGGCCTGCAGGGGTCCATGAGAAATGCCCGCAGACGAATTGCCCGCCGAGCTTTTCCCGCCGAGATTTGCCCGCAGTGCATTTTGCCCGTGTGATGAGGACGCACTTTTTTCCAAACCCCGCGCTAGCACATGGGCTCTAAACTTACTAGCCTACTAACAGTGGGCAATGGGCATTTTTATTTTTTTTCTGCGAATAGTCATAGAATCTATACTAGATATAATGTCTGGTCATACTAGTAGTCATAATAACATAGGCATTGCTTTTTGGATCATAAATCATCGCTTTCGAAGCTGGTCTGACAGCCACCTGCGCCTCACTCAGTGTTGAGGCGGGCGCCAGATGGTCTGAGAGGATGCGGGCGGTAGCTTTTTTCTCATCATTTTGACAGGCCATCAAGATTTATGAGGTCAGAGCCTATTGTTCGGATTCACTCAAGCGTGTGACAGCTTTGACAGCTATGCGTTTTACCCCTAAAAGTACTTTGGGATTAGCGATTAGCAATTTCTCTTCATTATCTTCACTTTCTATTTAATAAGAGCTTTCTAATGTATATTTTTTCATTAATTTCTGTCAATCCTACGCGAAAAGTCATAAATCATTTTGTTGCGATTTTGAGTGATTTATGGCCGCACCTGTCATCTTTTTACGACCCTGTGAGAACTGATAGGATCTCTCGGTCACGTGATTCTGGGTAGCAACAAGCTTAGCCAATCAGAAAATTCGGCGCTCATTTTAACAAAACGGCTCACATTATAACAAACTGCGGTCCAGTTGGCGGCTATTTAAACCGGAGTTTTTGGCCCGCTCGGACTAGACTCCAACCTGCTCGGGCCCAGCACGCAACTTCTGGTTCCCGGAGCGCGACCGTCGTTTCTTGATGCCCGGATTGCGACTTCCCCCCATCATCATCAAGGACGAATCCCCCGGTCGTCAGCAGCGAACATCAAGCGAAGATCATCACCTGCTAGCTATCAGCGAAGATTGTGTCAGCATCATCCCGAGTCTACAGCTACAGAGCATCGAGCCGATTCGGTCACTGTGGATTACCTGGTCTCCGGCTGTTGAGTTTCTGATTGGTTGGGTGAGAGGCTACCTAGACTTGCTTGATTGGGTGATCCCTATCTGTCCCCTGTTTCAGTAGCTGGATTAGGCGCACACTTTTGCTCATTTTGTTCAGTAGTGCTGTTACTGAGGCAGAAATCACTTAATAATACTGCTAGTAGTCTGAAACTCCAATTCAATCTGAGGTGTGAAGTGATCTAAGGAGGAGGTTAAATCTGACAGTTATTTTTATCGGTTTTATTTCTTTGTTCGCCGATGGCTCAGATGAGTAGCTAAGCTAGTAGGCGCCGGTCACAGTGGACCAATGGCAAAGCGGTTCTCAGTCGATCAATCAATCAAATCAGTGAGCAAAACTGCCAGAAGTGCAGAATCGGCGCCAGAGATGTACTTTGTGCACTCTAGGTTAGCCAAGCGGCTCGGGTAATGAATCATGCGAGGTCTCTGAAGTTCGAGTTAGTCTATCATCAGCGCTATGAGAGGCTAGTTGGCGCGTTGAAGGCCAAAAGTACATATCTTCGTATTTAGCAATGTAATAGTACATGTAGCTACCCCATAGACTCGCCACTGCAAGAATCCCCTGCACAAGTCCCCTCTGTACCTGCATGGCCAATGCGATCTAGTCCCAGCAGTGTCCCTTATCATCGGCTATGACTTCGAGATTGACAGCAAAAAGACACTAGTTGGCAGGTAAGTGCAAAGCCCCTTCTAGTCGGAAGCCCGATTTCGAGAGTCCCGGTGTGGTGAGCCAGGACGTACGGGCTGGTGGCAGCGAGTTAGCTTAGTCTGCGGATTAGCTAATTTCTACCTTCAAAATTCTCCCTGCTTGTCTCTCGCTGTCCCTCTCTTAGCTATAGGACCTAGACTGCTCGCCACACGATCAAGCTACCATGGGGCTGACCATCTGACAGGAGTGGGGGGCCAGGACTCTAATTGATTTATTTCTGAGGCCTGAGGCCCGAAGGCTTCCTCACAAGGGGCCTGAAAGGTCGAAACCCATCACGTGAGTGAATTTTCCCGTGGAGATTTGCCCGCAGTGCAATTTGCCCGCGAGCGAGTTGCCCGCCGAGTTTTTTCCCGTCGAGGTTTGCCCGCAGTGCTTTTTTACTGCAGCGCATTTAGCCACGCGGCAGATTTTGTCTGCATTGCGTTCCCAATGCTTAGTACATGTAAATCTTAATAAATAGATTTACACGATAAAAACGTTTTAATAGTAACTGCATATTAACTGCATATTTTTTTGGGGGGGGGGGGGCAGGGAAAAAACTCCGCGGGCAACTCGCTCGCGGGTAATTTACTCGGCGGGAAAATACTCGGCAAGTACTCGGCAGGTAAATCTCGGTGGGAAAAGCTCGGCGGGCATCTCTCGTGCTCCCGGCCTGCAGCGCGTTCGAGATCGCGGGCACTACTATTTATCACCACGGCGTGGCCGTCTTAGTGACCTGATGCGCCAACTCCAGTGACCGGCCATTTATTTCGCGTCGAGTGTCGGATTGTACCTGCTGTGATCGGGTTTGGGGCTCACGTAGTGAGAAAAGTCACGCGCATCGAACCCTCCAAATTGTCTGTCTGCCTTCCCCAACCTGTGTACAGTTCTAACAGTACCCAACTTCGGTACATGTGCTGCTGACGCTGTTCATTCACGGATGCACTACAACGATCGAGAAACGGCGTTTCGTCAAATACCAAATCTTTTCTCCCTCAGCTTCAATTTCTCTTAATCTTTCAGTTAATGTAAGTACGACTCAAATAGAAAGACAGGAAACCTCGTTTCTTGGAAATTTTTGGGAGGCAGGATTTTTTGAAAAGTACACTACGGAGATAGGAATTCGAAGTTTTCATTTCTTCAGCACAAAAAATGTAATTGCTTTCAATAGGAGGCAGGCCCAATGTTCATATTTTGATATTCATTGATATTCAATGTTCATATTTTCATTTTTTGTATAATAATCATAGCTGCTACAGTGGTATTATTGTGGGTATTAATCCAGTACACGTCGTGCACTGGTTAAAAGACGCAGTCCGTGTCAGTATTTATGGAGACCAGTGCAGGCTGGAAATGAGCATGAGCATAATATAGCACTGCTGGAGCCAACCTCATCAGTAATTGTCTGCTTTGCAGGAGGGGTGATGGTATGATTTAAGCTTTATGGGTGAGGCCGCTGCTCTTCCAACCTTTTGTTGCTGTTCCGGTCTGGGTGTAGATGCGAGGGTATAATAATAAGTGTGAGCTGCGCAGCGGGGTTGGCAAACCACCGCACACCCATGCACCTCAATTGTGTGGCAGTTGAGCTAGCAAGAGTGGCTAAATAAGACGGGTTAGTGCACAGAAGATTTATTCAGATTATTCCGAGCGGCCTCAGAGACCTACAGACGCATAGCAAGCTAAAGTGCTGCAGTGCAATGCACACCGAGAAGGACTCGGTGCGGCAGCTCGTGAAACGGCGGCAGCTGAACTGCCTTCACCTGCGCGAGCTGAATTCAGCCTGCAACGAGCTACAGCTGCTACAGTTCCGCAGGGAGGCCACCACCAGCTTCGCCGATCTCCGCGGCGTTTTGTGCCCCCTTTTCGAGGACACCAGGCCGCCTCAGCCGCCACCACCACCGCCACCGAAGCCTAAGCGACGGCATCTCCATCCGAGTCCATTTCTGCAGCCGCCGGCGTCAGCGGAGATAGCTGCGGCAGCAATGATGAGACAGCAGCGGCTGCCAGCGCTTCAGCGACTTGCACCAGGCAAAGACATTGCCGGTTGCGACTGTCTTGGTGAGACAGAGAAGAAACTGATAGAGCTACACGAAGCAAGCAATGAGGCCGCCGCAGCATCAGTCACAGTGCGTTCGCGTCACAGCCGGCGCCTCCGCCGTGGCGTTGACGGAAGCAGCTTCAGCGAAGCGGTCTGGAGATGGCGGTCACAGCTTCCGGACTTCTCCATCGGCCTAATGAAACCCGGTGGGGAATCGTCCACTGTAGCTGGCTGCGGTAAAACGGCTGCGGTGGCCGGGTTGGGACTTCGGTTCTCCCCGCCGGGCTGCCCGACCCCTGCAGATCCGGTAGAACGCTCTGGGGCTACGGCTTTGCGACAGAGGCAGCGTGGGCGGCTAACAAATCAGACACAACCTGCTTGGGACCCTCATCCTGTGACCAGCGGTCTCAGAAGACTCCGAACATTTCACGGCCTGTCGACATGCAACTCTGCAGAATAACTAGCTGTTTCGAGATATTGTGTATTTGTGCGTCAGTCTGTCTTCGAAACATTTACGCACTGAACGATCGAGTAATTAAAGCAGCTTATGAATTTCATCAGATTTCTTTTTATTATTAGGGCCTCCAGCATCTCAAATTGTACATGTACATGTAAATCTATAGCTTAGCTAAAAATGCTACCCAACCTCTTTTGCCATGTGAATAGTTCACACAGTGTAGATGTAATAGATGAAACAGCCCACAAATTTGTCTCGCAAGATTAAACTAAAACAGCTTTAATTTTTTAAGTCGTACAACGTGTACACATGTACATGTTCACGTCCATTTCAAACTGGAGTCTGGAGATCTACATGTGTATATACATGTAACTCGAAGCTGAAGCTAAAAATGCACAGAAATTTCTTTTGTTTTTTTCATTTTCACTTCATCCCCAAACTATTTTTCTTTTTTTATATAGAAAGCAACAGATATCGTCCGTTTATCTGAAGATCAATAGCAACGAGATATGGCTGAAAAGCGCAGAAGTATAGAAAATAGTTACTATTCTTTATGCTATAATCCGATTAGCTTAGTTTCAGATAGATGGTTAGCTGTTAGTGGCTTTTAAATTTTGTTTATCTTTTCAACGACTTTAAAGTTATTGTTGTTGTTAGGGCTCGATCCTTAAAACACGTGTACCGTCCCGCAGCGGTAAACAAATTGGACTATAACTGAAGACATTTCAGAATACGTTGTCTGTTAAGTTTTAAGTTTTTATTAATTTTTTTCACTTCAAAGTAAAGTTTTTTACTTCAAAACATAAAATTCTGTGAATAATAAGTTTTTAGTAATAATAATAATAAAATAATGATAATATAATTTTCATCAAGAAAACGAGAATAAGAAAAAAAAGAATATTTAATATAACAATTTAAGGTATTTATTCCGTTAATCTTATAAGAAATAGTTTTTTCTGTAATCAAATACTGCATTGACAAAAATGTTATAATGTGTAGCGCTGCGGGGTGGTGCGATACGTGTTTTAGGGAGACCCTGTTGCGTGCGTGGACTGTCATTTAACTTCTTAAGAGTCCAAATTGAAGTAGCTACAACGCAAGTTTATTCAGGAATTTAAAAGTAATTTGTGACATATTTGCCCTAAGTCCAAGAGCGGTTGCAGCCGCAACATCGGAGGATGTATAGTCTGTATTATAGATTAGCATGGAAGTTATCTTTTATTGGTTTAGGCCTAATATCATTTGTATATGCAAAATCATCAACACACATATCATTGATGAATGACATCAAAGAGAGGAATGTACTAGTTACTTATTATTCTGCTAAGTAAGTAATTATATTGCAAAAATATACATTTAAAAGTCAATAAAAGAATTTCACAAATTAATTATTAATATAGCCCCCCTAGACATAGTTTATACTTTATAGGAAAAATATACTAATAGATTGCACTACTTACACAACATTTTTTTATCTAAGGTTTATATTGAATAATTTTCTATTCAAATATAATCACAATATACTAAATCTCTAAGATCTGTTTGTCTGATTAGTATTCCAGTCCACAGCCTGAATGCCTAAACCGATTTTTTTCAAACTTGCTTTATTCAACTCAAAATTCTTGTGAGATTGTGTGGGTTAATTGCATTGAAAAATTTGAATAGAAGTTGGTTAAATATTAAAAAACTGTATTTTCCCTATCTAATTAGTGTATTTCTCTCGCAGTGAGAGCTCAATATGTCTATGGCCATAGACTAAACTCCAATTTCTTTTAGCTTGGATACTAGGAGCTATAAATAATTAAATATTCAACATCTTTAATATATGAAAGGGAGATGCTCAGTTTCTGTGTTCTGACCCTGGTTGATTGGCAAACTGCATAGAGAATTGCTATTTTCAGTGTTAGGCACCTGGCACCAGTCCCTATTGCAGCCAATGGCCATTTTCGTGGACGGCGTCCGGCGCGGATTGGACTGGTGGCGGCGCGCGCGCGCGCGGCGCGGCGCGTGGCGGCGGCGCGCGGTGGCGTGGTGTGTGGCGGCGGCGCGCAGCGCGCGGCGAGCCATTGACTGACTAATTGAACCAAATCACTGATCCTGGGGACTGGCCCTGGCGCAGTACGGGTAGATGTCTGGCGCGGGAAAGGGGGGCGTCCGGCGCGGTTCAGACCTTGGCTGCAATAGGGGCACCAGTCTATTAAAAAGCGTTAATCCGTTAATAAGCGTTAATAAGTGTTAAGATTTTTCATTAACACTAATGGACTGTCATTAAGATTTTTTGAACTAATGGATTAACAAAATTGTGTTAAAAATTTTGTGAATTAACAATAAATTCATCATTAATGGTAGTGTCTATGTCTATGACCAAAGACGCAAAGAAGGAACAAAAAATAGAAGTCTTACAAGAAGTTTAAACATTACGAACGTATTTGAGTTTACCTATATGCCTAAATATAATCTCTTTATTTATGACGATGATCATACAGACGTACATGTAATTAACAACTTCTTACAAATAAACTTTAAAATAATGAATTAAAATAGTGTGAAACTTTATTTCTTGCGCGTGAGCATCAATTGATTTGATTCACTTTTGTCCCAATCTTTGTCCCAATCCCAAGTTTTTAAAATGATTATTTATTACTTTTTTAGCTTTCAAATTGCTTAGATGACCCCTGTGTTTTGCTAAAAAGATGGAATAGCATAGATGTGCATTACAAAGTCTGTTTTGGAAAAAATGTGCAAGATTTCCGTATTTTCTATGTTAACTTTAATGGATTAACGCTTACTAACGATTATCAGTTAGCTTTCAGTTAACTTAACGAAATTAGGAGTTAAAAAGTTAAGATTTTTTTGTTTTAACGCTTTTGCTATTAATGGAAGTTAAGATTTTCATTAATGGTGCCCAACACTGCTATTTTTAGATTTCACTCAACAGTGCATTGGCTCTGCTCGCACACTGAGCGGACTATCACTGCTATGTATTTGATTGCAGTGCCAAAGCATATATGGCTGATGCTAAAAATGGTCTGTCTATGTTTGCCCCGGGTCTTGGGTGCTTGCTACGTCTGTTAGATGCTTGCTGTCTTAGGGATACTTGCCATCTGGGGGATGCTTGCTGTCTTAAGGATATTTGCCATCTGGGGAATGCTTGCTGTCTAGATCTGGGGGATGCTTGCTGTCTGGGGATTGCTTGCTGTCTAGGGGATTGTTTGCTATCTGGTGGATGCCTGCTGTCTGGAGGATGCCTGCTGTCTGGGGATGCTTGCTGTCTAGGGAATGCTTGCTGTCTGGGGAATGCTTGCTGTCTGGAGGATGCTTGCTATCTGGGGGATGCTTGCTGTCTGGGGGATTGCTTGCTGTCTAGGGGATTGTTTGCTATCTGGTGGATGCCTGCTGTCTGGAGGATGCCTGCTGTCTAGGGGATGCCTGCTGTCTAGGAAATGCTTGCTGTCTGGGGAATGCTTGCTGTCTGGGGGATGCTTGCTGTCTTTCTTTGCTCCCCAACGGGGGGCTTAAATTGCCAGTTTTATATCTAAAGATAAAGTTGTAAGAATAAATGCATTTTATCTATATTAAATATAGATAGGCCCTAGGAAATCCTACACTTGTTCAATAAATTATTTTAATGCCAGTGCCAGGTAGATGCACATCAGCAAATGCATGCCAAACTAATATGTTACAGAAAAAACATACAACTTTTTACATTTAAAAATGCACTTCAAAAAACCCCAAGTGTTTAACATTTTTTAAAACTTTTTGTAGTATGCAAATATATAATGTTTCTTTTTTGCACATTAAAATTTACTTATCATTTTGCAATAAAAATAAGTATGAATTCTTGTCTTCACAACACCATGTCTTTTCACAAACTTTTGTCTTAACAAAGCATGTCTAATATCATGCTGGGCCACATTCAACACCAGCTTTTCTATGCCATAGCCCATATTGCAAAAGTGTAGTATATGCTAGAAAATTCCAGTGTACAAATGCTTTTGCTGGCATACAAATGCTTTAGCTTTTAGTTAGCTTTTGCATTACTTCACTTATTTAAGTTTTAATTTTTTGCAACTTAATAATAAGAC
>NIVC01001251.1:0-30000 GCA_002269645.1 Macrostomum lignano
GTGAGTTTATGGCCTGTATATTCGGCTACTTATCCGTTTGCATGCGTGCTCAGGGGTCAGCAAAATGGCATTCGAGTCAGCGATTGTAAAAGTCTTAAAACAAAGAGTTTACAATCAATGTAGGGTCATTTCAGTTCAGTTCATAACCCTGGTTGCGCTCGCCCTACACAGTTGAATTAGGTGTGACCAAAACAAGACGAGACGAATTTCGCAATAAAAAAAATTAGACACGATACACTACAAATTCAGTCAACTACAGCCTTCGAAGTAATTGCCGCGTTTTCAAAGCCTCGCTTCCATCGCTGGTACCAGCTCCTGATGCAACCCCTGGAACTCCTCCTTCGTGAGCAGCCTTGTCACTCTGTCCTTGATGGACTCCAAATCTTCAACTCTTATTTAAGAAACCTAAAAAACTTCAAAAACTGGAAGCGCCCTGTATACGTTGTTGCATTGTCGTGATGCAGCAACCAGGCATCATTATTCTCCAATTGTTCGCATCGAACCCGCCGAATCTTCAACATCAGCCTCTCAAGCACTTTGCACTTCATCTCCATCGACCTCACAAAGCAGCTGGAGGCATTCCGATGGCTTTCGCCGAGCTTCACTAAAAACTTGAGATTACCTCGCTACTCGTTCTTTATTTTCTGACATAGCAGTGTGGCAGCTATAACGAAAAATGATTGAAACATTATGAAAATTAGATACTCGGACTCGTACTAGAAAAAAACTGCAAGAAACCACAACTCAGCATGCCTGAGTTGTGCAGTTGACACGTCATGGATATTTGTATGGCCCAGCATACTCGTAGCTTTATTGCCTGCCACTATACTTCCGAATCCTCTTCTTCTTTTCTTCCGGTTGCAGTTTAGCGGCAGGTAATAAAAGGTGAGTAAGGGAGGAAAGCAATTAAAATATTCCCAGAAATACTGGGTGAGGCCTCTGCTGTCAGTTCCGCCAGCAAGGCAGAGAGAGGCAAAAAGGCCGCCTTAAAAAGCTTTTCCAGCCATTTCGGAGCAAAACTGCTAGCTGCAACAGCTTACCTGGTCTCAGCTTGATTCGGCTTAAATTCGACGTTACTGTCTCTGTTGCTAAAGGTTTGTGTTTATTAAAAATTGCATATATCCCTAGCTACTTATCCTGGGATTGTCATTCTTTATTCTCAGTCTGAGTAGCTCAAAGGAAACCTACCTGACTCTTTTGCCTATCTGATTCTCATGCATCAGGGCCCACCCCAAGAGACAGAGTGTGCGCGGTACATGCTTGGCAATGTGAGAAATTCAGGGCTACCGTACACGTACATTCCTCTGGCGTTCTGTCTGTTTCTTTACTGACTGACTGCAGTCGACCTTGATTAGCGGCCGTGGTTCAACCCCCCGCGAACAACCAATTTAACAAACTAATCCCTCTAATCCCTCACGTCCAGCGTCGTTCTCGTATATTAAATCGGAATCCGTCACTTACTCCTGCCTTCTACCATTGTGATTTACTTGCTAGAAACTGTAACACCGAGTATAACTAGCTCGAATTATCGAAGCAGGTACACAGGAATCCTAATTCTATAAACGAAAAGGCCAATCAATATCAATAGAGCTATAAAAAAAGCAAGTCATATCAAAACATCGGGTCTGCCTTCTGTCAAAAGCAATTACAAAGTTTGTGCTGAAAATGTGTATTTTCGGTAAAACCAGCCTCCTAAAATTTTCCAAGAAAAGTAATCTCCCGTCCTTCTACTTGAGTAGCCCTTGTGGCATATATATATATATATAGGAGAGCGCATGCGTACAGGAATCAGGCAACGCCCTATTAACAAGCTATAGCTAATCCTTGAAAATATGCACTGATTCCGTACTAAGTGCCGCCTGAAATTGACTTTCCAGTTTACAGGCAGGTATGCAGCTGCGGATATTAACCGGACTTGCGATCACCCTGTCACATCTCCTGCTCGTGGCATCCAGCACCGCTGAAGTCTTTGAAGATGAAAAAACTGGCGAAATAATCTTGTCAGTTACGTCCAGCCAGCCAGAGACCAGCTTCTACGGCGGTCTGGGCTTCACAAATTTGAATTGGGGAATTCGCAATACTTTGAAACGGTCTTTTGCCGCCGGTGAAGAGTTCTGCCTCTATTCGCCAGTGCTCGGAATGAGAAACTTGACTGTCTTCATCTTTGTGAGCAGTGCAGCTTGGCATGATTGATGAATTGCTTCTGCAAAAGATTTTTTATTGGATTTATAACTCTAATTTTAGGCTGAGAAGTACTGGGACTCCGACGCCGAATTCGAGCTTCTCGACTCCGAAGGTGTAACTCTGGAGTCCAAGCAGATGACCACCGAGGGCAATCGAATGCCCACTGCTCGAGTTAGTAAACGGGAAATACCCAAGCCTGGCAAGCATGCATTAATTTTTCCCTTCGATATTTTAGATTGAATGTACCAAAGATGCAGTATTGTATTTATTTGTCCACAGACTGCTGATGCACTTTACAGACGTGTATCAGCTCTGCGTCCGCAACAGGGGCTCCGCCAAAACTATCTTCATCGGCTTGCATCAGAGTCAGCGCAGCAAAATTATTGAGCTAACCAGCCTTTTAAACAACATGACAGCTGAATACACCATGACTGTGGTAAGTTCGCCCTTCCCGGGGTTCACAATACAATAGATCGTGCACCACAGTCCCATGTCCTACAGTCTAGAGATCGCACCACAGTCCCATGTCCTACAGTCTAGAGATCGCACCACAGTCCCGTCCTACAGTCCAGAGATCGCACCACAGTCCCATGTCCTACAGTCCAGAGATCGCACCACAGTCCCATGTCCTACAGTCCAGAGATCGCACCACAGTCCCATGTCCTACAGTCCAGAGATCGCACCACAGTCCCATGTCCTACAGTCCAGAGATCGCACCACAGTCCCATGTCCTACAGTCCAGAGATCGCACCACAGTCCCATGTCCTACAGTCCAGAGATCGCACCACAGTCCCATGTCCTACAGTCCAGAGATCGCACCACAGTCCCATGTCCTACAGTCCAGAGATCGCACCACAGTCCCATGTCCTACAGTCCAGAGATCGCACCACAGTCCCATCCTACAGTCCAGAGATCGCACCACAGTCCCATCCTACAGTCCAGAGGCAAGAACCACTAGAAGTTACCGTTGTACCGACAAGTTACCGATACAACGGTACTAGCGTAACTTCTAGTGGACCTGTCAAGAGATTACAGTATGGCCCCTTACAATCAATTCTTCACATGACAGGTCGATCATAATGCATCACACATGACATGTTAATCCTTTTGATATTACAGGAAGTGATGTCTCGGATCGAGTATCGAATCGCCTCGCTGGAGGAGCTCGCCAAGACGGAATACTCTATCGTGATTCAGGACTTTTTCCGCCTTAAAAATATTCGATCCTGGGTGATGTATCGAAGTATCGGAGTATCTTTGGGCATGCTGCTCAGTTCAGCCATGTCAACTATGATTATCAGGCGCTGGTTTAACTCATCAAGGTCGTCAATTTAACCAGGATTTTATATATGCTTGGTGGGGGGTTAGGTTGCGGCGGACTATTAAAAGTCATTTATGCGGCCCTTAAGTGTCAGGTCTGGTGGTGTAGTGGTTATCACATCTGTCTCACACACAGAAGGTCCCCGGTTCGAGCCCGGGCCAGACCACACTTTTTGCCTTTTTACGTACATATTCTTAAATGGGTTTATTTGTGCATATCGATGTCATTTAAGCTTTTGTCTGATTTATGGACTTAAATATAATTGAATTTTAGCCATTTCCCCTCGGGTTGCAGGCTTCTAGGCTCACTTTGAGTAGCCGATATGTATCGAAATAAACTATTTCCGATTTAACTTGCATGTATGGGCAAGTTCAACGTTCAAAGAAGCATTGTAGCGTGCTTCCATAAGGAACTAAGAACTGATTAGTTTTTTCTTCTTCAATTCTCTATGGACAAAATGATTTTTCTGCAGAGCGTAGACCAGTCACAGAGCAATATATTTGAGCACTTCAACTCTTTAAAGTAGTATGAATTGCATTCGGCGATCTAATTTCCTCAGGCAGAAAATTATCAGAGCTTGATATCAAAATTCTGGCCGTGCACCGCCTCGTTCCTATTGGTTCATTTTGAATTGGTCAGAATTGCTCTCTGCATCCCTTAAAAACCCCTACCAGTGGTCACATTTTTATAATTAATAGGCACAGAGACTTCAGAAAGTTTCTCATTTCATCAAAAATATTTTTAATAACAAAATTGGCATGGCTTCGGCTCCGTCGTCAGTCAACAGGCGACCCCCAGTTCGACAGTTCAGTCAGTGAGTACTTTCAACCACTGAGTCTATGGACTATGGAAAGTATCTTGAATGACTCTGCAATGTTTTGTCTATCAGATTCTACCAGGTATAGACAGACTTCGCAGTTGAGAAAGTTTGTCTAGAAATAGTGTGAAAATATACGTTTGAGACGGCCTTTTTAGATTTTTAACTTATCCATATTTTGAATCGACAGTTAAGTGCCGTTTATTACATTTTTAATTGCTGTACTTATTTGTAATGAATAAGTTTACGGTCCACTCATTTCTCCCATGGGCACTCAACTACATGTAAGGGACTACATAGCCTGGGGTTCGGCAAGCATTTTAAAATTAAGGACCAGATATACATTGCTGCGGGCCAGAGTGAGAAGAGAGAGGTGAGAGGAGAGGTAGGCGAAGGGACAGGAGGGATAAAGCTGAGAGCGGAGAGGAGCTGAGAGAAGAGAGGAGCTGAAAGGGGAGAGGAGCTGAGAGCGGAGAGGAGCTGAGAGAAGAGAGGAGCTGAGAGAAGAGAGGAGCTGAGAGAAGAGAGGAGCTGAGAGGGGAGAGGAGCTGAGAGCGGAGAGAAGCTGAGAGCGGAGAGGAGCTGAGAGGGAAGAGGAGCTGAGAGGGGAGAGGAGCTGAAAGGGGAGAGGAGCTGAGAGCGGAGAGGAGCTGAGAGAAGAGAGGAGCTGAGAGAAGAGAGGAGCTGAGAGAAGAGAGGAGCTGAGAGAAGAGAGGAGCTGAGAGAAGAGAGGAGCTGAGAGCGGAGAGGAGCTGAGAGCGGAGAGGAGCTGAGAGCGGAGAGGAGCTGAGAGGGGAGAGGAGCTGAGAGCGGAGAGGAGATGAGAGCGGAGAGAAGCTTGAGAGGGGAGAGGAGCTTGAGAGGGGAAAGGAGCTGAGAGCGGAGAGGAGCTGAGAGCGGAGAGGAGCTGAGAGAAGAGAGGAGCTGAGAGAAGAGAGGAGCTGAGAGAAGAGAGGAGCTGAGAGAAGAGAGGAGCTGAGAGCGGAGAGGAGCTGAGAGCGGAGAGGAGCTGAGAGCGGAGAGAAGCTGAGAGCGGAGAGGAGCTGAGAGGGAAGAGGAGCTGAGAGGAGAGAGAAGCTTGAGAGGGGAGAGGAGCTTGAGAGGGGAGAGGAGCTGAGAGCGGAGAGCAGCTGAGAGTGGAGAGAAGATGAGAGCGGAGAGAAGCTTGAGAGGGGAGAGGAGCTGAGAGCGGAGAGGAGCTGAGAGCGGAGAGGAGCTGAGAGGGGAGAGGAGCTGAGAGCGGAGAGGAGCTGAGAGGGGAGAGGAGCTGAGAGCAGAGAGGAGATGAGAGCGGAGAGAAGCTTGAGAGGGGAGA
Organism: Macrostomum lignano; assembly: GCA_002269645.1. Taxonomy (NCBI): domain Eukaryota; kingdom Metazoa; phylum Platyhelminthes; family Macrostomidae; genus Macrostomum; species Macrostomum lignano. The sequence goes on from NIVC01001251.1 coordinate 5,638, forward strand.
GGAGCTTGAGAGGGGAGAGGAGCTGAGAGCGGAGAGGAGCTGAGAGTGGAGAGGAGATGAGAGCGGAGAGAAGCTTGAGAGGGGAGAGGAGCTGAGAGCGGAGAGGAGCTGAGAGGGAAGAGGAGCTGAGAGCGGAGAGGAGCTGAGAGGGAAGAGGAGCTGAAAGGGGAGAGGAGCTGAGAGGGAAGAGGAGCTGAGAGGGGAGAGATGAGAGAGAGGGGCGGAGAGAAAGGAAAAGGGAGAGGGGAGACGGGAGAGGGGAGAGGGGAAGGGGAGATGAGAGAGGAAAGGAGAAAAAGAAAAGAGAGCTAAGAAGAGACACAAGCCTTGAGTGGACTGTATTGCTATTGTGCAGAAGTTTCAGAGGACCCGAGGGCCGGATAGAGAGGCTTTGCGGGCCGGAGTCTGCCGACCCCTGACTTATACGAGTAGCATATAGACGGTAGCTGTAACCGTCCTGGATAAACGACACTTATATCCACCTAGTTCTCATCAAAGTCTCCACATGGCACCGCAGAAACATGACCCTTCGTCGGGCAGCCCGGCAGGCTCTGACCTCGGACGAGTGCCGCACCTTCAAAGCGGCGCTGCGAGCCTTCCGCGAGACCAGCACCACGGAGCAGCTGGTTAGCGACCTGCAGAAACTGCTGGACGCACCAAAGAAGCTGGACCTGCTGCGCGAGATCGCCCTGCTGATCCTGCCAATCAGCGGCACGAATTTCTTCGCCTGGCAAAGAGGCGCTTCAAAGGCGCCGCCCTGCTGCTTGACGAGGCCTTCATAGCCGCCGAGTTTGAGCACCGGTTCGGCCGCAAGTGGCACGGCGGCGCCGGTGTCAACGAGTTCGACGAGGCAAACGGCGGCGATAGCAGCGACGACGACTGGTTGAGAGCTTCGTGGCCTCGCCGAGGCGTTTCGCTGTCGTCTTCGACTTCGTCAACGGCTGCAGATGCAGATGCGGCAATGGAGGATGCAGCCGAGGCGGAGCGGATCATAACGGTGGACCGCAGTGCCACCATCCGTCGGCTGAACGACGACGCCACAGCTGGACGCCTCATCAAGCTCGGCTCGGCAACGTTTCAGGTCCGTTTTTAGTTTTTAGTTTAGTTTTAGTTTTCAATTTTAGGAGGCAGCTTTTACCTAATTCGAGTAAAATTGTCACGGACAAAGATGTTTGCTATGTGTAATAGATTGAAGCTAAAGGCTTGTAATTGAGTTGAGTGCGTAGAAAAACGAAGAGAGCCAGATCATACAGGTCTTACGAGTATAAAGAGCCAGGCTCTTTATACTCGTAAGACACGTTTATTTTATCCTAGGACTAAAGATAGGGTGGTTGGCCTGACTGCCCAGACCCCACCATGCTAGCCACGCGTGAAACGCAAACAAACAACCCGGCGCAGTGCACATGCACTGAAACACACTAGCCAATCAGCGCGCTCGCAAATACTAACAAACTAAGAATGCACTAAGAGCAAGCATCCCCCAGATAGAAAGTACACCCCCCCCCAGATAGCAAGTAGCTAGTGCAATAATTTCATCAGCTAGTGCAACAATCTACGCACATGTTCTGAGCCTTAAAATCATAAAAATGGCTCAAGGATGAATTTTTTATATGAATCTTTTTCAAACTGCCCTCTAAACATTTCCACGAAACGTAATTTCCCATCCTTCTACTTGAGCAGTCCTTGGTCTCTCTCCCAACTCACTCTTGCTTATCAACAGGTTCGCTACAAATCCCGACTGCCCTTGACCCTACTGGACAACGATATTACTGATGAAGAGGCAGCTCATGCAGCCTCAAAGGAAACGGCGAGTCTTCAGCTTCAACAGTTGTCACCAGCGTCTCCGTCGCCTCCTCTTCCGCCGCCCCACCGCCGCCTGCGCCGCCGCTTTGGAGGGCGGTCAAATCTCTAACAGCGTCGCCAACCTCGCCATCCTCGTCCTCTTCGTCCTCTTCGACGCCGACGTCATCTTCCACTCCGACGGCTGCAGAAGCGACGCCAGACGAGGATTCGGATGACGAAGCCGAAGAAGAAGTCGAAGATCAGAAAGTCGAGGAAACTGAAGACACGGCGGCCGAGGACGAGGCGGACTTGGTCGAGCTGATGCGGCAACGATTTCTGCCCGGTTTCTGGCCGCGACCGAGTCGGCAGCCGCCAACCAGGCAGCATCGCTTGGAGGAGCTGAGCAGCAGCGCTGATGAGCGAGTCTTCGCTCCTGCCGGGCACTTTGAGGACCCCCGGGACAGACGGTTTCCCAAACCACAACCGTCTCAAAGCAAGTGAGCATTCTAAAAAGAAGTTTTAGGGTAGTTAACTTGAGAGTTCGGGTAGCTTCACAGTACTGAAATGTCGCAACGCCGAAGTTACAATGCAGTAAGGCTTTTTCATTTCCTATCGAATGGCACCCACAGACGCTTTGCATTCGACTCAACTCCAATAGAACAGAAGCAGCAAAAACAAAAGCGGAGAGACGTTAAGGACTCGCCGGGCCGGTCAGGAACAGGTGAGCTCCAAAGTACATTATCTAATTCGGTAATTAGTCAGGATTTTATAGCTTAGCGACCAAGCCTTTTACTGATGCTTGTTACTCTCTCACCATCTTGCAAATGAGTGCATCTCAAATGCATCGGACCACTGCATGCAATAGAAAATACGTTCTGCGCCAACTCCTCCCTATAACTTGCGGGGTACCTCGGAGTTGCTTCATTGCACGTGGAACTGGCAGCTAAATTGCTGTACGAGCGTAAATACGAGTACACTTTAAAGTACTTGGCCGTGCCTCAGTCACCGCTCTCCGACTCCCTTACCCTGCTTACCCAGCAGCCATCGCTGCAGCTGACCCGCTTAATCCTTAATTATCTTGTGCATGTGTTTTCTGGCCTAAAATACTGGGCAGACGGGCAGAATTTGAAGCGGGGTCGGGAAAAACTACTGATTTTTCAGCCATCGATCAAAATTCATCGCCTCAATGCTTTGCAGGCAGGACAGCTGCAACGTCTGATTGACTTTCAAATAATCCTTATTTCCGAAGCACGCAACAGCTTAATTTGCGTTTGAGATATCTTTTCGGTAGAGCAGGTTCCTGTTATTTTCAAAAAGATAGCTTTCTGCGTCATTAATCTCCCAGTTGCTGAACGACATCGGATATGAGCTAAAGCAGCAGCAGTCAACCTGCACTCAAATGCAACAACAATACACGCGTAGAAATCTACATTTACAGTGAATTTTAAAAATCGAAGTGAAAATATAAGTGATGAGTGAAGGCAGGGGCCACTTAGAACAAGATTTAGCCTCCCAGATCGAAAGAACTTGTTAACGTACTCACTAGCTCGTACATTCAGCTCCAGAAGCGTCTCTGAGCCCAGCCGACAGGGCTAGCCAGCTTCATCGCAGGCTACTCTACACTCCGGCGTCTCGGCCGCTACAGGCGTCTTACTCAAATCGGACAGCAGCAGCCGCAGCCTCCACCGTAGGGGGCCTCAACGAGGGCCTGGCCTCTTCTCTCTCCTCGTCCGCGACCTTGGACAGCGACTTCTTTCTAAACTCTGGCCGTCTGCACGACCGTATTGCAGATCTGAGCAACGAATTCGAGGCGCAGTTTCTGTCGAATAAGACGCGCGCTTCGGCGAAGGACTGCGGTGTTGTAGGCGATGCAGCGTCGTGGGCAACCGACCGAGCGGTGCAGTGCGACTTGGTCGGTAAGATAGACGCCTCATCCTGTTGAAGCCTTTTTGGCTCCAATGTTTGGGATTAAAACTTTAACTGGCACTATGGTTACTGAAACGATAGGCAATGGCATTGGTTAGCACTGAAATGATATACAATCGCATTGGTTAGCACTGAAATGACATGCAATGGCATTGGTTAGCACTGAAATGACATGCAATGGCATTGGTTAGCACTGAAATGATATACAATGGCATTGGTTAGCACTGAAATGATATACAATCGCATTGGTTAGCACTGAAATGACATGCAATGGCATTGGTTAGCACTGAAATGACATGCAATGGCATTGGTTAGCACTGAAATGACATACAATGGCATTGGTTAGCACTGAAATGATATACAATGGCATTGGTTAGCACTGAAATGATATACAATCGCATTGGTTAGCACTGAAATGACATACAATGGCATTGGTTAGCACTGAAATGATATACAATGGCATTGGTTAGCACTGAAATGACATGCAATGGCATTGGTTAGCACTGAAATGATATACAATGGCATTGGTTAGCACTGAAATGACATGCAATGGCATTGGTTAGCACTGAAATGATATACAATGGCATTGGTTAGCACTGAAATGATGTCCTTGATTCAACTGTATCTGCCTTTTAGAGTGCAAAGCCTGAGAGTTCGTTTGAAGTTCCCGGTCGAGAGTAGTTTAGTACAATCTGCTCAAAATTGGCCTCTCTTTCTCGCAATTTGACGCAGCTCAGAAAGCATCACTCCAAAGAGCACAGCATACTCAGGCTGAGCAGAAAATGAAATTGGACCATTAATCTTTTACCGCCGCAGAGTGAAGGAGCGTGATGGCGTGCGGTTGCCCGGCGTTTGTTTTACTGCTCACCCGCTCCGTGTGGACAGCGGGGACTCAGGGACAGCAGGAGCTGCTGAACTGTGTCGCGGATAGTTAATCTCATGTTAGCTATTTGGCTCAACTCGCCCGTCCGTAAATTAGAAATTTTAGAAGAATCAATAAGAGAGAATCGATAGAACCGGCGGGATAGGCCAACACAAAGCTGTCACGCTCTTATCTATTTGGTCTGAGTGCTTTTCTCTCGCTCTTTCTCTCTCAGTTGGTTTATACAATTCTGTTTTCAGAGATAGCTAGCGGGTCTGGCAATGATGCAGCTAGATAATAGCTAGTCAAACTACTACAGGGCTCAGACAGATAGATAAGGTCCGCGAGCTATAGCTAGTCGCGCACTTTTGTCTAAGCTGTCCCGGCTCAGTCGTTGGCCTAATTAGTCCAATCTACTGCCTGACTGTGTGGAGTGGAATTGAGCAAATTAAATCAATTTGCGTCAAGCCTCCTGGGCCGACTTCTTCGCTAGCAATTTGTCAATTAGTAATTTGCTAGTATATTGACGCCGATGCAATAATACAAACTTACTCTGGACAAATTCATTTTCATATTAGCTATTGCCTATTGTTGTGTGTTAAATGTCCAGACAGAGTGAACTAATGCTGATTTGGTAAACAGTGCGTGTTTTCCGGCATTTTGAGAGGCTAATCTCATTATGGATAGCAGGAATGGTTTTAATCTAAGCTGCATAATGAAGGTTCACCTCCTTGATCTGAGAAGTTTGCAGATCAAGGAGGTGATTTTGTTGGTTTACAGGAGGTATTTCAGCTTGCATAACACACGGGTATCTCAGCTTGAATAACACACGGATATCTCAACTCTCTCTCTCTCTCTCTCTCGCTACATTGCAGACAGCCAAGCCAACTTAGCAGTCTCAAAAGCGGCGGCAGCGCCGCTGGAGCCTCCAGTTGCGTTTTACCTTGTTCCATTTCCGACGCCCTGGATGCCTCCTCCGCCCCCGACTGCTCCGCCTCCGCCGTCTCCGCCGCCTCCAACGCCCCCACCGCCGTCGACAGCTCGCGCTGTCAATCCAGCACAGCAGCAGGTGTCGCTGCCAAAACCGCCGCTGCCGTCAATGGCCGGGTCTGCCAGCCTGTGCCACTGGGGCGTCGGCGGCGGCGGCGCCTTCTACTGGCCGGGCCTGGTGCGCCAGCCGGCCGACGCGCAACTGCGGGTTCGCCGAGTCACCCTGCAGCGCGTCAACGGTGCCTTCGGCCTGTCGCTGATCGCCAGGCCGGACAGCGGCGGCAGCGGCGGGGGCCACGCCGGATTGACGAGGTTCTTCGTCTCGTCTGTGGCCACCGGCAGCGGAGCGCAGCTGCAGGTGAGAATTGAACTCAGTCATTCACCCACCCACTTACTCACTCACTCACTCACTCAGCCTCCTCTTCAAGGATGTGCAGCCAGGCGATGAGGTGGTGAAGCTGGACAACAGCCCCGTGGGGGGCATGTCGCTGATGGAGCTCGGTTTGGCGATTCGCAGCCGCAGCCGGATGGAGCTCAGCCTCCGAACAGCTCGACTAGTCGGGACCGACTGCGGCGCCGCAGCGACTGACGCAGCTGGAGAAGTCATCTGACCAACCGGGTTGTCGCGGCGTTGAAAACTCTTCTTCAAAGTTAGTTAATTAAGCAATATTTAAAATATTAATTAGTGACATATAGGACAAGTGTTCGAGAAGATACATGTGATCTAGAATTAATAATAAAAAACCAATTATCAACATTTGTAAGTCGACGCGTTTCGCACTCCGTGGTGCATCTTCGGGTTTATTTTATTAGAACGAACAAAAAAACTGAGGCTAACGATAATACATATTTGTGTGAGGCAAAAAAATGAATTTTTTGATGAGTAATTACCTGTCTATTGATCTTCGGACAAATTAAGTTGTCTTACTTAATCGCGAATGAATCAAATAGAAACTTGCTGGAGAATTTTGCTGGGAGTAGGCACGTACCTAACTGCAACTCCACACAAGCCCAAGTCTGCGAGTAAATTAGCATACAGCTTAATGTACATTTAATCCCCGAGTGTGCCTGAAATCAATTGAAAAAATACAATTTTCTCCTGATATCGTCTAAACCAGGGGTCGGCAAACTCCTCTGGCCCGCCAAACCTGGCGTCCCTCGGGTACTTCGAAACTTTAAAATAGCAATCCAGCCCACTTAAGGTTTGTGCCCTCTTCTCTCATCTCTCTCTTCTCTCCCTCCCTTCTCTCTTCTCAATTCTCTCCATCCATTCCCTCCTCTCCCTTCTCTCATCTCCTCTCTCTTCTCTCCTCTCCTCTCCCTTCTCTCCTCTCCTCACCCTTTTCTCCTCTCCCTTCTCTCCTCTCCTCTCCCTTCTCTCCTCTCCCTTCTCTCCTCTCCTCTCTCTTCTCTCCTCTCCTTACCCTTCTCTCCTCTCCTCTCCCTTCTCTCCTCTCCCTTCTCTCCTCTCCTCTCCCTTCTCTCCTCTCCTCTCCCTTCTCTCCTCTCCCTTCTCTCCTCTCCTCTCCCTTCTCTCCTCTCCCTTCTCTCCTCTCCTCTCCCTTCTCTCCTCTCCTCTCCCTTCTCTCCTCTCCTCACCCTTCTCTCCTCTCCCTTCTCTCCTCTCCTCTCCCTTCTCTCCTCTCCTCACCCTTCTCTCCTCTCCTCTCCCTTCTCTCCTCTCCCTTCTCTCCTCTCCTCTCCCTTCTTTCCTTTCCCCTCCCTTCTCTTCTCTCTTGTGTTGGGATGGCTTAACACATTAGAGTGAAGAATCACACAGCAGCAGTCAAGAATCACACAGCAACAGTCAAGAATCACACAGCAGCAGTGAAGAATCACACAGCAACAGTCAAGAATCACACAGCAGCAGTCAAGAATCACACAGCAGCAGTCAAGAATCACACAGCAGCAGTCAAGAATCACACAGCAGCAGTCAAGAATCACACAGCAACAGTCAAGAATCACACAGCAGCAGTGAAGAATCACACAGCAGCAGTCAAGAATCACACAGCAGCAGTGAAGAATCACACAGCAGCAGTCAAGAATCACACAGCAGCAGTGAAGAATCACACAGCAGCAGTCAAGAATCACACAGCAACAGTCAAGAATCACACAGCAGCAGTGAAGAATCACACAGCAGCAGTCAAGAATCACACAGCAGCAGTCAAGAATCACACAGCAGCAGTGAAGAATCACACAGCAGCAGTCAAGAATCACACAGCAACAGTCAAGAATCACACAGCAACAGTCAAGAATCACACAGCAACAGTCAAGAATCACACAGCAACAGTCAAGAATCACACAGCAACAGTCAAGAATCACACAGCAACAGTCAAGAATCACACAGCAGCAGTCAAGAATCACACAGCAGCATGCTGTAAAGAATTTAACTGTAAAAATATTTGTTATGTCCACTTGATTCTACTATGGCACGCATATAAAGTAGTGAATTAAACATATCAATCGAAAAACGACTTTAGACATGTCGTTTTAATTTATATGATGTCATAATATATGAGGCCACTGTATACCTTGTGTGAGCGTACATATGAGTGCTGTGCCTGCGTACAGTATTGGCGCGCTTGCATATGCTCAGGAGTCAGCGGAATGGACAAGAATTATCTTAGCCATCTTGCAATTGTTATCATTTATCAAGGAGTGCTTCTAGTCCAGTTTCCTGTATTTTAAAAGTCCATGACTAAACTGACATGAACATCTAAAAATAATATCTGGACTAAAGGAATCCTAAGCAAGGAAATTTCTAGAAAATATCTATGACCAAAAAACGTTAGAAAAAATTTCTGAATGGACCCCGAACGCGTGATGAGCTGGCTATAAATATTTATATATAGTCATGGTGTACTCGCAGCACAGCTACGCATTATCTGGCCGGCTGCCAACCTGCTCAGAGCTGGCCGGCCTGATCCGAGTACACGTGCTGTTCCGCGGCCAGGGCAGCTTCGCCTGCTTGGACCGGCTGCAGCAGACCCTGGCCGTCGGCCACCCGGATGTCCTGCTGGTCAGCCGGATCGGCCGTCGCGAAGGCTTCACCGTGTTCATCAACGGGGCCCTGGTGTACGAGAGGTCCACATCGTCAGCTAGTTCAACGGATCCTTTCACGGACCGCCTGCTGGCCTGGGTGGTCAAGCAGATCCACAATGCTAGGCAGGGCCTGCCGTGCACCCAGACTCATCCTATCTCAGCGACCTAGTCCGGCATCCTCTGCGTGACCCTTCGGTTTTGCGTTGTTTATTTCTGCCACGGATTCTGCTCTTTAATTTGATTTTAGCACAAAGCATGACTTCATTTAGCTAACAAGATTATTTGAATTTGCCGCGTTTCTGAGCTTTACAAAGTTTGGCTTCAGAACAGACTGAGGCTGAGAACAGGGAGCAGGGAAAATATGCAGATCTGAGACCGAGTGGTTGATGAGAACAGTGTGAGAATAGTGGAGAACAGTGTGAGAAGAAAGTGAGAACAGTGTGAGAAGAAAGTGAGAACAGTGTGAGAAGAGAATGAGAACAGTGTGAGAAGAGAGTGAGAACAGTGTGAGAATAGAGTGAGAACAGTGTGAGAATAGAGTGAGAACAGTGTGAGAATAGAGTGAGAACAGTGTGAGAATAGAGTGAGAACAGTGTGAGAAAAGAGTGAGAACACTGTGAGAATAGAGTGAGAACAGTGTGAGAATAGAGTGAGAACAGTGTGAGAATAGAGTGAGAACAGTGTGAGAAGAGAATGAGAACAGTGTGAGAAGAGAATGAGAACAGTGTGAGAAGAGAATGAGAACAGTGTGAGAATAGGATAAGAACAGTGTGAGAATAGGATGAGAACAGTGTGAGAATAGAGTGAGAACAGTGTGAGAATAGAATGAGAACAGTGTGAGAATAGAATGAGAACAGTGTGAGAATAGAATGAGAACAGTGTGAGAATAGAATGAGAACAGTGTGAGAAGAGAATGAGAACAGTGTGAGAAGAGAATGAGAACAGTGTGAGAATAGGATAAGAACAGTGTGAGAAGAGAGTGAAAACAGTGTGAGAAGAGAGTGAGAACAGTATGAGAATAGAATGAGAACAGTGTGAGAATAGAGTGAGAACAGTGTGAGAATAGAATGAGAACAGTGTGAGAATAGAGTGAGAACAGTGTGAGAATAGAATGAGAACAGTGTGAGAATAGAGTGAGAACAGTGTGAGAATAGAGTGAGAACAGTATGAGAATAGAATGAGAACAGTGTGAGAATATAGTGAGAACAGTGTGAGAATAGAGTGAGAACAGTGTGAGAATAGAATGAGAACAGTGTGAGAATAGAATGAGAACAGTGTGAGAATAGAATGAGAACAGTGTGAGAATAGAATGAGAACAGTGTGAGAAGAGAATGAGAACAGTGTGAGAATAGAATGAGAACAGTGTGAGAATAGGATAAGAACAGTGTGAGAAGAGAGTGAAAACAGTGTGAGAAGAGAGTGAGAACAGTATGAGAATAGAATGAGAACAGTGTGAGAATAGAGTGAGAACAGTGTGAGAATAGAATGAGAACAGTGTGAGAATAGAGTGAGAACAGTGTGAGAATAGAATGAGAACAGTGTGAGAATAGAGTGAGAACAGTGTGAGAATAGAGTGAGAACAGTATGAGAATAGAATGAGAACAGTGTGAGAATATAGTGAGAACAGTGTGAGAAGAGAGTGAGAACAGTGTGAGAATAGGATGATAACAGTGTGAGAAGAGAATGAGAACAGTGTGAGAAGAGAGTGAGAACAGTGTGAGAAGAGAGTGAGAACAGTGTGAGAATAGGATGATAACAGTGTGAGAAGAGAGTGAGAACAGTTACAAGATAATGAGAAGTGCTTGAGAGCAGATGCAAGTGACCTCGAGGGGACTCTAGTAATCGAGTATTTGTATCCGGACAAATGGTGCATATCTCGAACTGGGCCAAAATATGAGCTGCATCTTGTTATAACCGCTTCCCACGCCTAATACGCCAGTACAAGCGGCAAAATTTCTTATAAGTGACTGCCACTCACCCGCTCTTCGGCATATAAAGTGGCTCACAGCCATAAAACAGCCCGCCCTCCTCCCTTCTCCACTAACCCCGCCTCTCAATTCTCACGGGGCGCGACACGCGCGCAGATGAAGAATTGCGCGTAGGCGCACGCGCGAGCTAGTAAATAAAGCTCCGAAGCTGAGTTGGTTTTTGTGTGGTGTGGAACCAGAGTTATCATCCGGACTCGAGCCTGAGTTAATTCGATAGAATATAAATATTATTGAGGCTTTCATTCTCTAAGCATACTGGTACTTTTTTAATGAGATAATTGATTGCCTATATGGCTAAAACTGGTTGATTGGATGAGACTTCTGTTCAATCAGGGTCTTTGACGGATACGGTTTCATATGGATGAGATCTCGTAGGGATGAGATCTCGTAGGGGTGAGATCTCGTAGGGATGAGATCTCGTAGGGATGAGATCTCGTAGGGATGAGATCTCGTAGGGATGAGATGTCTTAGGGATCTCGTAGGATGAGATCTCGTAGGGATGAGATCTCTTAGGGATCTCGTAGGATGAGATCTCGTAGGGATGAGATCTCGTAGGGATGAGATCTCGTAGGGATGAGATCTCGTAGGGATGAGATCTCGTAGGGATGAGATCTCGTAGGGATGAGATAGAATTGATGGAATCTCATGCAAATGGGATCTCAGTAGGATCGAATCTCAAAAAGTTGGAATCTCATTTGGAATGGAATCTAATAGGGATGGAATCTCATAGGGATGGAATCTCATAGGGATGGAATCTCATAGGGATGGAATCTCATAGGGATGGAATCTCATAGGGATGGAATCTCATAGGGATGGAATCTAATAGGGATGGAATCTCATACGGATGGAATCTCATAGGGATGGAATCTCATAGGGATGGAATCTCATAGGGATGGAATCTCATAGGGATGGAATCTCATAGGGATGGAATCTCATACGGATGGAATCTCATAGGGATGGAATCTCATAGGGATGGAATCTCATAGGGATGGAATCTCATACGGATGGAATCTCATAGGGATGGAATCTCATACGGATGGAATCTCATAGGGATGGAATCTCATAGGGATGGAATCTCATAGGGATGGAATCTCATAGGGATGGAATCTCATAGGGATGGAATCTCATAGGGATGGAATCTCATAGGGATGGAATCTCATACGGATGGAATCTCATAGGGATGGAATCTCATAGGGATGGAATCTCATAGGGATGGAATCTCATAGGGATGGAATCTCATAGGGATGGAATCTCATATGGATGGAATCTCATAGGGATGGAATCGAATCTAATAGGGATGGAATCTCATAAGGATGGAATCTCATAGGGATGGAATCGAATCTAATAGGGATGGAATCTAATAGGGATGGAATCTCATAAGGATGGAATCTCATAGGGATGGAATCGAATCTAATAGGGATGGAATCTAATAGGGATGGAATCTCATAAGGATGGAATCTCATAGGGATGGAATCGAATCTCATAGGGATGGAATCTCATAGGGATGGAATCGAATCTAATAGGGATGGAATCTCATAAGGATGGAATCTCATAGGGATGGAATCTCATAGGGATGGAATCTCATAGGGATGGAATCTCATAGGGATGGAATCTCATAGGGATGGAACTTCATAGGTATATATATCATAAGGTTGGTTACAGTGAGTTGAGATTGCGCCACAATGACACTCTTATATCCAACTCTGTATTCTGTCAAGAGACGGGAGAAATCAAAGCAGAAAGCATCGCAGTGGCTGGTTGAGAGTCCTACTTACGGCTCGTAATTAGTGCAGCATGCGGGTTGCCTAATCGGGGTGGTAGCCGGGTTCTGCTCCCCAGCTCTGCAGAAATTAATTTGCACCTACGGAATTCGAAACAAGGCGCTAATTAGAGCTAAAAAAATTTGCTTCACTGGCGGACCCTCTCCCCGTTTGTTTCATTTTGCTTCAGCACTTGGATCTAATTGCTGCCGGAGTCGGGTAGCGATTAACCGCCCGAACGCCCTCGGATTCTCCTATTGATATCTGAGGTGCCTGCTATTCGGGCGCGAACTCGGGGCTTTGCAAATTAATATTTTGCCTACCCTGCCTACCCTGCCTACCCTGCCTACCCTGTCTAATCTGCCTACCCTGCCTTCCCTGCCTACCCTGCCTACCCTGGCATTATATGGTGCATTCTGCATTGTAGGCAGGGTAGATATAGTAGGCACTGTACGTAAGTTGGTCAGGGCAAAAAGGTATAGGCAGGTTAGGTAGGGTAGGCAAATTATTCTAGGGTAGACAAAGTAGGTAGGGTAGGCAGGGTATGCAGGGTAGGCAGGGTAGGCAGGGTAGGCAGGGTAGGCAGGGTAGGTAGGGTAGGCAAAGTTGGTAGAGTAGACAGGGTAGGCAGGGCAGGGTAGGCAGGGTAGGCAGGGTAGGCAGGGTAGGCAGGGTAGGCAGGGTGGCAGGGTAAAAATTTTTTATGAAAATGAAACTCTATAAGCTCTAATCACACAGCTATAGAACACATAACAGAGCACTAGCTAACATACTGTGCATGCTACGAGTAAATTAAAAAAATGATAATCTTTTTCTGCCGCTGATCACATGCAATCATTGGTTGTGATGAAAAAAAAGACTTTTTCCTATCTCCGCAACGTATTTTTTCCAGGAAATTGGCTTTCGAAAAATTACCCGTGGCAGGGTAGGCAGGATACGCAGAGTGGGCGGGGTAGGCAAAGTACATGTAGGCAGGATAGCTAGAGTGGCCAGGGTATGGCATGGTAGGTAAAGTAGGCAGGGTAGGTAGCGGAATGGGCGACGCTCGCCTCCCCGCTGCGTCTTCGGACCGCCCTGCAGCTAAGGCAGGGTAGGCAGGGAAGGCAGGGTAGGCAGCGTAGGCAGGGTAGGCAGAGTAGGCAGAGTAGGTAGGGTAGGCAGGATACGCAGAGTGGGCGGGGTAGGCAAAGTACAGGCAAAGGGCAGGATAGCTAGGGTGGCCTCTGCCACCCTGCCCTGCCTACCCTGTCTACTCTACCAACTTTGCCTACCCTACCTACCCTGCCTACCCTGCTTATCCTACCTACTTTGTCTACCCTAGAATAATTTGCCTACCCTACCTAACCTGTCTATACCTTTTTGCCCTGACCAACTTACGTACAGTGCCTACTATATCTACCCTGTCTACCCTCTCTACCCTGCCTACAATGCAATAATGTTAATTAATCGAACTTCAGTTAATTTCGCTAATCTCCCCGGCAGCCCGCATTGGAGTCTGCCTTCTGTTTAGAAAGCCAATCAAGGCCATCCAAAACGTGTGCATCAAACAGAAGGTATCAATCTTCCCAGAATCCGACCACTAGCCTCATCAGTAGCTAGCTAATCAACTAGGTTGGCTTTCTAGAGCAAATGAGTTAGGAATTAATGCAAGTAGCAGGAGATGGCAATGTCTGAAGATGGTAAGCAACAAAGAAATAACTGATACACAGACTGCTAAACTAGAATACTCGAGTAGTTAGAACCGAGCTGGCCTTGTCGCTGGGGGGCAGTAGCGCCGGCCGATTCCTCCAATGAAGACTAATAGTTAACAATTTCCCGAATTCAAATACAAATTTTAAATGATGAGGAGCTAAGAGAGATGATAACCCAGAGAGAGAGAGAGAGAGAGAGAGAGAGAAAGAGAGAGAGAGAGAGAGGGAGAGAGAGAGTAAATACTGAACTCGCTGCTGAAATGAATTCATTCTGAGAATATCTATCCATCTATTCAATTTATTTTTTTGGTAAAAACGGCTTAATGTATGCCGAATTTTATCGGGAAATCCCCTGCTAACAGCGAAATGGGATGCCAGAGTCCAGGAAAGAGGGAGAGAAAGATGAAGGAAGGAGACAGAGGGAGAGGGAGAGACAGAGGCAGAGAGTTAGGGAGAGAGAGAGACAGGGCAGAGAGTTAGGGAGAGAGAGAGAGAGACAGGCAGAGAGTTAGGGAGAGAGAGAGAGAGACAGGCCAGAGAGTTAGGGAGAGAGAGAGAGAGAGAGACAGGGCAGAGAGTTAGGGAGAGAGAGAGACAGGGCAGAGAGTTAGGGAGAGAGAGAGAGAGAGACAGGGCAGAGAGTTAGGGAGAGAGAGAGAGAGAGACAGGGCAGAGAGTTAGGGAGAGAGAGAGAGAGACAGGCAGAGAGTTAGGGAGAGAGAGAGAGAGACAGGCAGAGAGTTAGGGAGAGAGAGAGAGAGACAGGGCAGAGAGTTAGGGAGAGAGAGAGACAGAGGCAGAGAGTTAGGGAGAGAGAGAGACAGGCAGAGAGTTAGGGAGAGAGAGAGACAGGCAGAGAGTTAGGGAGAGAGAGAGAGAGACAGGGCAGAGAGTTAGGGAGAGAGAGAGACAGAGGCAGAGAGTTAGGGAGAGAGAGAGAGAGAGACAGGGCAGAGAGTTAGGGAGAGAGAGAGAGAGACAGAGGCAGAGAGTTAGGGAGAGAGAGAGAGAGAGAGAGGCAGAGAGTTAGGGAGAGAGAGAGAGAGACAGAGGCAGAGAGTTAGGGAGAGAGAGAGAGAGACAGGGCAGAGAGTTAGGGAGAGAGAGAGAGAGACAGAGGCAGAGAGTTAGGGAGAGAGAGAGAGAGACAGGCAGAGAGTTAGGGAGAGAGAGAGAGAGACAGAGGCAGAGAGTTAGGGAGAGAGAGAGAGAGAGGCAGAGAGTTAGGGAGAGAGAGACAGGCAGAGAGTTAGGGAGAGAGAGAGACAGAGGCAGAGAGTTAGGGAGAGAGAGAGAGAGAGGCAGAGAGTTAGGGAGAGAGTTAGGGAGAGAGAGAGAGACAGGGCAGAGAGTTAGGGAGAGAGAGAGAGACAGGGCAGAGAGTTAGGGAGAGAGAGAGACAGGGCAGAGAGTTAGGGAGAGAGAGAGAGAGACAGAGGCAGAGAGTTAGGGAGAGAGAGAGAGAGGCAGAGAGTTAGGGAGAGAGTTAGGGAGAGAGAGAGAGACAGGGCAGAGAGTTAGGGAGAGAGAGAGAGAGGCAGAGAGTTAGGGAGAGAGAGAGAGAGACAGAGGCAGAGAGTTAGGGAGAGAGAGAGAGAGAGAGGCAGAGAGTTAGGGAGAGAGGGAGAGAGACAGAGGCAGAGAGTTAGGGAGAGAGAGAGAGACAGGGCAGAGAGTTAGGGAGAGAGAGAGAGAGAGGCAGAGAGTTAGGGAGAGAGGGAGAGAGACAGAGGCAGAGAGTTAGGGAGAGAGAGAGAGAGAGGCAGAGAGTTAGGGAGAGAGAGAGAGAGACAGAGGCAGAGAGTTTAGGGAGAGAGAGAGAGAGAGGCAGAGAGTTAGGGAGAGAGGGAGAGAGACAGAGGCAGAGAGTTAGGGAGAGAGAGAGACAGAGGCAAAGAGTTAGGGAGAGAGAGAGACAGAGGCAGAGAGTTAGGGAGAGAGAGAGAGACAGGGCAGAGAGTTAGGGAGAGAGAGAGAGAGAGACAGGGCAGAGAGTTAGGGAGAGAGAGAGACAGGCAGAGAGTTAGGGAGAGAGAGACAGGCAGAGAGTTAGGGAGAGAGAGAGACAGAGGCAGAGAGTTAGGGAGAGAGAGAGACAGAGGCAGAGAGTTAGGGAGAGAGAGAGAGAGAGGCAGAGAGTTAGGGAGAGAGGGAGAGAGACAGAGGCAGAGAGTTAGGGAGAGAGAGAGACAGAGGCAGAGAGTTAGGGAGAGAGAGAGAGAGAGGCAGAGAGTTAGGGAGAGAGAGAGAGAGACAGAGGCAGAGAGTTAGGGAGAGAGAGAGAGAGAGGCAGAGAGTTAGGGAGAGAGGGAGAGAGACAGAGGCAGAGAGTTAGGGAGAGAGAGAGACAGAGGCAAAGAGTTAGGGAGAGAGAGAGACAGAGGCAGAGAGTTAGGGAGAGAGAGAGAGACAGGGCAGAGAGTTAGGGAGAGAGAGAGAGAGAGACAGGGCAGAGAGTTAGGGAGAGAGAGAGACAGGCAGAGAGTTAGGGAGAGAGAGACAGGCAGAGAGTTAGGGAGAGAGAGAGACAGAGGCAGAGAGTTAGGGAGAGAGAGAGACAGAGGCAGAGAGTTAGGGAGAGAGAGAGAGAGAGGCAGAGAGTTAGGGAGAGAGGGAGAGAGACAGAGGCAGAGAGTTAGGGAGAGAGAGAGACAGAGGCAGAGAGTTAGGGAGAGAGAGAGAGAGAGGCAGAGAGTTAGGGAGAGAGTTAGGGAGAGAGAGAGAGACAGGGCAGAGAGTTAGGGAGAGAGAGAGAGAGAGACAGGGCAGAGAGTTAGGGAGAGAGAGAGACAGGTAGAGAGTTAGGGAGAGAGAGACAGGCAGAGAGTTAGGGAGAGAGAGAGACAGAGGCAGAGAGTTAGGGAGAGAGAGAGACAGAGGCAGAGAGTTAGGGAGAGAGAGAGACAGAGGCAAAGAGTTAGGGAGAGAGAGAGAGACAGGGCAGAGAGTTAGGGAGAGAGAGAGAGACAGGGCAGAGAGTTAGGGAGAGAGAGAGAGACAGGGCAGAGAGTTAGGGAGAGAGAGAGAGACAGGGCAGAGAGTTAGGGAGAGAGAGAGACAGAGGCAGAGAGTTAGGGAGAGAGAGAGACAGAGGCAGAGAGTTAGGGAGAGAGTTAATGAGAGAGAGAGAGACAGGGCAGAGAGTTAGGGAGAGAGTTAGGGAGAGAGACAGGCCAGAGAGTTAGGGAGAGAGAGAGACAGAGGCAGAGAGTTAGGGAGAGAGTTAGGGAGAGAGACAGGCCAGAGAGTTAGGGAGAGAGAGAGACAGAGGCAGAGAGTTAGGGAGAGAGAGAGACAGAGGCAGAGAGTTAGGGAAAGAGAAAGAAAGAGAGACAGAGAGAAAGAGAGAGCGAGAGAGAGAGGAGTTAGGGAGAGAGAGATCTGTGAAATCTGTGTGCAAACACCAGATAGCCAATGAGAGTAGCAGTTCTAACCTTCGGTGAGGGTGGGATTAGTCGGTCTCAGCAAGGCTCTCGGCTCCTGGAGATCCAGGAAGACTGGGTCGAGCCCAATCCCGGGATGTCTCTTTGTCCTGTCCTGGCGTGCTTCCCCTCCTCCCCCACCTGGCGCTGCGGCGTAGCTACTCGATCCCTAACTGAGCGATGGATTGGGCGGGGCTGATGATGGAGGCTGGGAGGCAATCCAGCCACTATGATGGGCTGCCCACCCCATTCCTCTCATAGAGAGAAGAGAGCGTTATATTAGCGCTCAGCCTCTCCATGGCACACAGTTGACTTTACAATAAGCTTCGAATTTTACGAGCGTAGCTTTGCAAGGCGCACAGATCTCACTAACAGTGTGGAACACATCGTTTATATTTATTGTCTCTATCGACCAAAAACCAGCAGAGGCTGAAGAACCATTTTCTGATAGGTGAGTTACCGAGTATCACTGTTAAGTATCATTGCCGAGTATCATTGCCGAGTATCATTGCCGAATATCATCTCACCAGTGGACGCGCCATCGAGATGCAAAAAAGGCAGAATCTGGACACTGTTCACCCTCCCCCGGACAGCTCCAAATTCATGTTTATTTCGATCCTTGCCAAATCAACAATTCAGAAATCATTGTACTCTTCTGAGGCTCAGCAGGTCTCAGTCTGTCTCTCAAGCCTGCCTCTCCCTGCTTCATCAGAGACTGAAGCAGCTGCCTTTTCTATACATTACGCTGATTGAATTTGTCGTTTTTTTCAATAATATTGCAACCTTTTGAGAAGGGAAGCGGACTGACTCCGCATTATTTTCCGATTTTGATTGCCTCCCCCCCAGCCAAGCACTGCTCTGCCTCCCCCGATTGCCGATTGCCTTTCCGCTTATGTGCCTGTCTGTCTGTCTGTCTGTCTGTCTGTCTGTCTGTCTGTCTGTCTGTCTGTCTGTCTGTCTGTCTGTCTGTCTGTCTGTCTTAGTGTCTGTCTGTCTTAGTGTCTGTCTGTCTGTCTGTCTGTCTGTCTGTCTGTCTGTCTGTCTGTCTGTCTGTCTGTCTGTCTGTCTGTCTGTCTGTCTGTCTGTCTGTCTGTCTGTCTGTCTGTCTGTCTGTCTGTCTGTCTGTCTGTCTGTCTGTCTGTCTGTCTGTCTGTCTGTCTGTCTGTCTGTCTGTCTGTCTGTCTGTCTGTCTGTCTGTCTGTCTGTCTGTCTGTCTCTCTGTCTGTCTATCTGTCTGTCTGCCTGTGTGTCTATCTGTCTGTCTGTCTGTCTCTCTGTCTGTCTGTCTGTCTGTCTGTCTGTCTGTCTGTCTCTCTGTCTGTCTATCTGTCTGTCTGCCTGTGTGTCTGTCTGTCTGTCTGTCTGTCTGTCTGTCTGTCTGTCTGTCTGTCTGTCTGTCTGTCTGTCTGTCTGTCTGTCTGTCTGTCTGTCTGTCTGTCTGTCTGTCTGTCTGTCTGTCTGTGTCTGTCTGTCTGTCTGTGTCTGTCTGTCTGTCTGTCTGTCTGTCTGTCTGTCTGTCTGTCTGTCTGTCTGTCTGTCTGTCTGTCTGTCTCTCTGTCTGTCTGTCTGTCTGTCTGTCTGTCTGTTCGCATTTTTCCTAGAAAACCCCATCATCAACGTACCTCCATGGGGACGAGTTCGAAAGAGCTTCTCTCATTATAAAAATGAAATGTTTTACGATCTTATTTGCTTCTCGTATTAAAAACAAGAAATTATTACTTTCCAATGCCGCTTCTTCCATCCCACATTTCCCCAATTGTTTGCTACCGACCCCGTGTTTAAAGCAAACACAGAAATTTCAATTCCCAACAAACCCTCAGCATTGAAAGCGACAAGCTTCCCACCAGCTGAGCAGCTGAGCACCGATTAGCCATGCAGAAAGCGATTCGCGTGAATGACTCGCAGCTGCTGCTTCTATCCGGCAAGGCCCGGGAGCCCGGCTGCGCCACCCTAAGCGGCAATCTGTACAAGCGGAGCCTCGACACCGGCAAATGGCAGTTGCGCTATTTTGTGCTTTATCAAAATTTGCTGTTCTATTACGACAGCGACAGGTGCGACAGACCTTCTGGCGTGGCTCTGCTCGAGGGCTCTTACTGCGACAAGCAGACTGCGCTGAAGCTGCCGGAGCGGGGGGACGCGGCCCGGCAGCAGCAGTGGACGGTGAGGCGGAGGGCTGGCGGGCGGTGTAGGGAGGTGGGTGTAGGGAGAGGGGTGTAGGGAGAGGGGTGTAGGGAGAGGGGTGTAGGGAGAGGGGTGTAGGGAGAGGGGTGTAGGGAGAGGGGTGTAGGGAGAGGGGTGTAGGGAGAGGGGTGTAGGGAGAGGGGTGTAGGGAGAGGGGTGTAGGGAGAGGGGTGTAGGGAGAGGGGTGTAGGGAGAGGGGTGTAGGGAGAGGGGCGTAGGGAGAGGGGTGTAGAGAGATGGGCGTAGGGAGAGGGGTGTAGGGAGAGGGGTGTAGGGAGATGGGTGTAGAGAGACGGGTGTAGGGAGAGGGGTGTAGGGAGAGGGGTGTAGGGAGAGGGGTGTAGGGAGAGGGGTGTAGGGAGATGGGCGTAGGGAGAGGGGTGTAGAGAGATGGGCGTAGGGAGAGGGGTGTAGGGAGAGGGGTGTAGGGAGATGGGTGTAGAGAGACGGGTGTAGGGAGAGGGGTGTAGGGAGAGGGGTGTAGGGAGAGGGGTGTAGGGAGAGGGGTGTAGGGAGAGGGGTGTAGGGAGAGGGGTGTAGGGAGAGGGGTGTAGGGAGATGGGCGTAGGGAGAGGGGTGTAGGGAGAGGGGTGTAGGGAGAGGGGTGTAGGGAGAGGGGTGTAGGGAGAGGGGTGTAGGGAGATGGGCGTAGGGAGAGGGGTGTAGGGAGAGGGGTGTAGGGAGATGGGTGTAGAGAGACGGGTGTAGGGAGAGGGGTGTAGGGAGAGGGGTGTAGGGAGAGGGGTGTAGGGAGAGGGGTGTAGGGATAGGGGTGTAGCGAGATGGGTGTAGGGAGATGGGTGTAGGGATAGGGGGTTTAGGGAGATGGGTGTAGGGAGATGGGTGTAGGGAGATGGGTGTAGGGAGATGGGTGTAGGGATAGGGGGTTTAGGGAGATGGGTGTAGGGAGATGGGTGTAGGGAGATAGGTGTAGGGAGACGGCTGCAGGAGATGGAAGACTAATTTTAGACCTGGCACTAGTTCATTGTTAATTTCAGCAAAAGCCAAATCCGTGAATTTTCTAATTGAACCCTGACAGCTGAATCTTTCGTTATCTAACAAGCAAACGTTTGATTTCGTATAAAATAGAAATAAGAGGAAAAATATAGAAGCTGGAGCAATCCAAGTTTGGAAAAGTACAAATGGCTGCTTCCTGAAATCTCGTTTAGCTCGGCGACCGCCCCTCAGTTTGCCCTCAGGGCAAGAAAGTCAAATTAAAAAAGTCGCTCCACTGTCTCCGCAGCTCATTCTGAAGCTGCGCTTGTGGCGACTGAGATGATGAATATGATGACCGTCATGCACATAAATGTGTCCGTGTCTGTCTGTGACTGTGTCTGTGTCTGTCTGTGACTGTGTCTGTGTCTGTCTGTGACTGTGTCTGTGTCTGTCTGTGACTGTGTCTGTGACTGTGACTGTGACTGTGACTGATCTGTGACTGTGACTGTGACTGTTACTATGACTGTGACTGTGACTGTGTCTGTGACTGTGACTGTGACTGTGACTGTGTCTGTGACTGTGACTGTGACTGTGACTATGACTGTGACTGTGACTATGACTGTGACAATGAGAGTGGCAGTTTATTTGACTAAACAGGATGTCAACGACTGCTAATTCTGGGTGCCTACTAAATCTTATTTTATCAGTTTAGCTTCAGCCCAACATTTGCTTGGCATTGAATTTCGCATTAATAGTACAATTTTATTGAGTTTTCTGCTCGCCCCCAGAACAGATGGGGATCTCGCCGTTGACGGAGCGGACAGAAAGCTGAGAGGAGCGCAGGAGGAGCGGCGGCACCCTTCGAATGCAGCCGCTTCGAGCGCTGCAGGGCGGGACTGGGGCGGGCCGGGAAGTCACGGATTCAACCGAGTCGTTCCTCTGCCTCTCGCTTTTCCACTCCCAAATCCCAATATTCCTTTTATTCTGTTCGCTCACAGAACTGAGGAAAGGAAGCTGCTGCGGGGGTAGTTTTCCTCTCCCATCACCCTCCCCGCCTCTCCTTCTCTTCCCAGCTATCCGCCGCGCGAGCGGGGCTGCAAGCGGAGAGCGCGGGTCTGTGGGGGGGGGGGAATTGTTTCCTTTGAGAAGGCAATCTCTTCTGTGCAGAGCGCAGCATGGGGGCCTATTTAAGAGCACCGTATTTTGCATATCAGACAGGTATGACCGGGTAGAAAACACCGTTTTTCCTGCAGTCTGCCTAAAGCTGCAGATTAACTCCCATAAACCGCAGCTCCTAGGAATGCTCGTCTGTTGGGGCTTTTAACTTTGTGGCGGGGGAGTTATTTTATCATGTAAAGACTGACAGACTGAACATGCGTCTATTGAGCTCCCTACACCCATCTCCCTACACCCCTCTCCCTACACCCCTCTCCCTACACCCCTCTCCCTACACCCCTCTCCCTACACTCCTCTCCCTAAACCCATCTCCCTACACCCATCTCCCTACACCCATCTCCCTACACCCCTCTCCCTACACCCATCTCGCTACACTCCTCTCCCTACACCCATCTCGCTACACCCATCTCCCTACACCCCTCTCCCTACACCCCTCTCCCTACACCCATCTCCCTACACCCCTCTCCCTACACCCCTCTCCCTACACCCCTCTCCCTACACCCCTCTCCCTACACCCCTCTCCCTACACCCCTCTCCCTACACCCCTCTCCCTACACCCTCTCCCTACACCCCTCTCCCTACACCCCTCTCCCTACACCCCTCTCCCTACACCCCTCTCCCTACACCCCTCTCCCTACACCCCTCTCCCTACACCCCTCTCCCTACACCCCTCTCCCTACACCCCTCTCCCTACACCCCTCTCCCTACACCCCTCTCCCTACACCCCTCTCCCTACACCCCTCTCCCTACACCCCTCTCCCTACACCCTCTCCCTACACCCCTCTCCCTACACCCCTCTCCCTACACCCCTCTCCCTACACCCCTCTCCCTACACCCCTCTCCCTACACCCCTCTCCCTACACCCCTCTCCCTACACCCCTCTCCCTACACCCCTCTCCCTACACCCCTCTCCCTACACCCACCTTTCCACCCAACACACTGCTTGCCTGCCGGGTTCAGCCGTCACATCCGCAGCCCCAAAAACAATTTGCTGAAACAATTTGCAGCACGCGTTCAACATTTTCTACAAGAAAGACGGACAACGGCACTACGACCTCCGAGCCGAGACCGACGCGGACTGCACGGCCTGGGTGGAAGCCATTAAAAATTCGAGGTAGTCAGGAATCATAAATTTAAGCTTGTAGGAATACTGTAGGCAACGCCTTCGGCAGGCAGGCAATCATACACATGCTCACTCAGGGTGTACAGCAGCCCTGACATTCTAATCCTCAGGCATGTACGGTACATTCTCACGGGTGTGAATCGCACTACAATCCCCTGGGACAATTTTTGAGCACAAAGGCCTCAAAAGAAATATGGATGCGCACCAAATCGAAGCAAGAACTACTAGACTAGGACTGCCCAACAACACGAGGGCAAGGACTACTAGACTAGGACTGCCCAACAACACTAAGGCAAGGACTACTAGACTAGGACTGCCCAACAACACGATGGCAAGGACTACTAGACTAGGACTGCCCAACAACACTAAGGCAAGGACTACTAGACTAGGACTGCCCAACAACACTAAGGCAAGGACTACTAGACTAGGACTGCCCAACAACACTAGGGCAAGGACTACTAGACTAGGACTGCCCAACAACACGATGGCAAGGACTACTAGACTAGGACGGCCCAACAACACTAGGGCAAGGACTACTAGACTAGGAAAGAAATCTCTTTTAAAAGAAATAGCCTTTAGTCTTCTGCAAACAGCAGATCTATTTATCTATACAATTTGTATAGGACAACGCAAATTGGACCTCAATTATTTTTTCACCAATCGAGACTGTAACGTCCTTCTATAACGAAGTGTTCCTAGTGGTCCTTGAAGTTAGACGCATTTACCGCTGAGCTGCTGTGTTCCACACCCCTTGCCAAGCCAATTCGAATTTTATTTTCAGCTACAGCCGGCTGCAAGGCATCAAGGAGGAGCTCGAACAGAAGAATCTGCACCTGCTGCAGATCATGGAGAGCGAACGGCTGTCCAAGTGGCACTACGTGAAGCAGACGGAGGAGCTCATGGCCGAGGTTGCGCAGCTCAGGAAGGAAGTACGCGAGGTGAGAAATTCTTATGCACAGGAATTTCTGTTGAGATCCGCCTGTTTATTTCAGCCTCCTGTAGCACTATGCCTGCAGTTATGATTTATTCCAAAATCATCTAAATTGTGATGCGTTTTGTGCTAATAATATGCCTCTTTGAAAAGCAGCCTAGTGGCTACCTGACAGGATATTAGTTGCAAAGAATATTTATTCGCAATGTTAACTAGATTTTTTTTATTGTTAATAATTAAAATTAGTGAAGTTGATGAATCGAAAAATTGATGAAATATGGGTCAATTTGTGTCTCATTACATGATATATTTAGGTTGATGAGTTAATGATTTTGATGATTTTGATGGGTTGATGAGTTGATGATTTTGATGAGTTGATGAGTTGATGAGTTGATGATTTTGATGAGTTGATGAGTTGATGAGTTGATGAGTTGATGAGTTGATGAGTTGATGATTTTGATGAGTTGATGAATTGATGAGTTGATGAGTTGATGAGTTGATGAGTTGATGATTTGATGAGTTGATGAGTTGATGAGTTGATGAGTTGATGATT
>NIVC01001251.1:35000-62266 GCA_002269645.1 Macrostomum lignano
CGCAAAGAGCAAGCTGGAAGACCTGTCACATGTGAGTCACCTACCTACCTATCTACCTACCTTCCTACCTACCTACCTACCTACCTAATTAATTACATTCTTACTACCCTAACAGGCTATGCACGATGAAGTGTCCGAGACGGAGAACATTCGCAAAAATCTAGCTATTGAGCGCATGATAGTTGAGGGCTGTGACATTCTACTCGATGTCAACCAGATCTTTGTCCGACAGGGCTGCCTCACTCAGCTTCCCATCGGTGAGAAGGGCCGGAATACCAGGCCTAGAATCGGATCATTCAGTTCCACCTTCAACAAGGACTCGCGCAAGGAAGCCGTTCGACAAGTGTTCTTGTTCACTAATCACCTTATTCTAACCACCCGGGCGTCTAATGGCAGACTGCACCTTGTCAAGGTTAGTGTGCGAGAAGGTATAATAGCTCGTATTCGGTTCATATTGATCGAATCTACTATGTTAATGCACATGGTATGAACTTTCCTAACCTCAATCCAAACGATTTTCTATTGGCTGAGTCACAAGGGATGCGTGCGCTACGTATAATTTTCTAAATACCCCCTCCAACCAGTCCCGGTTGATTCTAAATTTAGCATCTCCTCCACAATCAGATTCTTATTGGCTGAGCCGCAAAGGGAGTGCGTGCGTTGCTGATCATTTTCTACCCCCCTATTCCCAGTTGATTCTAAATTTAGCACCTCCTCTCCACCATCAGATTCTTATTGGCTGAGCCACAAAGGGAGTGCGTGCGTTGCTTATCATTTTCTATCCCCCTATTCCCAGTTGATTCTAAATTTAGCACCTCCTCTCCACCATCAGATTCTTATTGGCTGAGCCACAAAGGGAGTGCGTGCGTTGCTTATCATTTTCTACTCCCCCCATTCCCAGTTGATTCTAAATTTAGCAACTCAGAATTCTTATTGGCTGAACCGCAAAGGGAGTGCGTACATTGCTTAGAATTTCTAAGCCCATCTAGTTGATTTTAAATTTGCATCTTCTCTCCACTCGGATTCTTATTGGCTTATTACTCAGAACGTATGCGTGCGAGCGTAAATTTCTTATCATTTTCTACCCCTTCCAATCCAGTTGATTCTAAATTTAACAATTGATCCAATAATTCTCTATTGTTTTAACGGATAACGATGTATCTCTTCTGCCACTTGATAAAATTAACACTAACTGTTACTAACTCACTCCGTTGACTCAAACTGAGTAGACAGTTCCAAACTGAGCAGTTTACGATTACAAATGAACGACATGAGCGATAGAAAAACAAGCATTTGACGGGCAGATCGTGTCAGATAAAAATACAAATGCAGTTTATCTTTATAACTCGTTATCTGAACTCTTCTCAAGAATTACGGCAAGATCTCGCTGGCTGATTGCACCCTCGCTGAGGACCCGTCCTCTGATTTCTTCTACTATGAAGACGATGGTGAGTGGCTTATTTTTGTACGCAGAGGTGGCTGGGTAGACGGTATAATGTGTCTGAGTAGACAGTATAAGGTGTCTGAGTAGACAGTATAATGTGTCTGAGTAGACAGTATAAGGTGTCTGAGTAGACAGTATAGGGTGTCTGAGTAGACAGTATAAGGTGTCTGAGTAGACAGTATAATGTGTCTGAGTAGACAGTATAAGGTGTCTGAGTAGAAAGTATAAGGTGTCTGAGTAGACAGTATAAGGTGTCTGAGTAGACAGTATAAGGTGTCTGAGTAGAAAGTATAATGTGTCTGAGTAGAAAGTATAAGGTGTCTGAGTAGAAAGTATAATGTGTCTAGGTAGACAGTATAAGGTGTCTGGGTAGACAGGACAGTTATCATACATACTAAAGTATACTCTGACTTCTCTTGACACCGAGCAGACCAGACTGCCCCGCTGAACCAGTTGACTGTGGAGGCCGGCCAGCAGAGGCTGGAGCAGCGAGCCGCGGACTACAGCGGCTTGGACTTTCGCCTCATTGTCGACTTTAAGTCCGGACCGCCGGTCACCATCACTTTGGTGGCCAACTCGGCTCAGGAGAAGGCGGCGTGGTGCTCCGATATCAACCAGGTGAGACTGGGAAACAGGAGACATCTGATTATTAATTTGACTGGCAGTTTAATGATTTCTCATTATTAATTCTCTTATCTGCAGTGCATCGAACAAATTCACTACAGCGATTTGCTGAACAGCTCGCTGGCTGAGACCAGCCTGGTGTCCATGCCGCACACGATACGGTGAGTGGGATGGATGGTAGATAGATAGATAGATAGATAGATAGATAGATAGATAGATAGATAGATAGATAGATAGATAGATAGATAGATAGATAGATAGATAGATAGATAGATAGATAGATAGATAGATAGATAGATAGATAGATAGATAGATAGATAGATAGATAGATAGATAGATAGATAGATAGATAGATAGATAGATAGATAGATAGATAGATAGATAGATAGATAGATAGATAGATAGATAGATAGATAGATAGATAGATAGATAGATAGATAGATAGATAGATAGATAGATAGATAGATAGATAGATAGATAGATAGATAGATAGATAGATAGATAGATAGATAGATAGATAGATAGATAGATAGATAGATAGATAGATAGATAGATAGATAGATAGATAGATAGATAGATAGATAGATAGATAGATAGATAGATAGATAGATAGATAGATAGATACAAGAAAACATATTTACTGAAAGTGCTAAATTTATTTCAGACATAGAAAAACATTTGGTCGAGTAAAGTAAGAGTGTATATCAAGTTTTCATACACTGAACGGTACTTCAGAACATCTCAGCAACTTTTTTACAGCTAACTAATAGTTTAATATCTTATTCACTACTGCATTAAGCTAGCACCCTATCGAATACACTCCACTGAAACCCACTGCTTCACTGTAACAGAGCTATAAGGAAAACTACCGGTATATTATTTTAATGCTCGATTGATTCGATTCGCACTCGAATTCACTCAGGTCGGATCCGAAGCTGTTTCGAGATGATGTGGACATCAAGTTTAGCCGCACTCTGAACTCCTGCAAGGTGCCACAGGTAGGCTTTTAGATGATTTCAGATGATTTTGGAATCAGTCAGTTTTGGGATCAGTCAGATTTGGGATCAGTCAGATTTGGGATCAGCCAGATTTGGGATCAGTCAGATTTGGGATCAGTCAGATTTGGGATCAGTCAGATTTGGGATCAGTCAGATTTGGGATCAGTCAGATTTGGGATCAGTCAGATTTGGGATCAGTCAGATTTGGGATCAGTCAGATTTGGGATCAGTCAGATTTGGGATCAGTCAGATTTGGGATCAAACAGAATTGAAATCAGTCAGCTTTGGGATCAGTCAGATTTGGGATCAAGCAGATTTGGGATCAATCAGTTTTGGGATCAGTCAGATTTGGGATCAGTCAGTTTTGGGATCAGTCAGATTTGGGATCAGTCAGCTTTGGGATCAGTCAGATTTGGCATCATTCAGATTTGGGATCAGTCAGCTTTGGGATCAGTCAGCTTTGGGATCAGTCAGATTTGGGATCAGTCAGATTTGGGATCAGTCAGCTTTGGGATCAGTCAGATTTGGGATCAGTCAGATTTGGGATCAGTCAGATTTGGGATCAGCCAGATTTGGGATCAGTCAGATTTGGGATCAGTCAGATTTGGGATCAGTCAGATTTGGGATCAGTCAGATTTGGGATCAGTCAGATTTGGAATCAAACAGAATTGAAATCAGTCAGTTTTGGGATCAGTCAGATTTGGGATCAAGCAGATTTGGGATCAAACAGAATTGAAATCAGTCAGTTTTTGGATCAGTCAGATTTGGGATCAAGCAGATTTGGGATCAATCAGATTGGGGATCATTCAGCTTTGGGATCAGTCAGATTTGGGATCCCTACTAGATTTGGGATCAGTCAGATTTGAGATCCCTACTAGATTTGGGATCCCTACTAGATTTGGGATCCCTACTAGATTTGGGATCAGTCAGATTTGGGATCCCTACTAGATTTGGGATCAGTCAGCTTTGGGATTTGGGATCAGTCAGCTTTGGGATCAAACAGAATTGGAATCAGTCAGTTTTGGGATCAGTCAGATTGGGATCAAGCAGATTTGGGATCAATCAGATAGGGGATCAGTCAGATTTGGGATCGGTCAGATTTGGGTTCAGGGACCAGTCAGATTTGGAATCATTCAGATTTGGGATCAGTCAGCTTTGGGATCAGTCAGATTTGGGATCAGTCAGCTTTGGGATCAGTCAGATTTGGAATCATTCAGATTTGGGATCAGTCAGCTTTGGGATCAGTCAGATTTGGGATCAGTCAGCTTTGGGATCAGTCAGATTTGGGATCAGTCAGATTTGGAATCATTCAGATTTGGGATCAGTCAACTTTGGGATCTCTACCTGATACTCTCCAATTCAATCCCTCAGATCCGACACGCAACTGTGGAGCGACTCCTGGACCGCCTGACTGACCTTCGCTTCCTGAGCATAGATTTCCTCAACACTTTTCTCCTCACCTATCGAGTGTTCACCGAGCCAAAGACAGTGATCAGCGCGCTCAAGCGGATCCTGACTAATCCCGAGTATGGGAATCTGGATCCCAGGCCGAGCATCTGCCTACAGAGGTGAAAGCTGCCTGGGATTTTATTAAGTTAAAAAAAATTATGAAATACTAGTGCAGATAAAGAAAAGTTAGGAATCCCCAGTTAATACTTGTAATAGCAATCCACACAATCTAAGGGGTAAAGCTCAATAGATAAACTCAAAATAATGTGCCATTCAGCTACTTTCAATTGAGTAATATATACTGCTATAACTGATCTGTCTACGCCCACCCCAAAAAGAAAGTTTTATTACCCTGGATAGGGGCTTGTCGGAATCTAAATTATGTGTGCCAACTAATGTACATTAGTTCTGCCCATGGGCAAGTTTGTCACGTGATTTTCTTCTCTTATATTGAACTTATCAAACCATCCACTAAGTTAATTTTGTAGTCAATATACATTTTTAAGTTTCATATTTAATCGACCGGAGAATGCAATCGCAATAATTTATCTACTAACAAGTAGAAACTGTAGGGTATAACGCGATAATCATATGAAAAAAACTGAGAACTGTCGCAATTAAAGAGAGTATGTCTCAATAGGTTAAGACCAGCAGACGATGAGCAGGGACTCAGAAACTGGTTTTGGCTCATCGGGAGTTCAGTTTGCACTTTTGGACAGTGAAAATAGTGCTGGTAATGAACACACTGGGGCTATCCATAGCTAATGCAAACTAGCACACCACTCACAACTGTTCCCAACTGAACTCTCCGCAGCTCCCTGGAGTCGGAAACAGGCGGCGGAGGCGGCGGCGGCGGCGGCGGCGGCGGCTTCCTTCACGTGAAGCCTGAGCTGGACAAGCTGCGCAGGATCAGCACCGGCATGATGCGCCTGGAGGCCAGTCAGGCGTCCGCTGCAGCTGGTGCCGGCTCTGCTGGACCCAGCGGCGTCGGCGGTGGCGGCGACGGCGGCGGCGCCAGTAGTAGCAGCGGCGCCGACGGTGGAGGAGGCGTCGATCCGTACGGAGCGACGCACCGGACCGGCAGCCTCGACGCCGGAGCCTGCGAGCGGCTGGCCGCGCATCACCGGTCGGCGCCGACCTACACTGTCGAAGGCGGTCGCCTGCAGCCTCCGCCGGCCGGTCCGCCCAGCTACGGCGGAGCGACGTCGGGCGACCCGGCCGCCGATCCACCGGAGATCCTGCGGGAGCTGTCCGAGATAACGGCGGCGGCCAAAGCGGCGGCCAGGGCGGCGAAAGCTGTCAGGAGTTCGCCGCAGCCGGCCCTGATGCAGACTCAGCCCGCCGAGTCGCCGCCAAGGATGCCGCTGGCTCGGATGGCGCCCATTGCCTCCTGCGAGACGATGCTTGACGAGGCCACGCGGAGCAGCCTGAGCGACAGCAGCGGCAGCGAGGCCGCTGCCGAAATCGCCACCGCCACTGCAGCGGCGGAGGCAAAAACCGTCGGAGTTCGTCGCGTTCGAATCTCCGGTGTCACCGAGACGGAGGTGTGCGACTCATCGAGTCCCCCGTCGCCGCAGCGTCAGCCACCAGCTTCGCCGACAATTCGACGGCCGACGAAATTCGATGTGCCATCGATGCGCATCCCGGAGAGCCAGCTGCTGGACCACACCTCGCTGTCTCCGGGGGGCTCGCCGCAGCCCAAGCACCGCCTGGCCAGCCCCTGCCACAGCCCCGGCCACGTGAGGCGGGCCACTTCGCCCACTGTGGCCGAGCGAATCGCCGGCGCGGCCGCCAGCATCGCTTCTCGGCTCGGAGGCGCGACGTCGCCGATCTCACACAGCGCCAGCTCGCCGACTGTCAATCAGTCGCCGTTCCGCGGCTCCGTGGCTTCGGGTAAGATGTTTTTGAGAGAGTTTGGCGCCATTTCTTTCAGTTTGGCGCCACTTGTATCAGTTTGGCACCAACTTCTATCAGTTTGGCGCCACTTGTATTGTATCAGTTTGGCGCCACTTGCATCAGTTTGGCGCCACTTTTGTCAGTTTGGCGCCACTTGTATCAGTTTGGCACCCACTTGTATCAGTTTGGCGCCACATGTGTCAGTTTGGCGACACTTGTATCAGTTTGGCGCCACTTGTATCAGTTTGGCGCCACATGTGTCAGTATGGCGCTACTTGTATCAGTTTGGCGCCACATGTGTCAGTTTGGCGCCACTTGTATCAGTTTGGCGCCACATGTGTCAGTTTGGCGCCACTTGTATCAGTTTGGCGCCACATGTGTCAGTTTGGCGCTACTTGTATCAGTTTTGCACCCCTTTGTTTCAGGCTCGGGCGGGCCGATGAAGCGAACCTCCTGCGCGGCGGACTCGACAGCTGGCGACCTCAGCGCCGGCGCGCCCAGCAGCGGCCGGCCCAGCCTGGCCCGCTCGTCCGACGTTGATTCACCGCCGTGTCGGGCCAAAGCTGGCGCCGTCGTCACCTCGTCGAGAGCCTCAAAGAGGCGGTAAGACTGCTGATCTTGTCACCATCAGCGTTCAATCTTGTCAACACACAGTTCTCTATGTTTTAAAAGAATTTGGCATTCTCGGTCCCCAATCTCGTCACTCCCAGTCCTCAATCTCATCACTCCCAGTCCCCAATCTCATCACTCCCAGTCCCCAATCTCATCACTCCCAGTCCTCAGTCTCATCACTCCCAGTCCCCAATCTCATCACTCCCAGTCCCCAATCTCATCACTCCCAGTCCACAGTCTCATCACTCCCTTCCCCAATCTCATCACTCCCTTCCCCAATCTCATCACTCCCTTCCCCAATCTCATTACTCCCTTCCCCAATCTCATCACTCCCTTCCCCAATCTCATCACTCCCTTCCCCAATCTCATCACTCCCTTCCCCAATCTCATCACTCCCTTCCCCAATCTCATCACTCCCTTCCCCAATCTCATCACTCCCAGTCCACAGTCTCATCACTCCCTTCCCCAATCTCATCACTCCCAGTCCTCAATCTCATCACTCCCAGTCCCCAATCTCATCACTCCCAGTCCCCAATCTCATCACTCCCAGTCCTCAATCTCATCACTCCCTTCCCCAATCTCATCACTCCCAGTCCCCAATCTCATCACTCCCAGTCCTCAATCTCATCACTCCCTTCCCCAATCTCATCACTCCCTTCCCCAATCTCCCCGCAGCTCCAGCAACACGGCAGCCGCACTGGCATTCGCCGCGGCCACTGCAGGCGCGTCCACGCTGCCGAAGTCGAGTGTGAGAATCGCGGTCCAAGAGCAGGAGTCGGAGGTCCAGATGCCGCAACTGATGCAGCACCGGCCCAGCGAGAGCAGCAGCATCATGGTCAAACGACTGAGCATCATATGTACGGCCGCCACAATGCGGGTGCTTAACGTAGTTCGGCACTGGGTGTACAAGTTCGGCGAGGACATCGAGTCCGACCCAACACTGAGAGCTGACATGATTGACCTGCTGGAGGATCTGGTCTGCAATCAGAACCTGTTCCCGCCCGATCACAAGGCCGCTCTGCAGATTCTGCTCAAGCTTCGAGAGGAGCCACTGGCCGAGGCCGACAACGATTTGGAGAGAATCCTCACTCCGGCCTGGCAGCCTTCGTTTGAATCGTTTGAGACTTTGTCGGCGCTCGACATCGCGGAGCAGATCACGCTGATCGATCATAAACTGTTCAGAGCTTTGAAGAGCGCGTGAGTTCGGGATTCGAGTTTGAGTTGCTGGGGATTCGAGCTGAGTAATTATGGGGATTCGAGCTGAGTAGCTATGGGGATTCGAGATGAGCAGCTTTGGGGATTCGAGCTAAGAAACTATGGAATTTTAGGTTATCCCATTTGAGTTGCTGCAGTGCTTCTGAGGCGAGTATTCAAGCAGAATCAAACTGCTCACAAATCTCAGCTCATTTGGCTAAATTTCGCATCTGCCCCGCAACTCCAGCGAGCTGATCACCCAGGCCTGGATGAAGAAAAACCCGGAGGACCGAGCCTCGTCCACCGTGCTGCAAATCAGTAAACGCTTCAACGCGACCAGCTGCCTGGTAGTGTCCGAAATCATCTCCTGCTCGGACATCGACAGGCGAGTCGCCTGCATCGAGAAGTGGGCGGCAATCGCTGACATCTGCCGCTGCCTGCACAACTACAACGGCGTGCTGCAGATCTGCGCAGCTTTGGTTAATTCGTCAGTGTTCCGGCTGAAGAAGACCTGGGAGCGGCTGTCGAAATCCACGCGCCAGATGATTGACAGGCTGCAGCTGCTTGTGTCCTCGGATGGCCGGTTCAAAAACATGCGATCGGCTTTGCACAAGTCAGTCATTGACTTAATACTCCTCTCTAATTAGTAGCACAGATACTAGATTAGATATGTCACTCGCAACTAAAGTTGTGAAAAATCAGAGCTTTAACTCATTTTTCAGTAGTTGGTCTGCGCAGTGTCACTTAAATTTAATGTTGCAGCTAAAAATTTTTTTTCTTCCTCGGTGTTTGCGGCCACAAGAGCATATGGGGTTAAGTTAAGAATGAACAGCAAGCATTTAACTCGGTGTACACAAGTGAACGCAAGACGGACGAAAGTCAGCCTAGGGGCAGGCCCAATCTAGCTCAGCCAATGACAGAGCAGTAAGGAGAGAGGTCAAGTCAGACACAAGCGAGGAAGAGTAAAGCCTATAACTAGTTTATAGGACTGGAGGCTGGGTCGAACTGCACTGGAGAGATAGGAGACTATTCAACATTGTGAAATTCCGGTTTTGTGAAATTTTGGTGTTGTGAATAGTAGTGGCATTTTGAGTTTTCGGCGTTGTGAAATTCCGGTTTTATGACATTTCTAGGTTGTGAAATTTCGAGCTTATGAAAGATAGTGTCTTTCGACGTTGTGAAAATTTGGATTTGTAAAACAAACTCCTTAAATTGATTTCTTTTTTTTAATTCGAGTTTGAGGCAGTCTGGAGTCAGTAAGGCAGGCTAAAAGATGCTAATTTCATGGGTCTGCTTGTAGAACACCAGGGCGATTTTTGCAGCTTCAAAAAGTTTAATTATGGTAGGACGTCTTTACAAAAATGTGCAAATATCGCTAAAAATGCATTAGCTTTTTCCTTAAACGAAAATGTTTAATCGATTTCAGCTGCGATCCACCGTGCATCCCTTACCTGGGAATGTACCTGACTGACCTATCCTTCATCGAGGAGGGCACATCCAATGTGACCGAGGAGGGTCTGATCAACTTTTGCAAGATGCGTATGGTGAGACTGAGCTGGCTGAAATTCATTCTTGTTATCTTGTGGACCGCTGATACAAGGCCTCTCAAACCAAATTAACATACGCTCGTATTTCAGATTGCTCATATTATACGAGAAATTCAACAGTTTCAACAAACTCCGTATCGGATTGAACACAATCAAAGGGTAAGCCCCGCTAATGGAGGTGGGTGGCGTTGGCGAGGCGGTGTTCACTGGTTGGGGTAAAAATGAAGTCAAGATTAGGGTCGCAGTCGGGGTGGAGTGGGTGTGAGGGGCGAGGCGGGGCTCACTGGTTGGGGTAGGAAATGACGCCGAGATAAGGGCCGCAGGCTGAGTGGGGTGGGGGCAGAGGCGAGGCGGGGCTCACTGGTTGGGGTAGGAAATGAAGCCGAGATAAGGGTCGCAGGCGGAGTGGGGTGGGGGCAGAGACGAGGCAGGGCTCACTGGTTGGGGTAGGAAATGAAGCCGAGATAAGGGTCTCAGACGGAGTGGGTGGATAGCCATGAAGTTAGGCGGGGAAATCAGCAAGCGAAATTATTCAACATTGTCCAACATAAACCTACCAAGGTGTGCGATTACCTGCTAGACACCAGCCGCCTCATCGAGGACGAGCGAGCTTACGCAGCCTCCCTGCTGCTGGAGCCCCGAGTTTCTATCTGTCCGGAATCGTCGCCGCAGACCCCTGGCGGCCGCAGCGGATTCAAGACCTGACAGTTTGATTGCCCTGCTAATCCGCATAACTTATCGGATATTTTAGTTCTCACCCCTTTGTACATACGCTCGTAATAAATGTCCTAATCTCCCCTGTGTTTCTCTGTCCGTCAGTTATCCGTTTGCCATTTATAATATAAATTATCCTTTAACGCATAACTTCTAAACTTTTTGGGGGGCAAAAGATAATAAAAATGCTTTCTAATAATTTTTACATAACGCAAAGAATCCACCACCTGTAACACTGTCAACTGTAATCAGAAAGGTGAATTAAATTCTTAGGCAGCAGCTAGACAACTCAGTTCCACATTAGAATAATGAACAGTAAGTTATTAGCAAAATTGTCGTTAATATTGAAGCCAGTATACATTATATGGGCTTTTTTCTTGATTAATGTTCGTTTCGACGTTTTGATGATGTGATTTAAATATAATCGAAATTTGTTAACATGTGCGTTGATTAATGTTAACTTCTTCTAAATTATATCTCAATTAAAGTAGTGATATGCTTGTAGTTACCCCATGACAGCTGGAGTTGTCCTTGGGGTGAGTGCCTGCCCCGATGACCAACACGCAGAAGATATTTTGTGCTCTGCGCCTCGGCCGAGGTCATGCTCGATACAGACACTGATAAGTAGTAATGAGGGTTCAGCTAAAGTTTCTCGTTTATACGAAGATTCCCAGCCTTGCAAGCAAGCTAACCTGCGCAGGAAATTGTTCCAAGATTTTAATTGCTAGTAGTCTCTGTCCATACAGAAGATTGTGACTGGAGCGAAGCAATTCTTGTGACACAGCTAGGCACAGGATGGCTATGCAGTAACATCTGCAGGCTATCATAGCACGAATTTCATCTTTTCTCATATCTGGCATGCTCGGAAATGTTTCTTTCTTTCTTTCACCGCCCTCGCCTCCTCAGCAATGCGGGCAGTCACGCTAATCTTTTGCCTCCTCATCATTTCCTCAGGCCCCGCGAAGCCTTTGTGAGATTTGAAGCGAAGACCTCGGAAGGCAGCCAGGAAGTATGGAGGAAGAAAAGAATGGGATTTGGAAGCCGAGTCGGCATGAAAATGAATGAATAGCTGGGGGCGGGGGCGGTGGAATCTGTGTTTCATCCCAGTCTAGAGTTCCCCAGTGAATCACTCAGACCCTGGATGAGGCCGCTGCTCCGAATGCTTTTATCCAGATTGGTACTTCGTGCCGGGGCGGAGTTGTCAGCTGACTGCGCTGAGAGATTGAATTGGGGCCTGCTATAAATTTGACTGTCTGCTTGGAAAAATTGTCTTTTCTAATTGCTGCTATCTTGAAAATTTTATCTCTGTCTTGAATGCTTTTTAATGTTATTAAAGTTTCAATAGATAAAAATGGCACCTTTGGCTTTGCTCATAACTGAAATATTTGACTTCATCATCAGATAAACAGAAATTAATTTTCAATGAACACTACAATTGCAGCACCAAAATAAAACAAAAAAATTAATAAACACTGATTGCGTCATCAACTAAAAACAATTTACTCGTAATTTTCAATGAACACTGGTTGCGTCATCAAATGGAAACAATTTAAAGTTTTAATGAGCACTGATCGCGGCATCAAATGAAAACAATTTAATTTTTAATGAGCACTGATTGCGTCATCAAATGAAAACAATTTAATTTTCAATGAGCACTGATTGCGTCATCAAACGAAAACAATTTAATTTTCAATGAACACTGGTTGCGTCATCAAATGAAAACAATTTTCTCCTAAAACTAAAATGGTTTAGGAGAATTCGTGAAGTTCAATGACTCTCAATGGGTCAGGGCATTTAAGCCAATGCAGAAAGTTAAGCAGAGTTGACTCCGGTTAGTTAAGCAGCTGACTACGCTGTAATTGCAGTTGACCATACGCTGTGATAAGTAGGGTAGTAGCTCTGAGTTGCGTTGGTAACGGAGGCTGTGAAGTTTGCGACAGTTCCACGTGTGTATTACTTCTATTCCATCTATAAGATAGTTCTATAATTGGCAATATCATCTGTTTTATAAGATCGACCGACTTCGAATCTAATGAAAAACTTTGTCTATTACCTACTTGCGTATGTTCTGTTACACATGCACTCCAGTTGGATTTGTTAATATTTCATTTTACTAACGTTCTACGGATACTGCGCATAAGCCGCCAAGAAGTTGATTGATTGGAGCAGCAAATCTGGCTCTAAGATAGACAGAATAAGACAAATGAGAAGTGGACTCTACCCCTCTGCGTGGGGTGCAGAGCAGGCAGCAAGGTGCCAGAAAGCTGTGCGAGTTTGAAAAATCGTTGTTGGAGGATTCAAAGAGATATCCGGGATGGTTGTGGAAAAAGTAGAAGAAATGTTGATTATAACTATTTGCGCTATCGATAAAATTCTATACAAGTACATCCTGGATGCGTGAAAATATGCTGATATTCGCGCATAGAATCAACAGTTAATATCACCGATATTACTTAACAAATAGTGCTAGATCATTTATGTAGTCTTACAACACCCAGTTCGTACCAATCGACGAGAATAAAAGTACATTCTCAGCTCGTACCTGAAACACTGCGCCAAAAAACAAGAAAAACTCGCAACGATGCTGCTACATTCCGATCATTGCTAAATGCCAGGCTCCTAAAGCGCAGTAAAGTGCCACCATGCTGCCTACTGGCAATATGGGTGGCGGCACCATATTCTAAAATTATGTGCAATTGTGCCTCCGTCTGACAGTCGTGCTATTGTGAAATTTCTTTGCTCTGGCTGGGATTATTTACGGCATTGAAACTTATAACGGATCCTGAATACTGGTCTGGCCATCGGACTTGTTGTTTCTGTGGATCTGCGATTTCTGCAGCATAGGCATGGAAAACTGAAGTAGACGGATGCTTGCACACGATTTTCTCAGAAATTAGCGTTTGAAGTTCTCAGACTTTGGTTAAAGTGACTCGCAATATGTCTATGGCCAAGTGTGGCAGAATCAGTTCTCCGGCCCGCGAAACCCCCCAGTCCTTGGACTGAACAGCCGTACGCAGCCTTCAGATGCGCCGCGCAATAGCTGCGGCTGAGCTGTCGGTTGCACATCTGGCCTAATCGGGGCAGGTGTAGTTATATTAATTTTTGTGATTATAAAAATATACTGAAGGAATATTCCTATCGAGAATGATGACAAAACTGGAGCCATAGTTATGGTTATGTATTTAGAGTTCAGTCACTATTTTCCAATGCATCGCATACTGACTATTGAGCTGCAATAGTGAAATTGCCGTCTGTGACGCATTGACTGGAAGAAAAGAAACAAAGCAATCAGAGCAAAAGCTCCCCAGCTCATAGGCAATCTCCGGCCATTCATCCACGGCACGCTCCTAAGCAGCATTCATTGTATTTTATTTTGGTAGCTAGCTCGGTGTGCGTTTATTTTTAACTTAAATAGCGGAGATTGTAGAATGAAAATCGCACCTGGGGCTTGCGAGCTCTCCAGTCTCTATCCACAGTCACACGCCTGACCGCGCTAGCACAGGTAAAATAGGATTTGTGTTTTTCCACTTTTTAGAGGCCAATAATACTTTCCGGATCGGGAGCATCCTACCAGGGCTCTGAAGCTTCCCTGCTGGGGCGAGCATGGGGGGAAAAGCTTTATTTTAATATTTTATCCAGAGAGAAAGAGGGGGGGATAGCCTGGTAATGCATGCTGTTAGCCAGAAAAAACGCATTACAATCTCCAGCCAGGTCCTTCAGCGCGACATCAGCAATACGGAGATGCAATATTAGAGTCCCCCCCTCCCCGGATGAAGCTAAAACTGCACGAGCTCAATACTCTGCCATAATGCTGGCAGTCTCTCTCCATCAAGCTGGCTTTTCCCGAATCAACAGGTTTTCGGAATTGCTATGAATATGCGATGAGAATCCCGGATGCATTTGGATCGAAAGGTGTATTATAAAAAATATTTTTTGGCTTCTTGATTCTCGAGAAGTCAAAGATGTGAATTTTTTGCAATTGTTGCTATATCAACAGTATCTAATAGGAAATCTAGAGACTCAAATCCAAGTATCTAATAGGAAATCTAGAGACTCAAATCCAAGTATCTAATTGGAAATCTAGAGACTCAAATCCAAGTATCTAATTGGAAATCTAGAGACTCAAATCCAAGTATCTAATTGGAAATATAGAGACTCAAATCCACAGCATCTAATAGGAAATCTAGAGACTTAAATCCACAGTATCGAATAGGAAATCTAGGACTCAAATCCACAGTATCGAATGAGAAATCTAGAGACTCAAATCTACAGCATCTAATAGAAAATCTAGAGATTCAAATCTACAGCATCGAATAGGAAATCTAGAGACTCAAATCCACAGTATCTTTGTCTTTGGATCCTAATTTCAGCGGGATTCTTCTTTTGAAAAAAACTAATTTAATAACTTTCTTCAAATAGCTCCTTATTTATTAAATATCGCAATCCTATATTATTTATTGATTCAGTATGCATTTAATCCGTAGAAAATCGCAAAACTGTCTCGCAGGAGCCAGGCAGTTCTCCCTAGAGACAGAAAAAGCGGCTCTGCGGCAAGATCTGCTTCTGGATCGAAGTCTAAGAGCGATCTCGACTGCAAACTCTTCACCAAAACGCTCATCGTGAGGACACCATGAGTTCCAGCGCGCCGCATTCTACTGTTTTTACAAGGGTGTTTTGGCCGAGTGGTCAGAGCGTCGGACTCACGACTTCAAGGTCGGGGGTTCGATTCTCGACCCACACGGAACAATTTGTGTTCTTGGGCAAGACACTTAACTCTGCATTTCTTCAGTTCACCCAGCTGTAAAATGGGTGCCAGCATTAGCTGGGGTAATTGAGGCTGTGTGTGGCGACCCCCCCAGTCCTTGGACTGAACAGCCGTACGCAGCCTTCAGATGCGCCGAGCAATAGCTGCGGCTGAGCTGTCGGTTGCACATCTGCCTATTGGGGTAGGTGTAATCCATTATTGTTATTATTGCTTATCGTACAAGCAAGTTCTGATCAAAACCAACATATGGTTTGCCAGTTGGAATCTACTCATAGATGTATTTCTAAATCGTAAAAAATGGTCCCAGATTCTCGTTCAAGTTCTCCTTGGACCGGCACAGGGGCAAAACTATAAAAACGAATTCAGCGGTGTCCCAGCCGCTTTCTCATTGGCGATTTTGAGGATCTGATTAGGGGGATCCCGCCGCCGTATCAATTCGCCATCGTGTCTTCAGCCTCCGAGTTTTCTCAGCCTCAGCAGCTAATGCGACTCGGGTGCATCAATTTCTCACATTAACCCCGCCTACAACCCATTACTAAGAATTTTCTTGAGTCTGCTCGGTCGTGTTTCTTGCCATAGTCGATTGAACGTGACAGAGTGCTCCAATCCCGCTGCATCCCATTAATTTCCCAGCTTCTATAATACTCGTTTCTCTCCCTAACTATATCAAGCAATACTTATAACATTTACTAATCGAATATTAATGCTCATAATCATCGCAAAATACTTCCGAGGTTGCAATTCGAGTCGGGTTTCTGCTCGCTTGTATTCGCCGATCTTTGCTGTGTTTCGTCGTGTTCTTTTTTTCTGCTTTTAACAATCCTTCGAGTGGTCTTTTGTGTTTGGGTTGGCGACGACCATGCAGCCGTAAGCTGAGCCCTGGGCGGTCAAACAAGGCCCACCGCGCGCTGAACTGAAGCGAAGACACTCCCTCCAGCCTAACGAGAAAAGCAAAAGCAAAAGAGCGAAAGAGAAAGAGAAGAAATTTCAGCTCTTGTTGATTTTAGACTCGGCTTGGCTGCAGACTGCTTCAGGCTTGATTGACCGCCGCTTCCATCTCCTCCTCCCCTTGATGGGGATTCTGGGGGATCAGGGAGGACCCGTCAGGCTTCCCGTGTGTGTGTTTGTGCGTGTACAGCATGCGCGGCCTCCACCAGACTGCATGGCTGCTGCTGCTGATGGAGTGCTTCAGCAGGGCTGCTCCGGTGTATATAAGCTTCTCAGATTTCAAACCGCTTACCCTCCTCTCGCCGTCTGCACTCCCCAGGGACCTCCAACTGCATGCCAGCATTCAAGCTATATTTGAGGGCCAATGGATTCAGTTCTGTTTTATATAAATGTGGCGGCTTAAAATCTCTTTGTGCCTTTACATTTCCCGGAAATACAATAAAATTCGTCCTGGTAAATACAACCTCTTGCATTTTTATTCTCTCAACTTTTTCTGGCCAGGGACCCTTATATTTGCCGGAACCTTTATCAATACATAGCAGCCGTCTGTTTGGTCTGAATAGTGATTTTGCTGTTGCCAATATTGCATTCATCACCGATGGCATTTTCATGGCGACTAGGTCCTAGCACCTGGAATTGATGAACAAAAATACTAGGGTAGTTTTTAGTTGGTCTAAATCTACACAGATTTGTCTGATCTGAACACTATGAATACTTCAATCTGAAAAGTGAAACAGCAATCCATGGAGCCTGCCATGGAGTTCGAACAGATCCTAGAGTCTGGCAAGGGAGACCGATTGATCAAACCATGGAGTTCTAACAGATCCTAGAGTCTGGCAAGGGAGACCGATTGATCAAACCATGGAGTTCTAACAGATCCTAGAGTCTGGCAAGGGAGACCGATTGATCAAACCATGGAGTTCTAACAGATCCTAGAGTCTGGCAAGGGAGACCGATTGATCAAACCATGGAGTTCTAACAGATCCTAGAGTCTGGCAAGGGAGACCGATTGATCAAACCGTGGAGTTCTAACAGATCCTAGAGTCTGGCAGGGAGATCGATTGATCAAACCATGGAGTTCTAACAGATCCTAGAGTCTGGCAAGGGAGACCGATTGATCAAACCATGGAGTTCTAACAGATCCTAGAGTCTGGCAAGGGAGACCGATTGATCAAACCATGGAGTTCTAACAGATCCTAGAGTCTGGCAAGGGAGACCGATTGATCAAACCATGGAGTTCTAACAGATCCTAGAGTCTGGCAAGGGAGACCGATTGATCAAACCATGGAGTTCTAACAGATCCTAGAGTCTGGCAGGGAGACCGATTGATCAAACCATGGAGTTCTAACAGATCCTAGAGTCTGGCAGGGAGATCGATTGATCAAACCATGGAGTTCTAACAGATCCTAGAGTCTGGCAGGGAGATCGATTGATCAAACCATGGAGCACTAAATTCCAGTAGCTCTAGAGGGTCCTTGGACTTGAAAGCTTTTCTTCGATGCTTTAACCCCTGTTGATATTTTCTATACCGGATCAGAATTGCAGTTTTTAGTCTTCGCTAAAGCCATTTGGGTCTCCCATCCGCGTCCTTTCTCGCTCCGTTCCTTCGTTTCTCTACGCTTGACTGGTCCGGATAGCAAAGTCGCCTCCGGGCTGCATGCTTTCTTATCAGTGTTCGAGCAGCTACCGCCTCGATGGGGGATTCGGACCGAGGGAAATTGGGGCTCCCGCCGCACAATGAAGCGAGGACCCAGGGAGGGACACTGCGCTAAAAATATGCTTTTAGTCGGGTTTGGTGGCCACGCTATTTTGTGAGGCTTCTACACTTAGTTCTTGGTAATAGAAACAGATAATCAAGTTACTGCAGGTTAAGCAATATTGGCAGTGGTTAGTACAGTTGCAGCTAAAGAGTTACAGAGGGGATGCCAGCTACAGAGGGGATGCCAGCTACAGAGGGGATGCCAGCTACAGAGGGGATGGCAGCTACAGAGGGGATGGCAGCTACAGAGGGGATGGCAGCTACAGAGGGGATTCCAGCAACAGAAGGGATGCCAGCTACATAGGAGATGCCAGCTACAGAGGAGATGCCAGCTACAGAGGAGATGCCAGCTACAGAGGAGATGCCAGCTACAGAGGAGATGCCAGCTACAGAGGAGATGCCAGCTACAGAGAGGATACCAGCTACAGAAGGGATGCCAGCTACAGAGGAGATGCCAGCTACAGAGGAGATGCCAGCTACAGAGGAGATGCCAGCTACAGAGGAGATGCCAGCTACAGAGGGGATGCCAGCTACAGAGGGGATGCCAGCTACAGAAGGGATGCCAGCTACAGAGGAGATGCCAGCTACAGAGGAGATGCCAGCTACAGAGGAGATGCCAGCTACGGAGGGGATGCCAGCTACAGAAGGGATGCCAGCCACTATTCTAGATTCTATATCTGTTTTTTCCATAATTAAAAATAGACTTTTTTACGCTCGTACTACTCCAGATGTTGCTTTCTGGAGCCCCAGCCTCCAGCTGCACTAATGCCTTCACCGAGGAAGTTTTCTAGGTTGGAACAGTCTAAAAAATAAAATTGATGCACTTAGAAGCCTGGAAGCAGAATTCGGGGTGTGGAAGAAGAAAGAGAGAAAAAGCGAGTGAAAGTGCAGGTGCAGGCCCGGTGGCACAGATATTTGGCTCGGAGATTTGCTTCTGTTTAGCCTTTAGGCTGGCCAATTCGTGTTTAATAGCGCCTGCAGCCTTAGGATCTTTTGAACGCTCTACCAGCCTAGCAGCTTGTCTTCTGCATTTGTCTGCTTCTGACGGGTCCCGACCATTAAGTCTCTGCTTCGCTTTTGAAGCTTACTAATCCCGCACCATGGTCGCTTTGCTCTACATCAATAAAAGTCTGTCGCGGGAGTAAAGCCAACAGGATGTTGAAACTAAATTATTTACAAGCCTAGTGGTTTACACGAGACAGCCTTGTGGCTTGCTTAGAACTGCAGTGGTCAGTCTCAGAGGTTTAAGCTTCGTCTTTTTTTAAATAAAATGAAACGCAAAAAGGCCAGCGCACAATTCGAAGAGAGAAGAAAGTCGTAGGAAAGTTTATGAATTTATGACGTCCGTCTTCAGATATTTTACGCACCTTGGCTGCATGGATCCCAAACTAACTGGCCTATAAGAATTTCCAAGAAATCATGGATTTTCTAAGAAATGATCTGGATGTCGGTGGACACCAGCTTGGTGCAGGGTGGTGGCACTTTTTCTCTCTTTTTCCCTTCCTTACGGTCGCTGTTAGCCTTTGTCACCAGAATTTAGTCTATGGTAGAAAGTCCCCCCCTTCCGGTTTTTCTCTTCGCCTCGAGTTTCTGATGGTTAAGCGATATTAAACCACTTTAAAGCTCACTTTCAAGGAGGTTATTGACATAGATTTTTGTTTACGGGATTTTATCGATCACTTTCCCGGACATATTGCAAGGATTATTGTTACTATGGTTTACCTTTACTAACAACGCTTCAGTCAAAGATTGATTGTTTAACGATGATTGAAAATTTTGCCATAGACAATTTATTTTATATGTACTTCGTATTGTACTAAACGTTCAATGCATGAAAAACATTAGGAATAGAGTGTCGATGTCGTTGTCGATGTCTATGGCCAAAACCTGCGCAGTCTAGGACGTTTCTGATTCGCTGAGACATCGTTAAACAAAACTTCAGCGTTAAACAATGCTTCTAGTCGAGTATGCTAAACGATAGTGACAATAAGTCTATACCTACGCCACTCGTGATTTTGCTTATTGTTTACCTCTAGTACCATATGTATAATCTCCCATTGTATGCATCTAAATAAGCGAGCTTCTCTCTTCTCTTCCTTCGTGACTTGAGAAATTTCTTAATGAAATTTTATCTATGGTAAGAATCCCCAACACGCCCAGCAGGGGCTTCGCCCCCACACCCCCATTCCCAACTTCAACCATAGACATTACAAGTATGGCTCCGGGATTTATCTGAATACATCCCGCAAAATTAAAGTAGTTTAGGCTAAAGTAGCCGAAGGCTCTCGGGATTTAAGTGAAATACCGACCGAAAAACCCATAGAATATCTTATACTTAATACGACGTTCGTTATGGCAGTTTTCCTTGGGA
This sequence comes from Macrostomum lignano, assembly GCA_002269645.1. Classification (NCBI taxonomy): domain Eukaryota; kingdom Metazoa; phylum Platyhelminthes; family Macrostomidae; genus Macrostomum; species Macrostomum lignano. The sequence continues at coordinate 55,322 of NIVC01001251.1, forward strand.
TTAATAATTTTTGATCGGTTTAAAAGAGACCGACATGTACTTTGACTTTAAAACTGTACTAGAAATCCTGTTTACGATTGTCCGCAATCCCGGGGCTTTCCAGTCCAGTTATGTCAGTGGTCCATGATCGTGCCAGTTTTGAGTGAATTTTCACAGCGGCGGGTGCGAAATTTTATTCCCTGAGATTTGACTCGTTTTATACAGGAGAGAGCTGTAAAAAGATTTATATTTTATGCTCGCATCCGGGCCGTATATTCTACGCGCTACACTAATGAGTTGCAAGGACCCCTAAACCCCAGGACTGGGTAAAGGCTTGACAACCATCAACCATTTATAATTAGGCATGGATTTCTTACTTTCTGATCTTTGTAATTTTATAACGAGACTTATTTATTATTATTACTGACCTCAATCAACTTCACTAAAATATTTGGCTTCCAGTCCAGCGGCTCAGTGGTCCATGAAGCTACGCTAGAAATGTAACAGTTGCGTGACAGCAACACAGATTCTCTCCTTTTTTATCCCTTCTCTATGTCTCACAATTTAGGATTTTAGGGATGCGGGTAGGCACTGATAGCCTCAGGTGGGAATTTATTTAAGTCTTTCATTCGCAATTTGTCGCCTTGGGGTCCACGGGTGAGTGAAAATAATTATTTGCCCGGCTTGCTTTCGGGATGAAAGCTGTGAAGGAAAAGTGACAGCTACAGTAAATGTCTTGTCCGCAGACTCGGCCAGCATGTTTCACGCGGCCCTTGTCGGGACACGCCTTTCTAGGAAATCGTCGAGTTGTCGGAATTTTCTTTTTTGTTTTACTGCTGCTCTTTGACAGATAAATTGGTACTGGATTGTCGGTCGTAAACTGGAGTCATGATGCTTCACTGTTGGCGAGGTTATGCATGTAGTTGGTTGGGAAAAACTTGGATCGCGGAAGACACGCGAGCGAAATTACGAGTTTTATGAAAAGGAGGAATGAAGAGATGAATTGTAAAGTGGAAAGTGTGCTGGGTCATGGAATCGAGTTCGGATGTAGTGGACGAGTAGACGGTGGGAGAGGGGGTAGGAGAGAGAAGAGAGGGTGAGAAAAGAGAGGGGGAGAAGAGAGTAGGGGAGAGAAGAGAGGGGGGGAAGAGAGTAGGGGAGAGAAGAGAGGGGGAGAGAAGAGAGTAGGGGAGAGAAGAGAGGGGGAGAGAAGAGAGTAGGGGAGAGAGGAGATGGGGAGAGAAGAGAGTAGGGGAGAGAAGAGAGTAGGGGAGAGAAGAGAGTAGGGGAGAGAAGAGAGGGGGAGAGAAGAGAGTAGGGAGAGAAGAGAGGGGGAGAGAAGAGAGTAGACTAGAGAAGAGAGTAGACTAGAGAAGAGAGTAGACTAGAGAAGAGAGTAGACTAGAGAAGAGAGTAGACTAGAGAAGAGGGTAGGGGAGAGAAGAGGGTAGGGGAGAGAAGAGAGTTGGGCAGAAGAAAGGGGGAGAGAAGAGAGTAGGGGAGAGAAGAGAGGGGAGAGAGGAGAGTAGAGGAGAGAAGAGAGTAGGGGAGAAGAGCGGGGGAGAGAAGAGAGGGGGGAGAAGAGAGTAGGGGAGAGAAGAGAGGGGAGAGAAGAGAGTAGGGGAGAGAAGAGAGTAGGGGAGAGAAGAGAGTAGGGGAGAGAAGAGAGGGGGAGAGAAGAGAGTAGACTAGAGAAGAGAGTAGACTAGAGAAGAGAGTAGACTAGAGAAGAGAGTAGACTAGAGAAGAGAGTAGACTAGAGAAGAGGGTAGACTAGAGAAGAGAGTAGACTAGAGAAGAGAGTAGACTAGAGAAGAGAGTAGACTAGAGAAGAGGGTAGGGGAGAGAAGAGGGTAGGGGAGAAGAGAGTTGGGCAGAAGAAAGGGGGAGAGAAGAGAGTAGGGGAGAGAAGAGAGGGGGAGAGAGGAGAGTAGAGGAGAGAAGAGAGTAGGGGAGAAGAGCGGGGGAGAGAAGAGAGGGGGAGAAGAGAGTAGGGGAGAGAAGAGAGGGGAGAGAAGAGAGTAGGGGAGAGAAGAGAGTAGGGGAGAGAAGAGAGTAGGGGAGAGAAGAGAGGGGGAGAGAAGAGAGTAGACTAGAGAAGAGAGTAGACTAGAGAAGAGAGTAGACTAGAGAAGAGAGTAGACTAGAGAAGAGAGTAGACTAGAGAAGAGAGTAGACTAGAGAAGAGGGTAGGGGAGAGAAGAGGGTAGGGGAGAGAAGAGGGTAGGGGAGAGAAGAGAGTTGGGCAGAAGAAAGGGGGAGAGAAGAGAGTTGGGCAGAAGAAAGGGGGAGAAGAGAGTTGGGCAGAAGAAAGGGGGAGAGAAGAGAGTAGGGCAGAAGAAATGGGGAGAGAAGACAGTTGGGCAGAAGAAAGGGGGAGAGAAGAGAGTTGGGCAGCAATGTCCCTGACCGAGATCGGTGACGCGGCCAGCTTGCAAGCCAATTAGCTCAATGAGCTCCGGCCTCCAGCCTCAGCAGTTGGGCCCCCAAAATTGTATCTTTTAAGCTCGACCGCCTCGAATCTTCTGCCCATCCAGAGCTGAGCCCCTCCAGGGCGGCACTGTGGCTCAGTGGACCGTAAACACACCCCCAAAGCCTTCGATCCATAAATAAGAGAGTTTTATGCGAGCCGAAACCTTTCAAGTCTGGATTTAATTTCTTCTCATCGTCAAAAAACTGTTTCTAGCGAGTATAGCGGCTCATTTATGCGTTAAGTTTTTTGAGTGCGTCCCGGATCCCGTACTTAAGACAGGATCAGAGCTGAATTGACCGGTATAAGGAGAGTGGAGTCACGAAGTTGAAGGGCAGCCGACTGAACTGTGCCAGACAGGATAACAGGGGATAACAGGGTGAGACAGGGGATGACAGAGTGAGACAAGGGATAACAGAGTGAGACAGGGGATAACAGGGTGAGACAGGGGATGACAGAGTGAGACAAGGGATAACAGAGTGAGACAGGGGATAACAGGGTGAGACAGGGGATAACAGAGTGAGACAGGGGATAACAGGGTGAGACAGGGGATAACATGGTTGAGACAGGGGATAACAGGGTTGAGACAGGGGATAACAGGGTTGAGACCATTCAGCCAATTTCGGACACCTGGCCTAGACAGGTACAGTTGGGACTCGCTAAAAATCGATAAAAATTGAGTAGCTGGGGTTTGGCGCAGCTTTATGAGAGTTCAGCAGCCCAGATGCGATGGAAGATTTGCGAACACATGGCTTGCGTCTTGTCTTCATCAGCTTGGCCCCAGCTTCCCCCCCCTAGCTTCGAGCTCTCGCAGTGTCTCTCGCCACTCGATCCTGACTCATCGACCACTCTGTAGAGACATAGATCTTCCAAAAACCCGCTGCCAAGTCGCGATTCCTTCATTAATTATTGAACCGATGGCCTCAATGATGGGCTACTCAGGCAGAGAAATGAGAGAGAGAGAGAGAGAGAGAGAGAGAGAGAGAGAGAGAGAGAGAGAGAGAGAGAGAGAGAGAGAGAGAGAGAGAGAGAGATTCTCCCTGAGCTCATCTGACTTCTGGACACCAAGCTCAGGGCTTCCATCATCAGGGAATCGTTGAGATTCTCAGTCCCATAGCTATTGTCTGTATCCAAGAGACATCGGTTGGCATAAGCCTGCGTATTCTGGGGCTTCCAGGCTGGCATCCCAGCTGGCCAATCCCGGAGCTTGGCCTTGTCTCTATATTTATTGCCAACCCCCATCTCCGCTGGGATTTGATCCCCTCACTGGCTTTATGCATGTGTGTAGGTATATACATCAAGAGAAGCTGTTTTTGGGAGAGCTCTAAAAACGAAAGAGAAAAATTGCGCAATCCTGCAAGTTGCACAACTCGTGGCGAAGCGATTGGAGATCAATACAGACAGTAAGCGAACTTCTCTGTTGATGCGCTGACGCTCGGGGTGGGGATCTGCAAGGGAGTGCTTGGGGAGGACTGATGGGGCCTACAGATCGCTTCGATGAGCCTTGGCCGGCGCGGCGATGCAGTGCTTGACAGCATCGTCTTCAACCTGCTGATCGTGCAAGTCCGTCAACAGTTTAGTCTTAGCGTTCTGCAGCAGGACTGTCTTGACCACAGACCACAAACTGCTTAACAAAAATCTCAGTCACGATGTCGCCCATGGATGAATGAATAGAATGGATTGCTATTCTGGCTCTGGCTATTTTCGTTTTTGACTCTTTTGCATCCAGTTCCCCCCCGTGCCTTTTCATTGGTTGATGATTGCCACAGACAATTTTCGGCCTTTGCCCCTTTCTTTCGATGCACAAGCGCTTTCTTGTTAGTAAATAGAAGTTACTTGTGTTGAAATTGAACTTTGTTGAAATTCTCAGTTCTTTGCGCTTGTGCATCGAAAGAAAGGGGCGAAGGCCGAAAATTGTCTATGGCAATCATCAACCAATGAAAAGGCACGGGGGAAACCGGATGCAAAAGAGTCAAAAACGAAAATAGCCAGAGCCAGAATAGCAATCCATTCTACGAGCTATTCATTCATCCATGATGTCGCCGGGCACCTTCAGTACGACTGCCTTCCGCGCGTTGACCACAGACTCGAAACTGTCCAGCTGTCCTGGGGTCCTAGGGTGCTTTTGACAGCTGAAGACGGAAGACCTTGTCCTGCATTTTAAAGTGCACAATAATGGGATACTCGAAATTTTCTAAATGGAAATTTAATTAATTCCATCATCAGAAACTGCGGATTAGCTAACTTAAGCTCGCTGCACAGCCAGTCTTTTGCTTAGTCCTTGTCGATTAATAGGTCTCTGTTTAAGGCAGTGTGGCCGGCTTGCTTCTGTAATAAAACCGCTGGTGCGTCTCATTATAGCTGATAAAGGCATCACTTCCTCATCAGCTTGGTCATCAGCTGCTGACTAATCAGCTGTGCAGTGCGTGCAGGCTTCTCGGCCTATCTATCCATCTATCTATCTATCTATCTATCTATCTATCTATCTATCTATCTATCTATCTATCTATCTATCTATCTATCTATCTATCTATCTATCTATCTATCTATCTATCTATCTATCTATCTATCTATCTATCTATCTATCTATCTATCTATCTATCTATCTATCTATCTATCTATCTATCTATCTATCTATCTATCTATCTATCTATCTATCTATCTATCTATCTATCTATCTATCTATCTATCTATCTATCTATCTAATCTATCTATCTATTATCTATCTATCTATCTATCTATCTATCTATCTATCTATTATCTATCTATCTATGTTTTCACGGAAGTTCAAAACCCGCTTGAAAATCTACTTCCGTTGCCTGCTCCTTTCTCTCTAATTACTAGGGACCCAGCCTCAGCCAGCTCTTTGGTATACCTGAGCACCTTGCAGCGCCGCTTCCTTCATATTCGAACAGCCATCAGCTGAGGAGAAGCGAGCAATATCCCTCCTGTCTTCCCCCTTCTTTCTCTCCATCTCCCGCTTTTGCGCACCCACCCTCTCGGGCTCTTGAGAATTTCTCTGTTCTTCCGCCAATTCTCAATTCTGCGCCGTCCCAACCCCCCCCCCACCCGCGCCACTCGGATTTCATGCGAGCGAGGTGGGTCTGCAGCTGCCTGGGGCACAGAGAGGTTATAGAAGTGTGCGAGGGGCAGAGCGAGGGGCAGAGCATTGAATGTGTAGTTTTCCTTCAAAGCTTTCGCCAGCCAGCCTGAGCTGGAAGGATGATGGTTCAACGATGTTGGCAGGAAGCTGCTGCAGACCGGCTTCCCTCTTGAGTGCTCACACTCGCGCAGCAGCAGCAGCAGCAGTCTCTCTCAGTCTCCATCTTTCGTATTCTGCTGACGCTCTCCGGGTCTGGCAAAATCTGAATGCCAAGGAGTTTTGCTCGCATTTTCATATCGCTCCGCAGCTCCCAACTGCCGAAAAAATGGCTGCAGACAGGGGGGATCAGCTAGGATTAGGGAGGTGGGTGAGGGGTAGATGAAGGATAAAAATTAAACGAAGGAATCCCCACGCAGGCCATGCACCCCCCACCAGCTTCTCCTCTGTGACGAAACTGAGGATTTTTGCCATGCCGCCAGTTTTAGTGTCCCAGATCTTCGGCTGTTCGTTAATTCTGTCGGGGATATCGGATAAATTTTATGCCTCTAGCTGTTTGTGTGTGTTTATTCCTAACTGGGTGCTGGATGCGTTCCTCCTAGCCTCCCTGTGGCACATATGCCCAGGGCCACAGCCGTGAAATTGTCAACCGGGAGAAGAACAGCACATTTAAATTGGCGCCAATTCAAGCGGAAGCTGGCTGGCTGGCGGAGAAGCTTTGATCAGGTGCGCTGCTCGAGAGAGGAGGGTACCGTTTTGACTCCTCGTCAGGATGGGTTTCTTGGGCTTGGGGAATTCTCCATTGACTGTCAGGATGCAGGGGGTCTCTTTAGCTTGGGGAATTCCTCATTGACTGTCAGGATGCAGGGGGGTTCTTAGGCTTGGGGAATTCCTCATTGACTGTCAGGATGCAGGGGATTTCTTAGGCTTGGGGAATTCCTCACTGACTGTCAGGATGCAGGGGGTTTCTTAGGCTTGGGGAATTCCTCATTGACTGTCAGGATGCAGGGGCTTCTTAGGCTTGGGGAATTCCTCATTGACTGTCAGGATGCAGGGGCTTCTTAGGCTTGGGAATTCCTCATTGACTGTCAGGATGCAGGGGTTTCTTAGGCTTGGGGAATTCCTCATTGACTGTCAGAGTGCAGGGGTTTCTTAGGCTTGGGGAATTCCTCATTGACTGTCAGGATGCAGGGGGGTTCTTAGGCTTGGGGAATTCCTCATTGACTGTCAGAGTGCAGGGGGTTTCTTAGGCTTGGGGAATTCCTCATTGACTGTCAGGATGCAGGGGGGTTCTTAGGCTTGGGGAACTGTTATTGAATGGAATATTCATGAATGGGGAATTCTCCATTACTTTAATTTGTAATTCATACTTCTTCCTTACTCTTCCAGAAACTGG
>NIVC01001252.1:0-35000 GCA_002269645.1 Macrostomum lignano
GAATTCCCAAGCCTAAGAAACCCCTGCATCCTGACAGTCAATGAGGAATTCCTCAAGCCTAAGAAGCCCTGCATCCTGACAGTCAATGAGGAATTCCCCAAGCCTAAGAAGCCCCTGCTCCTGACAGTCAATGAGGAATTCCCCAAGCCTAAGAAGCCCCTGCATCCTGACAGTCAATGAGGAATTCCCCAAGCTAAAGAGACCCCTGCATCCTGACAGTCAATGGAGAATTCCCCAAGCCCAAGAAACCCCATCCTGACGAGGAGTCAAAACGGTGCCCTCCTCTCTCGAGCAGCGCACCTGATCAAAGCTTCTCCGCCAGCCAGCCAGCTTCGCTTGAATTGGCGCCAATTTAAATGTGCTGTTCTTCTCCCGGTTGACAATTTCACGGCTGTGGCCCTGGGCATATGTGCCACAGGGAGGCTAGGAGGAACGCATCCAGCACCCAGTTAGGAATAAACACACAGCACACACACCAGCACACAAACAGCTAGAGGCATAAAATTTATCCGATATCCCCGAACAGAATTAACGAACAGCCGAAGATCTGGGACACTAAAACTGGCGGCATGGCAAAAATCCTCAGTTTCGTCACAGAGGAGAAGCTGGTGGGGTGCATGGCCTGCGTGGGGATTCCTTCGTTTAATTTTTATCCTTCATCTACCCCTCACCCACCTCCCTAATCCTAGCTGATCCCCCCCTGTCTGGAGCCATTTTTTCGGCAGTTGGGAGCTGGCGGAGGCGATATGAAAATGCGAGCAAAACTCCTTGGCATTCAGATTTTTGCCAGACCCGAGAGCGTCAGCAGAATACGAAAGATGGAGACTGAGAGAGACTGCTGCTGCTGCTGCTGCGCGAGTGTGAGCACTCAAGAGGGAAGCCGGTCTGCAGCAGCTTCCTGCCAACATCGTTGAACCATCATCCTTCAGCTCAGACTGGCTGGCGAAAGCTTTGAAGGAAAACTACACATTCAATGCTCTGCCCCTCGCTCTGCCCTCGCACACTTCTATAACCTCTCTGTGCCCCAGGCAGCTGCAGACACCTCGCTCGCATGAAATCCGAGTGGCGCGGGTGGGGGGGGGGTTGGGACGGCGCAGAATTGAGAATTGGCGGAAGAACAGAGAAATTCTCAAGAGCCCGAGAGGGTGGGTGCGCAAAAGCGGGAGATGGAGAGAAAGAAGGGGGAAGACAGGAGGGATATTGCTCGCTTCTCCTCAGCTGATGGCTGTTCGAATATGAAGGAAGCGGCGCTGCAAGGTGCTCAGGTATACCAAAGAGCTGGCTGAGGCTGGGGTCCCTAGTAATTAGAGAGAAAGGAGCAGGCAACGGAAGTAGATTTTCAAGCGGGTTTTGAACTTCCGTGAAAACATAGAAGATAGATAGATAGATAGATAGATAGATAGATAGATAGATAGATAGATAGATAGATAGATAGATAGATAGATAGATAGATAGATAGATAGATAGATAGATAGATAGATAGATAGATAGATAGATAGATAGATAGATAGATAGATAGATAGATAGATAGATAGATAGATAGATAGATAGATAGATAGATAGATAGATAGATAGATAGATAGATAGATAGATAGATAGATAGATAGATAGATAGATAGATAGATAGATAGATAGATAGATAGATAGATAGATAGATAGATAGATAGATAGATAGATAGATAGATAGATAGATAGATAGATAGATAGATAGATAGATAGATAGATAGATAGATAGATAGATAGATAGATATAGATAGGCCGAGAAGCCTGCACGCACTGCACAGCTGATTAGTCAGCAGCTGATGACCAAGCTGATGAGGAAGTGATGCCTTTATCAGCTATAATGAGACGCACCAGCGGTTTTATTACAGAAGCAAGCCGGCCACACTGCCTTAAACAGAGACCTATTAATCGACAAGGACTAAGCAAAAGACTGGCTGTGCAGCGAGCTTAAGTTAGCTAATCCGCAGTTTCTGATGATGGAATTAATTAAATTTCCATTTAGAAAATTTCGAGTATCCCATTATTGTGCACTTTAAAATGCAGGACAAGGTCTTCCGTCTTCAGCTGTCAAAAGCACCCTAGGACCCCAGGACAGCTGGACAGTTTCGAGTCTGTGGTCAACGCGCGGAAGGCAGTCGTACTGAAGGTGCCCGGCGACATCATGGATGAATGAATAGCTCGTAGAATGGATTGCTATTCTGGCTCTGGCTATTTTCGTTTTTGACTCTTTTGCATCCGGTTTCCCCCGTGCCTTTTCATTGGTTGATGATTGCCATAGACAATTTTCGGCCTTCGCCCCTTTCTTTCGATGCACAAGCGCAAAGAACTGAGAATTTCAACAAAGTTCAATTTCAACACAAGTAACTTCTATTTACTAACAAGAAAGCGCTTGTGCATCGAAAGAAAGGGGCAAAGGCCGAAAATTGTCTGTGGCAATCATCAACCAATGAAAAGGCACGGGGGGGAACTGGATGCAAAAGAGTCAAAAACGAAAATAGCCAGAGCCAGAATAGCAATCCATTCTATTCATTCATCCATGGGCGACATCGTGACTGAGATTTTTGTTAAGCAGTTTGTGGTCTGTGGTCAAGACAGTCCTGCTGCAGAACGCTAAGACTAAACTGTTGACGGACTTGCACGATCAGCAGGTTGAAGACGATGCTGTCAAGCACTGCATCGCCGCGCGCGGCCAAGGCTCATCGAAGCGATCTGTAGGCCCCATCAGTCCTCCCAAGCACTCCCTTGCAGATCCCCACCCCGAGCGTCAGCGCATCAACAGAGAAGTTCGCTTACTGTCTGTATTGATCTCCAATCGCTTCGCCACGAGTTGTGCAACTTGCAGGATTGCGCAATTTTTCTCTTTCGTTTTTAGAGCTCTCCCAAAAACAGCTTCTCTTGATGTATATACCTACACACATGCATAAAGCCAGTGAGGGGATCAAATCCCAGCGGAGATGGGGGGTTGGCAATAAATATAGAGACAAGGCCAAGCTCCGGGATTGGCCAGCTGGGATGCCAGCCTGGAAGCCCCAGAATACGCAGGCTTATGCCAACCGATGTCTCTTGGATACAGACAATAGCTATGGGACTGAGAATCTCAACGATTCCCTGATGATGGAAGCCCTGAGCTTGGTGTCCAGAAGTCAGATGAGCTCAGGGAGAATCTCTCTCTCTCTCTCTCTCTCTCTCTCTCTCTCTCTCTCTCTCTCTCTCTCTCTCTCTCTCTCCTCTCTATTTCTCTGCCTGAGTAGCCCATCATTGAGGCCATCGGTTCAATAATTAATGAAGGAATCGCGACTTGGCAGCGGGTTTTTGGAAGATCTATGTCTCTACAGAGTGGTCGATGAGTCAGGATCGAGTGGCGAGAGACACTGCGAGAGCTCGAAGCTAGGGGGGGGAAGCTGGGGCCAAGCTGATGAAGACAAGACGCAAGCCATGTGTTCGCAAATCTTCCATCGCATCTGGGGCTGCTGAACTCTCATAAAGCTGCGCCAAACCCCAGCTACTCAATTTTTATCGATTTTTAGCGAGTCCCAACTGTACCTGTCTAGGCCAGGTGTCCGAAATTGGCTGAATGGTCTCAACCCTGTTATCCCCTGTCTCAACCCTGTTATCCCCTGTCTCAACCATGTTATCCCCTGTCTCACCCTGTTATCCCCTGTCTCACTCTGTTATCCCCTGTCTCACCCTGTTATCCCCTGTCTCACTCTGTTATCCCTTGTCTCACTCTGTCATCCCCTGTCTCACCCTGTTATCCCCTGTCTCACTCTGTTATCCCTTGTCTCACTCTGTCATCCCCTGTCTCACCCTGTTATCCCCTGTTATCCTGTCTGGCACAGTTCAGTCGGCTGCCCTTCAACTTCGTGACTCCACTCTCCTTATACCGGTCAGTTCAGCTCTGATCCTGTCTTAAGTACGGGATCCGGGACGCACTCAAAAAACTTAACGCATAAATGAGCCGCTATACTCGCTAGAAACAGTTTTTTGACGATGAGAAGAAATTAAATCCAGACTTGAAAGGTTTCGGCTCGCATAAAACTCTCTTATTTATGGATCGAAGGCTTTGGGGTGTGTTTACGGTCCACTGAGCCACAGTGCCGCCCTGGAGGGGCTCAGCTCTGGATGGGCAGAAGATTCGAGGCGGTCGAGCTTAAAAGATACAATTTTGGGGCCCAACTGCTGAGGCTGGAGGCCGGAGCTCATTGAGCTAATTGGCTTGCAAGCTGGCCGCGTCACCGATCTCGGTCAGGGACATTGCTGCCCAACTCTCTTCTCTCCCCCTTTCTTCTGCCCAACTGTCTTCTCTCCCCATTTCTTCTGCCCTACTCTCTTCTCTCCCCCTTTCTTCTGCCCAACTCTCTTCTCCCCCTTTCTTCTGCCCAACTCTCTTCTCTCCCCCTTTCTTCTGCCCAACTCTCTTCTCTCCCCTACCCTCTTCTCTCCCCTACCCTCTTCTCTAGTCTACTCTCTTCTCTAGTCTACTCTCTTCTCTAGTCTACTCTCTTCTCTAGTCTACTCTCTTCTCTAGTCTACTCTCTTCTCTAGTCTACTCTCTTCTCTCCCCCTCTCTTCTCTCCCCTACTCTCTTCTCTCCCCTACTCTCTTCTCTCCCCTACTCTCTTCTCTCCCCTCTCTTCTCTCCCCTACTCTCTTCTCCCCCCTCTCTTCTCTCCCCCGCTCTTCTCCCCTACTCTCTTCTCTCCTCTACTCTCCTCTCTCCCCCTCTCTTCTCTCCCCTACTCTCTTCTCTCCCCTTTCTTCTGCCCAACTCTCTTCTCTCCCCTACCCTCTTCTCTCCCCTACCCTCTTCTCTAGTCTACTCTCTTCTCTAGTCTACTCTCTTCTCTAGTCTACTCTCTTCTCTAGTCTACCCTCTTCTCTAGTCTACTCTCTTCTCTAGTCTACTCTCTTCTCTAGTCTACTCTCTTCTCTAGTCTACTCTCTTCTCTAGTCTACTCTCTTCTCTCCCCTCTCTTCTCTCCCCTACTCTCTTCTCTCCCCTACTCTCTTCTCTCCCCTACTCTCTTCTCTCCCCTCTCTTCTCTCCCCTACTCTCTTCTCCCCCCTCTCTTCTCTCCCCCGCTCTTCTCCCCTACTCTCTTCTCTCCTCTACTCTCCTCTCTCCCCCTCTCTTCTCTCCCCTACTCTCTTCTCTCCCCCTTTCTTCTGCCCAACTCTCTTCTCTCCCCTACCCTCTTCTCTCCCCTACCCTCTTCTCTAGTCTACTCTCTTCTCTAGTCTACTCTCTTCTCTAGTCTACTCTCTTCTCTAGTCTACTCTCTTCTCTAGTCTACTCTCTTCTCTCCCCCTCTCTTCTCTCCCCTACTCTCTTCTCTCCCCCTCTCTTCTCTCCCCTACTCTCTTCTCTCCCCTACTCTCTTCTCTCCCCTACTCTCTTCTCTCCCCATCTCCTCTCTCCCCTACTCTCTTCTCTCCCCCTCTCTTCTCTCCCCTACTCTCTTCTCTCCCCTCTCTTCTCTCCCCTACTCTCTTCCCCCCCCTCTCTTCTCTCCCCTACTCTCTTCTCCCCCTCTCTTTTCTCACCCTCTCTTCTCTCTCCTACCCCCCTCTCCCACCGTCTACTCGTCCACTACATCCGAACTCGATTCCATGACCCAGCACACTTTCCACTTTACAATTCATCTCTTCATTCCTCCTTTTCATAAAACTCGTAATTTCGCTCGCGTGTCTTCCGCGATCCAAGTTTTTCCCAACCAACTACATGCATAACCTCGCCAACAGTGAAGCATCATGACTCCAGTTTACGACCGACAATCCAGTACCAATTTATCTGTCAAAGAGCAGCAGTAAAACAAAAAAGAAAATTCCGACAACTCGACGATTTCCTAGAAAGGCGTGTCCCGACAAGGGCCGCGTGAAACATGCTGGCCGAGTCTGCGGACAAGACATTTACTGTAGCTGTCACTTTTCCTTCACAGCTTTCATCCCGAAAGCAAGCCGGGCAAATAATTATTTTCACTCACCCGTGGACCCCAAGGCGACAAATTGCGAATGAAAGACTTAAATAAATTCCAACCTGAGGCTATCAGTGCCTACCCGCATCCCTAAAATCCTAAATTGTGAGACATAGAGAAGGGATAAAAAAGGAGAGAATCTGTGTTGCTGTCACGCAACTGTTACATTTCTAGCGTAGCTTCATGGACCACTGAGCCGCTGGACTGGAAGCCAAATATTTTAGTGAAGTTGATTGAGGTCAGTAATAATAATAAATAAGTCTCGTTATAAAATTACAAAGATCAGAAAGTAAGAAATCCATGCCTAATTATAAATGGTTGATGGTTGTCAAGCCTTTACCCAGTCCTGGGGTTTAGGGGTCCTTGCAACTCATTAGTGTAGCGCGTAGAATATACGGCCCGGATGCGAGCATAAAATATAAATCTTTTTACAGCTCTCTCCTGTATAAAACGAGTCAAATCTCAGGGAATAAAATTTCGCACCCGCCGCTGTGAAAATTCACTCAAAACTGGCACGATCATGGACCACTGACATAACTGGACTGGAAAGCCCCGGGATTGCGGACAATCGTAAACAGGATTTCTAGTACAGTTTTGAAGTCAAAGTACATGTCGGTCTCTTTTAAACCGATCAAAAATTATTAATCCCAAGGAAAACTGCCATAACGAACGTCGTATTAAGTATAAGATATTCTATGGGTTTTTCGGTCGGTATTTCACTTAAATCCCGAGAGCCTTCGGCTACTTTAGCCTAAACTACTTTAATTTTGCGGGATGTATTCAGATAAATCCCGGAGCCATACTTGTAATGTCTATGGTTGAAGTTGGGAATGGGGGTGTGGGGGCGAAGCCCCTGCTGGGCGTGTTGGGGATTCTTACCATAGATAAAATTTCATTAAGAAATTTCTCAAGTCACGAAGGAAGAGAAGAGAGAAGCTCGCTTATTTAGATGCATACAATGGGAGATTATACATATGGTACTAGAGGTAAACAATAAGCAAAATCACGAGTGGCGTAGGTATAGACTTATTGTCACTATCGTTTAGCATACTCGACTAGAAGCATTGTTTAACGCTGAAGTTTTGTTTAACGATGTCTCAGCGAATCAGAAACGTCCTAGACTGCGCAGGTTTTGGCCATAGACATCGACAACGACATCGACACTCTATTCCTAATGTTTTTCATGCATTGAACGTTTAGTACAATACGAAGTACATATAAAATAAATTGTCTATGGCAAAATTTTCAATCATCGTTAAACAATCAATCTTTGACTGAAGCGTTGTTAGTAAAGGTAAACCATAGTAACAATAATCCTTGCAATATGTCCGGGAAAGTGATCGATAAAATCCCGTAAACAAAAATCTATGTCAATAACCTCCTTGAAAGTGAGCTTTAAAGTGGTTTAATATCGCTTAACCATCAGAAACTCGAGGCGAAGAGAAAAACCGGAAGGGGGGAACTTTCTACCATAGACTAAATTCTGGTGACAAAGGCTAACAGCGACCGTAAGGAAGGGAAAAAGAGAGAAAAAGTGCCACCACCCTGCACCAAGCTGGTGTCCACCGACATCCAGATCATTTCTTAGAAAATCCATGATTTCTTGGAAATTCTTATAGGCCAGTTAGTTTGGGATCCATGCAGCCAAGGTGCGTAAAATATCTGAAGACGGACGTCATAAATTCATAAACTTTCCTACGACTTTCTTCTCTCTTCGAATTGTGCGCTGGCCTTTTTGCGTTTCATTTTATTTAAAAAAAGACGAAGCTTAAACCTCTGAGACTGACCACTGCAGTTCTAAGCAAGCCACAAGGCTGTCTCGTGTAAACCACTAGGCTTGTAAATAATTTAGTTTCAACATCCTGTTGGCTTTACTCCCGCGACAGACTTTTATTGATGTAGAGCAAAGCGACCATGGTGCGGGATTAGTAAGCTTCAAAAGCGAAGCAGAGACTTAATGGTCGGGACCCGTCAGAAGCAGACAAATGCAGAAGACAAGCTGCTAGGCTGGTAGAGCGTTCAAAAGATCCTAAGGCTGCAGGCGCTATTAAACACGAATTGGCCAGCCTAAAGGCTAAACAGAAGCAAATCTCCGAGCCAAATATCTGTGCCACCGGGCCTGCACCTGCACTTTCACTCGCTTTTTCTCTCTTTCTTCTTCCACACCCCGAATTCTGCTTCCTGGCTTCTAAGTGCATCAATTTTATTTTTTAGACTGTTCCAACCTAGAAAACTTCCTCGGTGAAGGCATTAGTGCAGCTGGAGGCTGGGGCTCCAGAAAGCAACATCTGGAGTAGTAAAAAAGTCTATTTTTAATTATGGAAAAAACAGATATAGAATCTAGAATAGTGGCTGGCATCCCTTCTGTAGCTGGCATCCCCTCCGTAGCTGGCATCTCCTCTGTAGCTGGCATCTCCTCTGTAGCTGGCATCTCCTCTGTAGCTGGCATCACTTCTGTAGCTGGCATCCCCTCTGTAGCTGGCATCCCCTCTGTAGCTGGCATCTCCTCTGTAGCTGGCATCTCCTCTGTAGCTGGCATCTCCTCTGTAGCTGGCATCTCCTCTGTAGCTGGCATCCCTTCTGTAGCTGGTATCCTCTCTGTAGCTGGCATCCCCTCTGTAGCTGGCATCTCCTCTGTAGCTGGCATCTCCTCTGTAGCTGGCATCTCCTCTGTAGCTGGCATCTCCTCTGTAGCTGGCATCTCCTCTGTAGCTGGCATCTCCTCTGTAGCTGGCATCCCTTCTGTAGCTGGCATCTCCTCTGTAGATGGCATCTCCTCTGTAGCTGGCATCTCCTCTGTAGCTGACATCTCCTATGTAGCTGGCATCCCTTCTGTTGCTGGCATCCCTTCTGTAGCTGGCATCCCCTCTGTAGCTGGCATCCCCTCTGTAGCTGGCATCTCCTCTGTAGCTGGCATCTCCTCTGTAGCTGCCATCCCCTCTGTAGCTGGCATCCCCTCTGTAGCTGGCATCCCCTCTGTAACTCTTTAGCTGCAACTGTACTAACCACTGCCAATATTGCTTAACCTGCAGTACTTGATTATCTGTTTCTATTACCAAGAACTAAGTGTAGAAGCCTCACAAAATAGCGTGGCCACCAAACCCGACTAAAAGCATATTTTTAGCGCAGTGTCCCTCCCTGGGTCCTCGCTTCATTGTGCGGCGGGAGCCCGAATTTCCCTCGGTCCGAATCCCCCATCGAGGCGGTAGCTGCTCGAACACTGATAAGAAAGCATGCAGCCCGGAGGCGACTTTGCTATCCGGACCAGTCAAGCGTAGAGAAACGAAGGAACGGAGCGAGAAAGGACGCGGATGGGAAACCCAAATGGCTTTAGCGAAGACTAAAAACTGCAATTCTGATCCGGTATAGAAAATATCAACAGGGGTTAAAGCATCGAAGAAAAGCTTTCAAGTCCAAGGACCCTCTAGAGCTACTGGAATTTAGTGCTCCATGGTTTGATCAATCGATCTCCCTGCCAGACTCTAGGATCTGTTAGAACTCCATGGTTTGATCAATCGGTCTCCCTTGCCAGACTCTAAGATCTGTTTGAACTCCATGGTTTGATCAATCGGTCTCCCTTGCCAGACTCTAAGATCTGTTTGAACTCCATGGTTTGATCAATCGGTCTCCCTTGCCAGACTCTAGGATCTGTTTGAACTCCATGGTTTGATCAATCGGTCTCCCTTGCCAGACTCTAGGATCTGTTCGAACTCCATGGCAGGCTCCATGGATTGCTGTTTCACTTTTCAGATTGAAGTATTCATAGTATTCAGATCAGACAAATCTGTGTAGATTTTGACCAACTAAAAACTACCCTAGTATTTTTGTTCATCAATTCCAGGTGCTAGGACCTAGTCGCCATGAAAATGCCATCGGTGATGAATGCAATATTGGCAACAGCAAAATCACTATTCAGACCAAACAGACGGCTGCTATGTATTGATAAAGGTTCCGGCAAATATAAGGGTCCCTGGCCAGAAAAAGTTGAGAGAATAAAAATGCAAGAGGTTGTATTTACCAGGACGAATTTTATTGTATTTCCGGGAAATGTAAAGGCACAAAGAGATTTTAAGCCGCCACATTTATATAAAACAGAACTGAATCCATTGGCCCTCAAATATAGCTTGAATGCTGGCATGCAGTTGGAGGTCCCTGGGGAGTGCAGACGGCGAGAGGAGGGTAAGCGGTTTGAAATCTGAGAAGCTTATATACACTGGAGCAGCCCTGCTGAAGCACTCCATCAGCAGCAGCAGCCATGCAGTCCGGTGGAGGCCGCGCATGCTGTACACGCACAAACACACACGGGAAGCCTGACGGGTCCTCCCTGATCCCCCAGAATCCCCATCAAGGGGAGGAGGAGATGGAAGCGGCGGTCAATCAAGCCTGAAGCAGTCTGCAGCCAAGCCGAGTCTAAAATCAACAAGAGCTGAAATTTCTTCTCTTTCTCTTTCGCTCTTTTGCTTTTGCTTTTCTCGTTAGGCTGGAGGGAGTGTCTTCGCCTCAGTTCAGCGCGCGGTGGGCCTTGTTTGACCGCCGGGGGCTCAGCTTACGGCTGCATGGTCGTCGCCAACCCAAACACAAAAGACCACTCGAAGGATTGTTAAAAGCAGAAAAAAGAACACGACGAAACACGGCAAAGATCGGCGAGTACAAGCGAGCAGAAACCCGACTCGAATTGCAACCTCGGAAGTATTTTGCGATGATTATGAGCATTAATATTCGATTAGTAAATGTTATAAGTATTGCTTGATATAGTTAGGGAGAGAAACGAGTATTATAGAAGCTGGGAAATTAATGGGATGCAGCGGGATTGGAGCACTCTGTCACGTTCAATCGACTATGGCAAGAAACACGACCGAGCAGACTCAGGAAAATTCTTAGTAATGGGTTTTAGGCGGGGTTAATGTGAGAAATTGATGCATCCGAGTCGCATTAGCTGCTGAGGCTGAGAAAACTCGGAGGCTGAAGACACGATGGCGAATTGATACGGCGGCGGGATCCCCCTAATCAGATCCTCAAAATCGCCAATGAGAAAGCGACTGGGACACCGCTGAATTCGTTTTTATAGTTTTGCCCCGGTGCCGGTCCAAGGAGAACTTGAAGGAGAATCTGGGACCATTTTTTACGATTTAGAAATACATCTATGAGTAGATTCCAACTGGCAAACCATATGTTGGTTTTGATCAGAACTTGCTTGTACGATAAACAATAATAATAATAATTGACTACACCTACCCCAATAGGCAGATGTGCAACCGACAGCTCAGCCGCAGCTATTGCTCGGCGCATCTGAAGGCTGCGTACGGCTGTTCAGTCCAAGGACTGGGGGGTCGCCACACACACCCTCAATTACCCCAGCTAATGCTGGCACCCATTTTACAGCTGGGTGAACTGAAGCAATGCAGAGTTAAGTGTCTTGCTCAAGGACACAAATTGTTCCGTGTGGGTCGAGAATCGAACCCCCCTGATTTGAGTCTTCCTTCTAGTCGTGAGTCCGACGCTCTGACCACTCGGCCACAACACCCTTGTAAAAGCAGTAGAATATGGCGCGCTGGAACTCATGGTGTCCTCACAATGAGCGTTTTGGTGAAGAGTTTGCAGTCCAGATCGCTCTCAGAGTTCGATCCAGAAGCAGATCCTGCCGCAGAGCCGCCTTTTTCTGTCTCTAGGGAGAACTGCCTGGCTCCTGCGAGACAGTTTTGCGATTTTCTACGGATTAAATGCATACTGAATCAATAAATTATATAGGATTATCTAGATTTCCTATTAGATGCTGTGGATTTGAGTCTCTAGATTTCCTATTAGATGCTGTAGATTTGAGTCTCTAGATTTCCTATTAGATGCTGTAGATTTGAGTCTCTAGATTTCCTATTAGATGCTGTAGATTTGAGTCTCTAGATTTCGTATTGGATGCTGTGGATTTGAGTCTCTAGATTTCCTATTAGATGCTAAAGATTTGAGTCTCTAGATTTCCCATTCGATACTGTGGAGTTGAGCCTCTAGATTTCCTATTCGATGCTGTGGAGTTGAGCCTCTAGATTTCCTATTCGATGCTGTGGATTTGAGTCTCTAGATTTCCTATTCGATGCTGTAGATTTGAGTCTCTAGATTTCCTATTAGATGCTGTAGATTTGAGTCTCTAGATTTCCTATTAGATACTGTTGATATAGCAACAATTGCAAAAAATTTACATCTTTGACTTCTCGAGAATCAAGAAGCCAAAAAAATATTTTTATAATACACCTTTCGATCCAAATGCATCCGGGATTCTCATCGCATATTCATAGCAATTCCGAAAACCTGTTGATTCGGGAAAAGCCAGCTTGATGGAGAGAGAGACTGCCAGAATTATGGCAGAGTATTGAGCTCGTGCAGTTTTAGCTTCATCCGGGGAGGGGGGTACTCTAATATTGCATCTCCGTATTGCTGATGTCGCGCTGAAGGACCTGGCTGGAGATTGTAATGCGTTTTTTCTGGCTAACAGCATGCATTACCAGGCTAGCCCCCCCTCCTTCTCGCTGGATAAAATATTAAAATAAAGCTTTTCCCTCTATGCTCGCCCCAGCAGGGAGGCTTCAGAGCCCTGATAGGATGCTCCCGATCCGGAAAGTATTATTGGCCTCTAAAAAGTGGAAAAACACAAATCCTATTTTACCTGTGCTAGCGCGGTCAGGCGTGTGACTGTGGATAGAGACTGGAGAGCTCGCAAGCCCCAGGTGCGATTTTCATTCTACAATCTCCGCTATTTAAGTTAAAAATAAACGCACACCGAGCTAGCTACCAAAATAAAATACAATGAATGCTGCTTAGGAGCGTGCCGTGGATGAATGGCCGGAGATCGCCTATGAGCTGGGGAGCTTTTGCTCTGATTGCTTTGTTTCTTTTCTTCCAGTCAATGCGTCACTATTGCAGCTCAATAGTCAGTATGCGATGCATAGGAAAATAGTGACTGAACTCTAAATATATAACCATAAATATGGCTCCAGTTTTGTCATCATTCTCGATTGGAATATTCCTTCAGTATATTTTTATAATCACAAAAATTAATATTACTACACCTGCCCCGATTGGGCCAGATGTGCAACCGACAGCTCAGCCGCAGCTATTGCGCGGCGCATCTGAAGGCTGCGTACGGCTGTTCAGTCCAAGGGCTGGGGGGTTTCGCGGGCCGGAGAACTGATTCTGCCACACTTGGCCATAGACATATTGCGAGTCACTTTAACCAAAGTCTGAGAATTTCAAACGCTAATTTCTGAGAAAATCGTGTACAAGCATCCGTCTACTTCAGTTTTCCATGCCTATGCTGCAGAAATCGCAGATCCGCAGAAACAACAAGTCCGATGGCCAGACCAGGATTCAGGATCCGTTATAAGTTTCAATGCCGTAAATAATCCCAGCCAGAGCAAAGAAATTTCACAATAGCACGACTGTCAGACGGAGGCGGTTGCACATAATTTTAGAATATGGTACCGCCACCCATATTGCCAGTAGGCAGTATGGTGGCACTTTACTGCGCTTTAGGAGCCTGGCATTTAGCAATGATCGGAATGTAGCAGCATCGTTGCGAGTTTTTCTTGTTTTTTGGCGCAGTGTTTCAGGTACGAGCTGAGAATGTACTTTTATTCTCGTCGATTGGTACGAACTGGGTGTTGGTAAGACTACATAAATGATCCAGCACTATTTGTTAAGTAATATCGGTGATATTGGCTGTTGATTCTATGCGCGAATATCAGCATATTTTCACGCATCCAGGATGTACTTTTATAGAATTTTATAGATAGCGCAGATAGTTATAATCAACATTTCTTCTACTTTTTCCACAACCATCCCGGATATCTCTTTGAATCCTCCAACAACGATTTTTCAAACTCGCACAGCTTTCTGGCACCTTGCTGCCTGCTCTGCACCCCACGCAGAGGGGTAGAGTCCACTTCTCATTTGTCTTATTCTGTCTATCTTAGAGCCAGATTTGCTGCTCCAATCAATCAACTTCTTGGCGGCTTATGCGCAGTATCCGTAGAACGTTAGTAAAATGAAATATTAACAAATCCAACTGGAGTGCATGTGTAACAGAACATACGCAAGTAGGTAATAGACAAAGTTTTTCATTAGATTCGAAGTCGGTCGATCTTATAAAACAGATGATATTGCCAATTATAGAACTATCTTATAGATGGAATAGAAGTAATACACACGTGGAACTGTCGCAAACTTCACAGCCTCCGTTACCAACGCAACTCAGAGCTACTACCCTACTTATCACAGCGTATGGTCAACTGCAATTACAGCGTAGTCAGCTGCTTAACTAACCGGAGTCAACTCTGCTTAACTTTCTGCATTGGCTTAAATGCCCTGACCCATTGAGAGTCATTGAACTTCACGAATTCTCCTAAACCATTTTAGTTGATGACGCAATCAGTGCTCATTAAAAATTAAATTGTTTTCATTTGATGACGCAACCAGTGTTCATTGAAAATTAAATTGTTTTCGTTTGATGACGCAATCAGTGCTCATTGAAAATTAAATTGTTTTCATTTGATGACGCAACCAGTGTTCATTGAAAATTAAATTGTTTTTAGTTGATGACGCAATCAGTGTTTATTAATTTTTTTGTTTTATTTTGGTGCTGCAATTGTAGTGTTCATTGAAAATTAATTTCTGTTTATCTGATGATGAAGTCAAATATTTCAGTTATGAGCAAAGCCAAAGGTGCCATTTTTATCTATTGAAACTTTAATAACATTAAAAAGCATTCAAGACAGAGATAAAATTTTCAAGATAGCAGCAATTAGAAAAGACAATTTTTCCAAGCAGACAGTCAAATTTATAGCAGGCCCCAATTCAATCTCTCAGCGCAGTCAGCTGACAACTCCGCCCCGGCACGAAGTACCAATCTGGATAAAAGCATTCGGAGCAGCGGCCTCATCCAGGGTCTGAGTGATTCACTGGGGAACTCTAGACTGGGATGAAACACAGATTCCACCGCCCCCGCCCCCAGCTATTCATTCATTTTCATGCCGACTCGGCTTCCAAATCCCATTCTTTTCTTCCTCCATACTTCCTGGCTGCCTTCCGAGGTCTTCGCTTCAAATCTCACAAAGGCTTCGCGGGGCCTGAGGAAATGATGAGGAGGCAAAAGATTAGCGTGACTGCCCGCGTTGCTGAGGAGGCGAGGGCGGCGAAAGAAAGAAAGAAACATCTCCGAGCATGCCAGATATGAGAAAATATGAAATTCGTGCTATGATAGCCTGCAGATGTTACTGCATAGGCCTTCCTGTGCCTAGCTGTCACAAGAATTGCTTCGCTCCAGTCACAATCTTCTGCATGGACAGAGACTACTAGCAATTAACATCTCGGAACAATTTCCTGCGCAGGTTAGCTTGCTTGCAAGGCTGGGAATCTTCGTGTAAACGAGAAACTTTAGCTGAACCCTCATTACTACTTATCAGTGTCTGTATCGAGCATGACCTCGGCCGAGGCGCAGAGCACAAAATGTCTTCTGCGTGTTGGTCATCGGGGCAGGCACTCACCCCAAGGACAACTCCAGCTGTCATGGGGTAACTACAAGCCTATCACTACTTTAATTGAGATATAATTCAGAAGAAGTTAACATTAATCAACGCACATGTTAACAAATTTCGATTATATTAAAATCACATCATCAAAACTTCGAAACGAACATTAATAAAAAAAAGCCTATATAATGTATACTGGCTTCAATATTAACGACAATTTTGCTAATAACTTACTGTTCATTACTCTAATGTGGAACTGAGTTGTCTAGCTGCTGCCTAAGAGTTTAATTCACCTTTCTGATTACAGTTGACAGTGTTACAGGTGGTGGATTCTTTGTGTTATGTAATAATTATCAGAAAGCAGTTTTATTATCTTTTGCCCCCCAAAAAGTTTAGAAGTTATGCGTTAAAGGATAATCTATATTATAAATGGCAAACGGATAACTGACGGACACAGAAACAGGGGAGATTAGGACATTTATTACGAGCGTATGTACAAAGGGGTGAGAACTAAAATATCCGATAAGTTATGCGGATTAGCAGGGCAATCAAACTGTCAGGTCTTGAATCCGCTGCGGCCGCCAGGGGTCTGCGGCGACGATTCCGGACAGATAGAAACTCGGGGCTCCAGCAGCAGGGAGGCTGCGTAAGCTCGCTCGTCCTCGATGAGGCGGCTGGTGTCTAGCAGGTAATCGCACACCTTGGTAGGTTTATGTTGGACAATGTTGAATAATTTCGCTTGCTGATTTCCCCGCCTAACTTCATGGCTATCCACCCACTCCGTCTGAGACCCTTATCTCGGCTTCATTTCCTACCCCAACCAGTGAGCCCCGCCTCGCCTCTGCCCCCACCCCACTCCGCCTGTGGCCCTTATCTCGGCGTCATTTCCTACCCCAACCAGTGAGCCCCGCCTCGCCCCTCACACCCACTCCACCCCGACTGTGACCCTTATCTTGACTTCATTTTTACCCCAACCAGTGAACCCCGCCTCGCCAACGCCACCCACCTCCATTAGCGGGGCTTACCCTTTGATTGTGTTCAATCCGATACGGAGTTTGTTGAAACTGTTGAATTTCTCGTATAATATGAGCAATCTGAAATACGAGCGTATGTTAATTTGGTTTGAGAGGCCTTGTATCAGCGGTCCATAAGATAACAAGAATGAATTTCAGCCAGCTCAATCGCTAGTCTCACCATACGCATCTTGCAAAAGTTGATCAGACCCTCCTCGGTCACATTGGATGTGCCCTCCTCGATGAAGGATAGGTCAGTCAGGTACATTCCCAGGTAAGGGATGCACGGTGGATCGCAGCTGAAATCGATTAAACATTTTTGTTTAAGGAAAAAGCTAATGCATTTTTAGCGATATTTGCACTTTTGAGTAAAGACGTCCTACAATATAATTAAACTTTTTGAAGCTGCAAAAATCGCCCCTGGCGTTCTACAAGCAGACCCATGAAATTAGCATCTTTTAGCCTGCCTTACTGACTCCAGACTGCCTCAAACTCGAATTTAAAAAAAAGAAATCAATTTAAGGAGTTTGTTTTACAAATCCGAATTTTCACAACGTCGAAAGACACTATCTTTCATAAGCTCGAAATTTCACAACCTAGAAATGTCATAAAACCGGAATTTCACAACGCCGAAAACTCAAAATGCCACTACTATTCACAACACCAAAATTTCACAAAACCGGAATTTCACAATGTTGAATAGTCTCCTATCTCTCCAGTGCAGTTCGACCCAGCCTCCAGTCCTATAAACTAGTTATAGGCTTTACTCTTCCTCGCTTGTGTCTGACTTGACCTCTCTCCTTACTGCTCTGTCATTGGCTGAGCTAGATTGGGCCTGCCCCTAGGCTGACTTTCGTCCGTCTTGCGTTCACTTGTGTACACCGAGTTAAATGCTTGCTGTTCATTCTTAACTTAACCCCATATGCTCTTGTGGCCGCAAACACCGAGGAAGAAAAAAAATTTTTAGCTGCAACATTAAATTTAAGTGACACTGCGCAGACCAACTACTGAAAAATGAGTTAAAGCTCTGATTTTTCACAACTTTAGTTGCGAGTGACATATCTAATCTAGTATCTGTGCTACTAATTAGAGAGGAGTATTAAGTCAATGACTGACTTGTGCAAAGCCGATCGCATGTTTTTGAACCGGCCATCCGAGGACACAAGCAGCTGCAGCCTGTCAATCATCTGGCGCGTGGATTTCGACAGCCGCTCCCAGGTCTTCTTCAGCCGGAACACTGACGAATTAACCAAAGCTGCGCAGATCTGCAGCACGCCGTTGTAGTTGTGCAGGCAGCGGCAGATGTCAGCGATTGCCGCCCACTTCTCGATGCAGGCGACTCGCCTGTCGATGTCCGAGCAGGAGATGATTTCGGACACTACCAGGCAGCTGGTCGCGTTGAAGCGTTTACTGATTTGCAGCACGGTGGACGAGGCTCGGTCCTCCGGGTTTTTCTTCATCCAGGCCTGGGTGATCAGCTCGCTGGAGTTGCGGGGCAGATGCGAAATTTAGCCAAATGAGCTGAGATTTGTGAGCAGTTTGATTCTGCTTGAATACTCGCCTCAGAAGCACTGCAGCAACTCAAATGGGATAACCTAAAATTCCATAGTTTCTTAGCTCGAATCCCCAAAGCTGCTCATCTCGAATCCCCATAGCTACTCAGCTCGAATCCCCATAATTACTCAGCTCGAATCCCCAGCAACTCAAACTCGAATCCCGAACTCACGCGCTCTTCAAAGCTCTGAACAGTTTATGATCGATCAGCGTGATCTGCTCCGCGATGTCGAGCGCCGACAAAGTCTCAAACGATTCAAACGAAGGCTGCCAGGCCGGAGTGAGGATTCTCTCCAAATCGTTGTCGGCCTCGGCCAGTGGCTCCTCTCGAAGCTTGAGCAGAATCTGCAGAGCGGCCTTGTGATCGGGCGGGAACAGGTTCTGATTGCAGACCAGATCCTCCAGCAGGTCAATCATGTCAGCTCTCAGTGTTGGGTCGGACTCGATGTCCTCGCCGAACTTGTACACCCAGTGCCGAACTACGTTAAGCACCCGCATTGTGGCGGCCGTACATATGATGCTCAGTCGTTTGACCATGATGCTGCTGCTCTCGCTGGGCCGGTGCTGCATCAGTTGCGGCATCTGGACCTCCGACTCCTGCTCTTGGACCGCGATTCTCACACTCGACTTCGGCAGCGTGGACGCGCCTGCAGTGGCCGCGGCGAATGCCAGTGCGGCTGCCGTGTTGCTGGAGCTGCGGGGAGATTGGGGAAGGGAGTGATGAGATTGGGGAAGGGAGTGATGAGATTGAGGACTGGGAGTGATGAGATTGGGGACTGGGAGTGATGAGATTGGGGAAGGGAGTGATGAGATTGAGGACTGGGAGTGATGAGATTGGGGACTGGGAGTGATGAGATTGGGGACTGGGAGTGATGAGATTGAGGACTGGGAGTGATGAGATTGGGGAAGGGAGTGATGAGACTGTGGACTGGGAGTGATGAGATTGGGGAAGGGAGTGATGAGATTGGGGAAGGGAGTGATGAGATTGGGGAAGGGAGTGATGAGATTGGGGAAGGGAGTGATGAGATTGGGGAAGGGAGTGATGAGATTGGGGAAGGGAGTAATGAGATTGGGGAAGGGAGTGATGAGATTGGGGAAGGGAGTGATGAGATTGGGGAAGGGAGTGATGAGACTGTGGACTGGGAGTGATGAGATTGGGGACTGGGAGTGATGAGATTGGGGACTGGGAGTGATGAGACTGAGGACTGGGAGTGATGAGATTGGGGACTGGGAGTGATGAGATTGGGGACTGGGAGTGATGAGATTGAGGACTGGGAGTGACGAGATTGGGGACCGAGAATGCCAAATTCTTTTAAAACATAGAGAACTGTGTGTTGACAAGATTGAACGCTGATGGTGACAAGATCAGCAGTCTTACCGCCTCTTTGAGGCTCTCGACGAGGTGACGACGGCGCCAGCTTTGGCCCGACACGGCGGTGAATCAACGTCGGACGAGCGGGCCAGGCTGGGCCGGCCGCTGCTGGGCGCGCCGGCGCTAAGGTCGCCAACTGTCGAGTCCGCCGCGCAGGAGGTTCGCTTCATCGGCCCGCCCGAGCCTGAAACAAAGGGGTGCAAAACTGATACAAGTGGCGCCAAACTGATACAAGTGGCGCCAAACTGATACAAATGGCGCCAAACTGAAAGAAATGGCGCCAAACTCTCTCGAAACAAAATCATACCCGAAGCCACGGAGCCGCGGAACGGCGACTGATTGACAGTCGGCGAGCTGGCGCTGTGCGAGATCGGCGACGTCGCGCCTCCGAGCCGAGAAGCGATGCTGGCGGCCGCGCCAGCGATTCGCTCGGCCACAGTGGGCGAAGTGGCCCGCCTTACGTGGCCGGGGCTGTGGCAGGGGCTGGCCAGGCGGTGCTTGGGCTGCGGCGAGCCCCCCGGAGACAGCGAGGTGTGGTCCAGCAGCTGGCTCTCCGGGATGCGCATCGATGGCACATCGAATTTCGTCGGCCGTCGAATTGTCGGCGAAGCTGGTGGCTGACGCTGCGGCGACGGGGGACTCGATGAGTCGCACACCTCCGTCTCGGTGACACCGGAGATTCGAACGCGACGAACTCCGACGGTTTTTGCCTCCGCCGCTGCAGTGGCGGTGGCGATTTCGGCAGCGGCCTCGCTGCCGCTGCTGTCGCTCAGGCTGCTCCGCGTGGCCTCGTCAAGCATCGTCTCGCAGGAGGCAATGGGCGCCATCCGAGCCAGCGGCATCCTTGGCGGCGACTCGGCGGGCTGAGTCTGCATCAGGGCCGGCTGCGGCGAACTCCTGACAGCTTTCGCCGCCCTGGCCGCCGCTTTGGCCGCCGCCGTTATCTCGGACAGCTCCCGCAGGATCTCCGGTGGATCGGCGGCCGGGTCGCCCGACGTCGCTCCGCCGTAGCTGGGCGGACCGGCCGGCGGAGGCTGCAGGCGACCGCCTTCGACAGTGTAGGTCGGCGCCGACCGGTGATGCGCGGCCAGCCGCTCGCAGGCTCCGGCGTCGAGGCTGCCGGTCCGGTGCGTCGCTCCGTACGGATCGACGCCTCCTCCACCGTCGGCGCCGCTGCTACTACTGGCGCCGCCGCCGTCGCCGCCACCACCGACGCCGCTGGGTCCAGCAGAGCCGGCACCAGCTGCAGCGGACGCCTGACTGGCCTCCAGGCGCATCATGCCGGTGCTGATCCTGCGCAGCTTGTCCAGCTCAGGCTTCACGTGAAGGAAGCCGCCGCCGCCGCTGCCGCCGCCTCCGCCGCCTGTTTCCGACTCCAGGGAGCTGCGGAGAGTTCAGTTGGGAACAGTTGTGAGTGGTGTGCTAGTTTGCATTAGCTATGGATAGCCCCAGTGTGTTCATTACCAGCACTATTTTCACTTTTCAAAAGTGCAAACTGAACTCCCGATGAGCCAAAACCAGTTTCTGAGTCCCTGCTCATCGTCTGCTGGTTTTAACCTATTAAGACATACTCTCTTTAATTGCGACAGTTCTCAGTTTTTTTCATATTATTATCGCGTTATACCCTACAGTTTGTACTTGTTAGTAGATAAATTATTGCGATTGCATTCTCCGGTCGATTAAATATGAAACTTAAAAATGTATATTGACTACAAAATTAAATTAGTCAATGGTTGGATAAGTTTAATGTAAGAGAAGAAAATCACGTGACAAACTTGCCCATGGGCAGAACTAATGTACATTAGTTGGCATACATAATTTACATTCCGACAAGCCCCTACCCAGGGTAATAAAACTTTCTTTTTGGGGTGGGGGTAGACAGATCAATTATAACAATATATACTACTCAATTGAAAGTAGCTGAATGGCACATTATTTTGAGTTTATCTATTGAGCTTTACCCCTTGGATTGTTGTAATTGCTATTAGCTCGTACAAGTATTAACTGGGGATCCCTAACTTTTCTTTATCTGCACTAGTATTTCATAAATTTTTAACCAAATAAAATCCGAGGCAGCTTTCACCTCTGTAGGCAGATGCTGGGCCTGGGATCCAGATTCCCATACTCGGGATTAGTCAGGATCCGCTTGAGCGCGCTGATCACCGTCTTTGGCTCGGTGAACACTCGATAGGTGAGGAGAAAAGTGTTGAGAAAATCTATGCTCAGGAAGCGAAGGTCAGTCAGGCGGTCCAGGAGTCGCTCCACAGTTGCGTGTCGGATCTGAGGGATTGGATTGGAGAGTATCAGGTAGAGATCCCAAAGCTGACTGATCCCAAAGCTGACTGATCCCAAATCTGACTGATCCCAAAGCTGACTGTTCCCAAATCTGACTGATCCCAAAGCTGACTGATCCCAAATCTGACTGATCCCAAATCTGAATGATTCCAAATCTGACTGATCCCAAATCTGAATGATTCCAAATCTGACTGATCCCAAATCTGACTGATCCCAAATCTGAATGATCCCAAAGCTGACTGATCCCAAAGCTGACTGATCCCAAAGCTGACTGATCCCAAATCTGAATGATTCCAAAGCTGACTGATCCCAAATCTGAATGATCCCAAAGCTGACTGATCCCAAATCTGACTGATCCCAAATCTGACTGATCCCAAATCTGACTGATCCCAAATCTGAATGATTCCAAATCTGACTGATCCCAAATCTGACTGATCCCAAATCTGAATGATCCCAAAGCTGACTGATCCCAAAGCTGACTGATCCCAAAGCTGACTGATCCCAATGCTGACTGATCCCAAATCTGACTGATCCCTGATCCCAAATCTGAATGATCCCAAATCTGACTGATCCCAAATCTGGTAGGGATCCCAAATCTGGTAGGGATCCCAAATCTGGTAGGGATCCCAAATCTGGTAGGGATCCCAAATCTGGTAGGGATCCCAAATCTGGTAGGGATCCCAAATCTGGTAGGGATCCCAAATCTGGTAGGGATCCCAAATCTGGTAGGGATCCCAAATCTGGTAGGGATCCCAAATCTGGTAGGGATCCCAAAGCTGACTGATCCCAAATCTGACTTATCCCCGATCTGACTGATACCAAATCTGACTGATCCCCAATCTGATTGATCCAAAATCTGCTTGATCCCAAAGCTGACTGATCCCAAATCTGACTGATTCCAATTCTGTTTGATCCCAAAGCTGACTGATCCGAAATCTGTCTGATCCCCAATCTGACTGATCCCAAATCTGACTGATCTCAAAGCTGACTGATCCCCAATCTGACTGATCCGAAATCTGACTGATCCCAAAGCTGACTGATCCCAAATCTGACTGATCCCCAATCTGACTGATCCCAAATCTGACTGATCCGAAATCTGTCTGATCCCCAATCTGACTGATCCCAAATCTGACTGATCTTAAAGCTGACTGATCCCAAATCTGACTGATCCCCGATCTGACTGATACCAAATCTGACTGATCCCCAATCTGATTGATCCAAAATCTGCTTGATCCCAAAGCTGACTGATCCCAAATCTGACTGATTCCAATTCTGTTTGATCCCAAAGCTGACTGATCCCAAATCTGAATGATCCCAAATCTGACTGATCCCAAAATCATCTGAAATAATCTAAAAGCCTACCTGTGGCACCTTGCAGGAGTTCAGAGTGCGGCTAAACTTGATGTCCACATCATCTCGAAACAGCTTCGGATCCGACCTGAGTGAATTCGAGTGCGAATCGAATCAATCGAGCATTAAAATAATATAGCGGTAGTTTTCCTTATAGCTCTGTTACAGTGAAGCAGTGGGTTTCAGTGGAGTGTATTCGATAGGGTGCTAGCTTAATGCAGTAGTGAATAAGATATTAAACTATTAGTTAGCTGTAAAAAGTTGCTAAGATGTTCTGAAGTACCGTTCAGTGTATGAAAACTTGATATACACTCTTACTTTACTCGACCAAATGTTTTTCTATGTCTGAAATAAATTTAGCACTTTCGGTAAATATGTTTTCTTGTATCTATCTATCTATCTATCTATCTATCTATCTATCTATCTATCTATCTATCTATCTATCTATCTATCTATCTATCTATCTATCTATCTATCTATCTATCTATCTATCTATCTATCTATCTATCTATCTATCTATCTATCTATCTATCTATCTATCTATCTATCTATCTATCTACCTATCTATCTATCTATCTATCTATCTATCTATCTATCTATCTATCTATCTATCTATCTATCTATCTATCTATCTATCTATCTATCTATCTATCTATCTATCTATCTATCTATCTATCTATCTATCTATCTATCTATCTATCTATCTATCTATCTATCTATCTATCTATCTATCTATCTATCTATCTATCTATCTATCTATCTATCTATCTATCTATCTATCTATCTATCTATCTATCTATCTATCTATCTATCTATCTATCTATCTATCTATCTATCTATCTATCTATCTATCTATCTATCTATCTATCTATCTATCTATCTATCTATCTATCTATCTATCTATCTATCTATCTATCTATCTATCTATCTATCTATCTATCTATCTATCTACCATCCATCCCACTCACCGTATCGTGTGCGGCATGGACACCAGGCTGGTCTCAGCCAGCGAGCTGTTCAGCAAATCGCTGTAGTGAATTTGTTCGATGCACTGCAGATAAGAGAATTAATAATGAGAAATCATTAAACTGCCAGTCAAATTAATAATCAGATGTCTCCTGTTTCCCAGTCTCACCTGGTTGATATCGGAGCACCACGCCGCCTTCTCCTGAGCCGAGTTGGCCACCAAAGTGATGGTGACCGGCGGTCCGGACTTAAAGTCGACAATGAGGCGAAAGTCCAAGCCGCTGTAGTCCGCGGCTCGCTGCTCCAGCCTCTGCTGGCCGGCCTCCACAGTCAACTGGTTCAGCGGGGCAGTCTGGTCTGCTCGGTGTCAAGAGAGGTCAGAGTATACTTAAGTATGTATGATAACTGTGCTGTCTACCCAGACACCTTATACTGTCTACCCAGACACCTTATACTGTCTACTCAGACACCTTATACTGTCTACTCAGACACCTTATACTGTCTACTCAGACACCTTATACTGTCTACTCAGACACCTTATACTGTCTACTCAGACACATTATACTGTCTACCCAGACACCTTATACTGTCTACTCAGACACCTTATACTGTCTACTCAGACACCTTATACTGTCTTCCCAGACACCTTATACTGTCTACTCAGACACCTTATACTGTCTACTCAGACACCTTATACTGTCTACCCAGCCACCTCTGCATACAAAAATAAGCCACTCACCATCGTCTTCATAGTAGAAGAAATCAGAGGACGGGTCCTCAGCGAGGGTGCAATCGGCCAGCGAGATCTTGCCGTAATTCTTGAGAAGAGTTCAGATAACGAGTTATAAAGATAAACTGTATTTGTATTTTTATCTGACACGATCTGCCCGTCAAATGCTTGTTTTTCTATCGCTCATGTCGTTAATTTGTAATCGTAAACTGCTCAGTTTGGAACACTTGAGTCAACGGAGTGAGTTAGTAACAGTTAGTGTTGATTTTATCAGGTGGCAGAAGAGTTACACCGTTAAAACAATAGAGAATTATTGGATCAATTGTTAAATTTAGAATCAACTGGATTGGAAGGGGGTAAAAAATGATAAGAAATAGACGCTCGCACGCATACCTTCTGAGAAAGAGCCAATAAGAATCCGAGTGGAGAGAAGATGCAAATTTAAAATCAAATAGATGGTCTTAGAAATTCTAAGCAATGTACGCACTCCCTTTGCGGTTCAGCCAATAAGAATTCTGAGTTGCTAAATTTAGAATCAACTGGGAATAAGGGGGGAGTTAGAAAATGATAAGCAACGCACGCACTCCCTTTGTGGCTCAGCCAATAAGAATCTGATGGTGGAGAGGAGGTGCTAAATTTAGAATCAACTGGGATTAGAGGGATAGAAAATGATCAGCAACGCACGCACTCCCTTTGCGGCTCAGCCAATAAGAATCTGATTGTGGAGAGGAGGTGCTAAATTTAGAATCAACTGGGAATAGAGGGATAGAAAATGATCAGCAACGCACGCACTCCCTTTGCGGCTCAGCCAATAAAAATCTGATTGTGGAGGAGATGCTAAATTTAGAATCAACCGGGACTGGTTGGAGGGGGTATTTAGAAAATTATACGTAGCGCACGCATCCCTTGTGACTCAGCCAATAGAAAATCGTTTGGATTGAGGTTAGGAAATTTCATACCATGTGCATTACCATAGTAGATTCGACCAATATGAACCGAATACGAGCTATTATATACCTTCTCGCACACTAACCTTGACAAGGTGCAGTCTGCCATTAGACGCCCGGGTGGTTAGAATAAGGTGATTAGTGAACAAGAACACTTGTCGAACGGCTTCCTTGCGCGAGTCCTTGTTGAAGGTGGAACTGAATGATCCGATTCTAGGCCTGGTATTCCGGCCCTTCTCACCGATGGGAAGCTGAGTGAGGCAGCCCTGTCGGACAAAGATCTGGTTGACATCGAGTAGAATATCACAGCCCTCAACTATCATGCGCTCAATAGCTAGATTTTTGCGAATGTTCTCCGTCTCGGACACTTCATCGTGCATAGCCTGTTAGGGTAGTAAGAATGTAATTAATTAGGTAGGTAGGTAGGTAGGAAGGTAGGTAGATAGGTAGGTAGGTGACTCACATGTGACAGGTCTTCCAGCTTGCTCTTGGCGAACTCCAGCTGTTGCCTGTCCACATGATCGTGAGGCGTGTGCGCCAGGAGTTCGTGCAGCGTTACAATGTACCTGCGAATACGGGAAGGTCAGAAGACTTTGGAATTTCAACTTCAATTTGAAATCTGGTGCATGTGATAAGTGATCAAGGTCTCTAGATTAGGCCCTGAGATCCTCACTCACCTGGGAATCTGGTGCATGGGATAAGTGAGGAAGGTCTCCATGCTGCGGCCCTCGCACAAAGACTTCTCCTCGTAACGTTTGAGCAGGCCAGTGAACTCGGCCTTCTGCTTGTACTCGGCCAGCACCTGCAGGCTGTAGTGGTGGTTGCGCACGTACTCCTGATAGATGCTGAGCATGGGCAGCAGCATGTCGAACAGGTCACCCAGCTGCAGCGTTGGCCAATTGTCCATCTTGCTGTTCAGTCCTTGCAGAAAAATTTGATGCAGAAACAGCAGGGTCTCGCTGCGGATGACAAGGAGGAACGTTCAAATGCGGTTTATACTACTCAAAATGCGATTAGTTGTGCAGCTAGATGGCTCTGAGTCTAATTTTGAAAGATCGAGAGCTGGTGATGATAAATATGCTGAGTGAGAGTGAGGTGATAGTGAGAGTGACAGTGAGAGTGACAATGACAGTGAGAGTGGCAGTGTCAGTAAGAGTGTCAGTGAGAGTGACAGTGACGGTGACAGTGACAGTGACAGTGACAGTGACAGTGTCAGTGAGAGTGAGGTGACAGTGAGAATGACAGTGAGAGTGACAATGACAGTGACAGTGACAGTGACAGTGACAGTGACAGTGACAGTGACAGTGACAGTGACAGTGACAGTGACAGTGACAGTGACAATGACAGAGGTCGGTCACTCACGCGTTGAGAAAGATGGAGTTGACGTCCTCGTGGGTGATGATGGGCTTCTTGGCGGAGGCGGCCATCCGGCAGGGCCGCAGGAAGCAGGACACCAGGATGGTGATCTGCTGCACGTACTCCTCCTCGCACTCCACCAAGCCGAACACGATGTTGTTTCGCTTCCGCATATGCTCGGCGTGCTCTGACCGGATGTACTCCTCCACGATGTTCTTCCAGCGCCGGCGGCACAGCCAGCCGCGGAAGAAGGATTGCACCTGCGAGATCTGCACTTTACCAGAATACGGCTAGCTCAAACCGAATGCCCTCCAAGGGCGTAAAACTCAGCATCAATAAGCATTACAGTATGTCATTTAGGTTAATTTTTCTGTGCACAGGGTGACTACTAATAGTAAGCGCGCAAGTAGAGTCATTATTAAAAGATAAACTTTGATTTTTGTTAGTAGGCTAGGCGCCAAGCTGGAAATTGCAGTGTATTAGAAAGCGCTTTATTTGTGATCACGTGACCTGTACTGTATATGATGCCAGCGAGCTAAGAAGTGATTGATTGATTGATTGATTTATTTATTCATTTTTTGTTTGATTGTTTAATTGATTGATTGATTGACTGGTTGATTGATTGATTGATTTATTTATTGTCTGATTGATTTATTGATTGATCGATTGATTGGTTTATCGATTGATTGATTGATATTGACTGATTGGCTTATTGATTGATTGATTAATTAATTAATTAATTGATTGATTGATTAGTTGGTTGATTGATTGATTGATTGATTGATTTTTATTTATTTATTTATTTATTTATTGATCGAATAATTTTTTTTATTTATTTATGGATTTATTGATCGATTGATTGATTAATCAATTTATTTATTGATTGATTGATTGATTGATTGATTGATTGACTGATTGAATGGTCGATTGATTGATTGATTGATGATTTATTTATTTATTTATTGACTGATTGATGGATTGATTGATTGGGTGAGTTCATGAGCAAGTTCATGAGTGAGTTCATGGGTGAGTTCATAAGTGAGTTCATGAGTGAGTTCATGAGTGAGTTCATGAGTGAGTTCATGAGTGAGTTTATGAGTGAGTTCATGAGTGAGTTCATGAGTGAGTTCATGAGTGAGTTCATGAGTGAGTTCATGAGTGAGTTCATGAGTGAGTTCATGAGTGATTTCATGAGTGAGTTCATGAGTGATTTCATGAGTGAGTTCATGAGTGAGTTCATGAGTGATTTTATGAGTGAGTTCATGAGTGAGTTAATGAGTGAGTTCATGAGTGAGTTCATGATTGATTTTATGAGTGAGTTCATGAGTGATTTCATGAGTGATTTCATGAGTGAGTTCATGAGTGAGTTCATGAGTGAGTTCATGAGTGATTTCATGAGTGAGTTCATGAGTGAGTTCATGAGTGAGGTCATGAGTGAGTTCATGAGTGATTTCATGAGTGAGTTCATGAGTGATTTCATGAGTGAGTTCATGAGTGAGTTCATGAGTGAGTTCATGAGTGAGTTCATGAGTGAGTTCATGAGCGAGTTCATGAGTGAGTTCATGAGTGAGTTCATGAGTGAGTTCATGAGTGAGTTCATGAGTGAGGTCATGAGTGAGTTCATGAGTGATTTCATGAGTGAGTTCATGAGTGATTTCATGAGTGAGTTCATGAGTGAGTTCATGAGTGAGTTCATGAGTGAGTTCATGAGTGAGTTCATGAGTGAGTTCATGAGTGATTTCATGAGTGAGTTCATGAGTGAGTTCATGAGTGATTTTATGAGTGAGTTCATGAGTGAGTTCATGAGTGAGTTCATGAGTGAGTTCATGAGTGAGTTTATGAGTGAGTTCATGAGTGATTCCATCGCGCACCAGCCAGACAGCAGACACAGAAGCGATTTATTTAAAATAGTCAGATAGAAATAGATAGTTGCTAGGGCAGTAAGCTCAAACAGTTATGAAAAGCCAGAGAGACGCGGAGAGCAACAACTGCACACACAGAAGCTTCAGACAGATTAACCAGAAATGATAGCGCAAGAAAGCGAACAGACCAGCAGAGTTCAGTATCTAAGCTGAGATTGGCGCTGTTTAATAAGTTGGATTGCCCAATACTTAGGAAAAACGCGAGCAGACTAAAGCTGCGACTGATATGAGCTCGGCAAGGAAGGACCAACTGACCTGAAAGGAAAGTGCATTGCGGAACGAGCTGCTCGGTCGCTCTGGTGGGTGGCTGAGAAAATTTCCCGGTTGCTAAGCTGCGTTTGGAGACTAATAAATTAACTCAGTGCTTCGAGAATGGCCTCTTATTGTCACTTCATCCCGTGAGGCACTCCAGCTTCCCTGGATGATGGGAAAGCTGCCAGCTGCAGGCCAGGGTGGGCGGAGTCTTGATTTCTCAATGCCTGGGAGTTTCCTATCCGAATGGCAAGGTTAAGCAGAGTTGGTTTTGGTTAGTACACGCAGCTAGGATCCCAGGCTTCCGTTGCACTTCGAACGGCGAAAGTGCGGCTGCCCCAGCTAGGATGAGGATCAATAATTACCTTTTTAATCTTGCGCAGCTCCTCAGTCTCCTCAGAGTTGGTCCTGGACAGCGCTGTCTCCTTGTGCTGGAGCTCCTTCAACTGCGGGAGCATTCGGGCACATCAGCAGAATTTGTAGCCTTTGGGACTTTTGTCCTCATGTTTTAACCTCGTGCCTCCTGTTCTATTGTTTTAATTCTCTATGACAGACCTAAATCCTCTATGCCTTGGACCTAAGTTCTCTGTCTAGGACCTAATATCAAATTCTACTAAAATATTAATCACTAAAAATGGCATTATATGACAATTATCCTACTTGCAAATAAAAACATATAGAATTTACGGGCGCTGCGCAAAAACAGCGTAAACAAAAGTGCACAGAACAGGGCGTGCGAATTGCTTCTTTCAGGTGCAAATAGGCGGAGCTTGTCGCAAATTGGCTACAAGTGCTCAGCTGCCCTGCAGGTGCGGCCTGCAAGCACAGAAAACAAGCCAGTGTGAGACGAAGGCGCACTTATTATAAATGTCTTTAGAGGAGACTTGCAATCCCCCCTTTAGAGAGGCAACAAAGAGAGAAGTAAGCATTATGAAAAATATACTATTTTAAAGCCAGACAAAGA
This sequence comes from Macrostomum lignano, assembly GCA_002269645.1. Classification (NCBI taxonomy): domain Eukaryota; kingdom Metazoa; phylum Platyhelminthes; family Macrostomidae; genus Macrostomum; species Macrostomum lignano. Next base: position 30,215 of record NIVC01001252.1, read on the forward strand.
CACTAAGACAGATCGACAGACAGACAGACAGACAGACAGACAGACAGATAGACAGACAGACAGACAGACAGACAGACAGACAGACAGACAGACAGATAGACAGATAGACAGACAGACAGACAGACAGACAGACAGACAGACAGACAGACAGACAGACAGACAAACAGACAGACAGATAGACAGACAGACAGACAGACAGACAGACAGACAGACAGACAGACAGACAGACAGACAGACAGACAGACAGACAGACAGACAGACAGACAGACAGACAGACAGACAGACAGACAGACAGACAGACAGACAGACAGACAGACAGACAGACAGATAGAAAGACAGACCGACAGACAGACAGACAGACAGACAGACACTAAGACAGAATACAAGGCAGACACTAAGACAGAATACAAGGCAGACACTAAGACAGAATACAAGGCAGACACTAAGACAGAATACAAGGCAGACACTAAGACAGAATACAAGGCAGACACTAAGACAGAATACAAGGCAGACACTAGGACAGAATACAAGGCAGACACACAGAATACAAGGCAGACACTAGGACAGAATACAAGGCAGACACAGAATACAAGGCAGACACTAAGACAGAATACAAGGCAGACACTAAGACAGAATACAAGGCAGACACTAAGACAGAATACAAGGCAGACACTAAGACAGAATACAAGGCTGACACTAGAACAGAATACAAGGCAGACCCTAAGTTGGACACTGGGACAGACACGCAGGTGGACAGACAGACGGAGGGAAAATGGCGAAGCTCATAGAGGGCAAAGCGCAGACACTGGATGTGCGGTATTCGGTGGTGGATAAACGCTATTTATCAGAAGTGCCGCAGCCAGTGCAAGCGGCAAACACTCCACAGTAATAAAAAAGCAGCATTGGAAGTCTGCAATCAGTGGTCGGGAAGAGGTTTTGAATTTTTATAATCTTTTTGAGTCAATTCTTTCTCAGCGTCTCGCCGCCTTCCCTGGTTTTTCAACCAAACAGAAGGTGGTTGAAGTCGCCTATTGAGCTGCGGGGAACTTCAGATCGTATTAATAACACCCCAGCAGCTTGCTCAGCCAATAAACACCGTTTGGCTTTGCCAGCTGTTTGTATACGAGTGCTACTAGTCCGTTATAAAAGTCTACCGTGCACTCTTTCTGTAAACAAGGGCGAGGGACTACGACACGCGAATGTGCTGTGGATTGGAAGCGTGATTTTTATGCATTTTCATCTCATCTCAACTTTTCAGCTCATCAACTCACCAACTCATCAACTCATCAACTCATCAACTCATCAACTCATCAACTCATCAAAATCATCAACTCATCAACTCATCAAAATCATTAACTCATCAACTCATCAACTCATCAACTCATCAACTCATCAACTCATCAACTCATCAACTCATCAACTCATCAAAATCATCAACTCATCAACTCATCAACTCATCAACTCATCAACTCATCAACTCATCAACTCATCAAAATCATCAACTCATCAACTCATCAACTCATCAAAATCATCAACTCATCAACCCATCAAAATCATCAAAATCATTAACTCATCAACCTAAATATATCATGTAATGAGACACAAATTGACCCATATTTCATCAATTTTTCGATTTATCAACTTCACTAATTTTAATTATTAACAATAAAAAAAATCTAGTTAACATTGCGAACAACTAATATCCTGTCAGGTAGCCACTAGGCTGCTTTTCAAAGAGGCATATTATTAGCACAAAACGCATCACAATTTAGATGATTTTGGAATAAATCATAACTGCAGGCATAGTGCTACAGGAGGCTGAAATAAACAGGCGGATCTCAACAGAAATTCCTGTGCATAAGAATTTCTCACCTCGCGTACTTCCTTCCTGAGCTGCGCAACCTCCGCCATGAGCTCCTCCGTCTGCTTCACGTAGTGCCACTTGGACAGCCGTTCGCTCTCCATGATCTGCAGCAGGTGCAAATTCTTCTGTTCGAGCTCCTCCTTGATGCCTTGCAGCCGGCTGTAGCTGAAAATAAAATTCGAATTGGCTTGGCAAGGGGTGTGGGACACAGCAGCTCAGCGGTAAATGCGTCTAACTTCAAGGACCACTAGGAACACTTCGTTATAGAAGGACGTTACAGTCTCGATTGGTGAAGAAATAATTGAGGTCCAATTTGCGTTGTCCTATACAAATTTTATAGATAGATAGACAGACAAATTGTGTGTTTTTCAAAACAATATTTGCTGTTTGCAGAAGACTAAAGGCTATTTCTTTTAAAAGAGATTTCTTTCCTAGTCTAGTAGTCCTTGCCCTAGTGTTGGTGGGCCGTCCTAGTCTAGTAGTCCTTGCCCTAGTGTTGTTGGGCAGTCCTAGTCTAGTAGTCCTTGCCCTAGTGTTGTTGGGCAGTCCTAGTCTAGTAGTCCTTGCCCTAGTGTTGTTGGGCAGTCCTAGTCTAGTAGTCCTTGCTTCGATTTGGTGCGCATCCATTTGAGGCCTTTGAGGCCTTTGTGCTCAAAAATTGTCCCAGGGGGTTGTAGTGCGATTCACACCCGTGAGAGTGTACCGTACATGCCTGAGGATTAGAATGTCAGGGCTGCTGTACACCCTGAGTGAGCATGTGTATGATTGCCTGCCTGCCGAAGGCGTTGCCTACAGTATTCCTACAAGCTTAAATTTATGATTCCTGACTACCTCGAATTTTTAATGGCTTCCACCCAGGCCGTGCAGTCCGCGTCGGTCTCGGCTCGGAGGTCGTAGTGCCGTTGTCCGTCTTTCTTGTAGAAAATGTTGAACGCGTGCTGCAAATTGTTTCAGCAAATTGTTTTTGGGGCTGCGGATGTGACGGCTGAACCCGGCAGGCAAGCAGTGTGTTGGGTGGAAAGGTGGGTGTAGGGAGAGGGGTGTAGGGAGAGGGGTGTAGGGAGAGGGGTGTAGGGAGAGGGGTGTAGGGAGAGGGGTGTAGGGAGAGGGGTAGGGAGAGGGGTGTAGGGAGAGGGGTGTAGGGAGAGGGGTGTAGGGAGAGGGGTGTAGGGAGAGGGGTGTAGGGAGAGGGGTGTAGGGAGAGGGGTGTAGGGAGAGGGGTGTAGGGAGAGGGGTGTAGGGAGAGGGGTGTAGGGAGAGGGGTGTAGGGAGAGGGGTGTAGGGAGAGGGGTGTAGGGAGAGGGGTGTAGGGAGAGGGGTGTAGGGAGAGGGTGTAGGGAGAGGGTGTAGGGAGAGGGGTGTAGGGAGAGGGGTGTAGGGAGAGGGGTGTAGGGAGAGGGGTGTAGGGAGAGGGGTGTAGGGAGAGGGGTGTAGGGAGAGGGGTGTAGGGAGAGGGGTGTAGGGAGAGGGGTGTAGGGAGAGGGGTGTAGGGAGAGGGGTGTAGGGAGATGGGTGTAGCGAGATGGGTGTAGGGAGAGGAGTGTAGCGAGATGGGTGTAGGGAGAGGGGTGTAGGGAGATGGGTGTAGGGAGATGGGTGTAGGGAGATGGGTTTAGGGAGAGGAGTGTAGGGAGAGGGGTGTAGGGAGAGGGGTGTAGGGAGAGGGGTGTAGGGAGAGGGGTGTAGGGAGATGGGTGTAGGGAGCTCAATAGACGCATGTTCAGTCTGTCAGTCTTTACATGATAAAATAACTCCCCCGCCACAAAGTTAAAAGCCCCAACAGACGAGCATTCCTAGGAGCTGCGGTTTATGGGAGTTAATCTGCAGCTTTAGGCAGACTGCAGGAAAAACGGTGTTTTCTACCCGGTCATACCTGTCTGATATGCAAAATACGGTGCTCTTAAATAGGCCCCCATGCTGCGCTCTGCACAGAAGAGATTGCCTTCTCAAAGGAAACAATTCCCCCCCCCCCACAGACCCGCGCTCTCCGCTTGCAGCCCCGCTCGCGCGGCGGATAGCTGGGAAGAGAAGGAGAGGCGGGGAGGGTGATGGGAGAGGAAAACTACCCCCGCAGCAGCTTCCTTTCCTCAGTTCTGTGAGCGAACAGAATAAAAGGAATATTGGGATTTGGGAGTGGAAAAGCGAGAGGCAGAGGAACGACTCGGTTGAATCCGTGACTTCCCGGCCCGCCCCAGTCCCGCCCTGCAGCGCTCGAAGCGGCTGCATTCGAAGGGTGCCGCCGCTCCTCCTGCGCTCCTCTCAGCTTTCTGTCCGCTCCGTCAACGGCGAGATCCCCATCTGTTCTGGGGGCGAGCAGAAAACTCAATAAAATTGTACTATTAATGCGAAATTCAATGCCAAGCAAATGTTGGGCTGAAGCTAAACTGATAAAATAAGATTTAGTAGGCACTCAGAATTAGCAGTCGTTGACGTCCTGTTTAGTCAAATAAACTGCCACTCTCATTGTCACAGTCATAGTCACAGTCACAGTCATAGTCACAGTCACAGTCATAGTCACAGTCACAGTCACAGTCACAGTCACAGTCACAGTCACAGACACAGTCACAGTCACAGTCATAGTAACAGTCACAGTCACAGTCATAGTAACAGTCACAGTCACAGTCATAGTCACAGACACAGTCACAGTCACAGTCACAGTCACAGACACAGTCACAGTCACAGACACAGTCACAGTCACAGTCACAGTCACAGTCACAGTCACAGACACAGTCACAGACACAGTCACAGTCACAGTCATAGTAACAGTCACAGTCACAGTCATAGTCACAGACACAGTCACAGTCACAGTCACAGTCACAGTCACAGTCACAGACACAGTCACAGTCACAGTCACAGACACAGTCACAGTCACAGTCACAGTCACAGTCACAGTCACAGACACAGTCACAGTCACAGTCACAG
>NIVC01001252.1:40000-218974 GCA_002269645.1 Macrostomum lignano
TAGGTAGGGTAGGCAGGGTAGGTACGGTAGACAAATTATTCTAGGGTAGACAAAGTAGGTAGGATAAGCAGGGTAGGCAGGGTAGGTAGGGTAGGCAAAGTTGGTAGAGTAGACAGGGTAGGCAGGGCAGGGTGGCAGAGGCCACCCTAGCTATCCTGCCCTTTGCCTGTACTTTGCCTACCCCGCCCACTCTGCGTATCCTGCCTACCCTACCTACTCTGCCTACTCTGCCTACCCTGCCTACGCTGCCTACCCTGCCTACTCTGCCTACCCTGCCTTCCCTGCCTACCCTGCCTTAGCTGCAGGGCGGTCCGAAGACGCAGCGGGGAGGCGAGCGTCGCCCATTCCGCTACCTACCCTGCCTACTTTACCTACCATGCCATACCCTGGCCACTCTAGCTATCCTGCCTACATGTACTTTGCCTACCCCGCCCACTCAGCGTATCCTGCCTACCCTGCCACGGGTAATTTTTCGAAAGCCAATTTCCTGGAAAAAATACGTTGCGGAGATAGGAAAAAGTCATTTTTTTCATCACAACCAATGATTGCATGTGATCAGCGGCAGAAAAAGATTATCATTTTTTTAATTTACTCGTAGCATGCACAGTATGTTAGCTAGTGCTCTGTTATGTGTTCTATAGCTGTGTGATTAGAGCTTATAGAGTTTCATTTTCATAAATTTTTTTTACCCTGCCACCCTGCCTACCCTGCCTACCCTGCCTACCCTGCCTACCCTGCCTACCCTGCCCTGCCTACCCTGTCTACTCTACCAACTTTGCCTACCCTACCTACCCTGCCTACCCTGCCTACCCTACCTACCCTGCCTACTCTGCCTACCCTGCCTACCCTGCCTACCCTGCCTACCCTGCCTACCCTGCCTACCCTGCCTACCCTGCATACCCTGCCTACCCTACCTACTTTGTCTACCCTAGAATAATTTGCCTACCCTACCTAACCTGCCTATACCTTTTTGCCCTGACCAACTTACGTACAGTGCCTACTATATCTACCCTGCCTACAATGCAGAATGCACCATATAATGCCAGGGTAGGCAGGGTAGGCAGGGAAGGCAGGGTAGGCAGAGTAGACAGGGTAGGCAGGGTAGGCAGGGTAGGCAGGGTAGGCAAAATATTAATTTGCAAAGCCCCGAGTTCGCGCCCGAATAGCAGGCACCTCAGATATCAATAGGAGAATCCGGGGGCGTTCGGGGCGGTTAATCGCTACCCGACTCCGGCAGCAATTAGATCCAAGTGCTGAAGCAAAATGAAACAAACGGGGAGAGGGTCCGCCAGTGAAGCAAATTTTTTTAGCTCTAATTAGCGCCTTGTTTCGAATTCCGTAGGTGCAAATTAATTTCTGCAGAGCTGGGGAGCAGAACCCGGCTACCACCCCGATTAGGCAACCCGCATGCTGCACTAATTACGAGCCGTAAGTAGGACTCTCAACCAGCCACTGCGATGCTTTCTGCTTTGATTTCTCCCGTCTCTTTACAGAATACAGAGTTGGATATAAGAGTGTCATTGTGGCGCAATCTCAACTCACTGTAACCAACCTTATGAGATATTTACCTATGAAGTTCCATCCCTATGAGATTCCATCCCTATGAGATTCCATCCCTATGAGATTCCATCCCTATGAGATTCCATCCCTATGAGATTCCATCCCTATGAGATTCCATCCCTATGAGATTCCATCCCTATGAGATTCCATCCCTATGAGATTCCATCCCTATGAGATTCCATCCCTATTAGATTCGATTCCATCCCTATGAGATTCCATCCCTATGAGATTCGATTCCATCCCTATGAGATTCCATCCTTATGAGATTCCATCCCTATTAGATTCCATCATTATGAGATTCCATCCCTATTAGATTCGATTCCATCCCTATGAGATTCCATCCCTATGAGATTCCATCATTATGAGATTCCATCCCTATTAGATTCGATTCCATCCCTATGAGATTCCATCCCTATGAGATTCGATTCCATCCCTATGAGATTCCATCCTTATGAGATTCCATCCCTATTAGATTCCATCCCTATTAGATTCGATTCCATCCCTATGAGATTCCATCCTTATGAGATTCCATTCCTATTAGATTCGATTCCATCCCTATGAGATTCCATCCATATGAGATTCCATCCTTATGAGATTCCATCCCTATTAGATTCCATCCCTATGAGATTCCATCCCTATGAGATTCCATCCCTATGAGATTCCATCCCTATGAGATTCCATCCCTATGAGATTCCATCCCTATGAGATTCCATCCCTATGAGATTCCATCCCTATGAGATTCCATCCCTATGAGATTCCATCCCTATGAGATTCCATCCCTATGAGATTCCATCCCTATGAGATTCCATCCCTATGAGATTCCATCCCTATGAGATTCCATCCCTATGAGATTCCATCCCTATGAGATTCCATCCCTATGAGATTCCATCCCTATGAGATTCCATCCCTATGAGATTCCATCCCTATGAGATTCCATCCCTATGAGATTCCATCCCTATGAGATTCCATCCCTATGAGATTCCATCCCTATGAGATTCCATCCCTATGAGATTCCATCCCTATGAGATTCCATCCCTATGAGATTCCATCCCTATGAGATTCCATCCCTATGAGATTCCATCCCTATTAGATTCCATTCCAAATGAGATTCCAACTTTTTGAGATTCGATCCTTCTGAGATCCCATTTGCATGAGATTCCATCAATTCTATCTCATCCCTACGAGATCTCATCCCTACGAGATCTCATCCCTACGAGATCTCATCTCTACGAGATCTCATCCCTACGAGATCTCATCCCTACGAGATCTCATCCCTACGAGATCTCATCCCTACGAGATCTCATCCCTACGAGATCTCATCCCTACGAGATCTCATCCCTACGAGATCTCATCCCTACGAGATCTCATCCTACGAGATCCCTAAGAGATCTCATCCCTACGAGATCTCATTCCTACGAGATCTCATCCTACGAGATCCCTAAGAGATCTCATCCCTACGAGATCTCATCCCTACGAGATCTCATCCTACGAGATCCCTAAGACATCTCATCCCTACGAGATCTCATCCCTACGAGATCTCATCCCTACGAGATCTCATCCCTACGAGATCTCATCCCTACGAGATCTCATCCCTACGAGATCTCATCCCTACGAGATCTCATCCCTACGAGATCTCATCCCTACGAGATCTCATCCCTACGAGATCTCATCCCTACGAGATCTCATCCCTACGAGATCTCATCCTACGAGATCCCTAAGAGATCTCATCCCTACGAGATCTCATCCCTACGAGATCTCATCCTACGAGATCCCTAAGAGATCTCATCCCTACGAGATCTCATCCCTACGAGATCTCATCCTACGAGATCCCTAAGACATCTCATCCCTACGAGATCTCATCCCTACGAGATCTCATCCCTACGAGATCTCATCCCTACGAGATCTCATCCCTACGAGATCTCATCCCTACGAGATCTCATCCCTACGAGATCTCATCCCTACGAGATCTCATCCCTACGAGATCTCATCCCTACGAGATCTCACCCCTACGAGATCTCATCCCTACGAGATCTCATCCATATGAAACCGTATCCGTCAAAGACCCTGATTGAACAGAAGTCTCATCCAATCAACCAGTTTTAGCCATATAGGCAATCAATTATCTCATTAAAAAAAGTACCAGTATGCTTAGAGAATGAAAGCCTCAATAATATTTATATTCTATCGAATTAACTCAGGCTCGAGTCCGGATGATAACTCTGGTTCCACACCACACAAAAACCAACTCAGCTTCGGAGCTTTATTTACTAGCTCGCGCGTGCGCCTACGCGCAATTCTTCATCTGCGCGCGTGTCGCGCCCCGTGAGAATTGAGAGGCGGGGTTAGTGGAGAAGGGAGGAGGGCGGGCTGTTTTATGGCTGTGAGCCACTTTATATGCCGAAGAGCGGGTGAGTGGCAGTCACTTATAAGAAATTTTGCCGCTTGTACTGGCGTATTAGGCGTGGGAAGCGGTTATAACAAGATGCAGCTCATATTTTGGCCCAGTTCGAGATATGCACCATTTGTCCGGATACAAATACTCGATTACTAGAGTCCCCTCGAGGTCACTTGCATCTGCTCTCAAGCACTTCTCATTATCTTGTAACTGTTCTCACTCTCTTCTCACACTGTTATCATCCTATTCTCACACTGTTCTCACTCTCTTCTCACACTGTTCTCACTCTCTTCTCACACTGTTCTCATTCTCTTCTCACACTGTTATCATCCTATTCTCACACTGTTCTCACTCTCTTCTCACACTGTTCTCACTATATTCTCACACTGTTCTCATTCTATTCTCATACTGTTCTCACTCTATTCTCACACTGTTCTCACTCTATTCTCACACTGTTCTCATTCTATTCTCACACTGTTCTCACTCTATTCTCACACTGTTCTCATTCTATTCTCACACTGTTCTCACTCTATTCTCACACTGTTCTCATTCTATTCTCATACTGTTCTCACTCTCTTCTCACACTGTTTTCACTCTCTTCTCACACTGTTCTTATCCTATTCTCACACTGTTCTCATTCTATTCTCACACTGTTCTCATTCTATTCTCACACTGTTCTCATTCTATTCTCACACTGTTCTCACTCTATTCTCACACTGTTCTCACTCTATTCTCACACTGTTCTCATTCTATTCTCACACTGTTCTCACTCTATTCTCACACTGTTCTCATTCTATTCTCACACTGTTCTCACTCTATTCTCACACTGTTCTCATTCTATTCTCATACTGTTCTCACTCTCTTCTCACACTGTTTTCACTCTCTTCTCACACTGTTCTTATCCTATTCTCACACTGTTCTCATTCTCTTCTCACACTGTTCTCATTCTCTTCTCACACTGTTCTCATTCTATTCTCACACTGTTCTCACTCTATTCTCACACTGTTCTCATTCTATTCTCACACTGTTCTCATTCTATTCTCACACTGTTCTCACTCTATTCTCACACTGTTCTCATCCTATTCTCACACTGTTCTTATCCTATTCTCACACTGTTCTCATTCTCTTCTCACACTGTTCTCATTCTCTTCTCACACTGTTCTCATTCTCTTCTCACACTGTTCTCACTCTATTCTCACACTGTTCTCATTCTATTCTCACACTGTTCTCACTCTATTCTCACACTGTTCTCACTCTCTTCTCACATTGTTCTCACTCTATTCTCACAGTGTTCTCACTCTTTTCTCACACTGTTCTCACTCTATTCTCACACTGTTCTCACTCTATTCTCACACTGTTCTCACTCTCTTCTCACACTGTTCTCACTCTCTTCTCACACTGTTCTCATTCTCTTCTCACACTGTTCTCACTTTCTTCTCACACTGTTCTCACTTTCTTCTCACACTGTTCTCCACTATTCTCACACTGTTCTCATCAACCACTCGGTCTCAGATCTGCATATTTTCCCTGCTCTCAGCCTCAGTCTGTTCTGAAGCCAAACTTTGTAAAGCTCAGAAACGCGGCAAATTCAAATAATCTTGTTAGCTAAATGAAGTCATGCTTTGTTCTAAAATCAAATTAAAGAGCAGAATCCGTGGCAGAAATAAACAACGCAAAACCGAAGGGTCACGCAGAGGATGCCGGACTAGGTCGCTGAGATAGGATGAGTCTGGGTGCACGGCAGGCCCTGCCTAGCATTGTGGATCTGCTTGACCACCCAGGCCAGCAGGCGGTCCGTGAAAGGATCCGTTGAACTAGCTGACGATGTGGACCTCTCGTACACCAGGGCCCCGTTGATGAACACGGTGAAGCCTTCGCGACGGCCGATCCGGCTGACCAGCAGGACATCCGGGTGGCCGACGGCCAGGGTCTGCTGCAGCCGGTCCAAGCAGGCGAAGCTGCCCTGGCCGCGGAACAGCACGTGTACTCGGATCAGGCCGGCCAGCTCTGAGCAGGTTGGCAGCCGGCCAGACAATGCGTAGCTGTGCTGCGAGTACACCATGACTATACATAAATATTTATAGCCAGCTCATCACGCGCTCGGGGTCCATTCAGAAATTTTTTCTAACGTTTTTTGGTCATAGATATTTTCTAGAAATTTCCTTGCTTAGGATTCCTTTAGTCCAGATATTATTTTTAGATGTTCATGTCAGTTTAGTCATGGACTTTTAAAATACAGGAAACTGGACTAGAAGCACTCCTTGATAAATGATAACAATTGCAAGATGGCTAAGATAATTCTTGTCCATTCCGCTGACTCCTGAGCATATGCAAGCGCGCCAATACTGTACGCAGGCACAGCACTCATATGTACGCTCACACAAGGTATACAGTGGCCTCATATATTATGACATCATATAAATTAAAACGACATGTCTAAAGTCGTTTTTCGATTGATATGTTTAATTCACTACTTTATATGCGTGCCATAGTAGAATCAAGTGGACATAACAAATATTTTTACAGTTAAATTCTTTACAACATGCTGCTGTGTGATTCTTGACTGCTGCTGTGTGATTCTTGACTGCTGCTGTGTGATTCTTGACTGCTGCTGTGTGATTCTTGACTGCTGCTGTGTGATTCTTGACTGCTGCTGTGTGATTCTTGACTGTTGCTGTGTGATTCTTGACTGTTGCTGTGTGATTCTTGACTGTTGCTGTGTGATTCTTGACTGTTGCTGTGTGATTCTTGACTGTTGCTGTGTGATTCTTGACTGCTGCTGTGTGATTCTTGACTGTTGCTGTGTGATTCTTGACTGTTGCTGTGTGATTCTTGACTGTTGCTGTGTGATTCTTGACTGTTGCTGTGTGATTCTTGACTGCTGCTGTGTGATTCTTGACTGTTGCTGTGTGATTCTTGACTGTTGCTGTGTGATTCTTGACTGCTGCTGTGTGATTCTTGACTGCTGCTGTGTGATTCTTGACTGTTGCTGTGTGATTCTTGACTGTTGCTGTGTGATTCTTGACTGTTGCTGTGTGATTCTTGACTGTTGCTGTGTGATTCTTGACTGTTGCTGTGTGATTCTTGACTGTTGCTGTGTGATTCTTGACTGCTGCTGTGTGATTCTTGACTGTTGCTGTGTGATTCTTGACTGCTGCTGTGTGATTCTTGACTGTTGCTGTGTGATTCTTGACTGTTGCTGTGTGATTCTTGACTGTTGCTGTGTGATTCTTGACTGTTGCTGTGTGATTCTTGACTGTTGCTGTGTGATTCTTGACTGTTGCTGTGTGATTCTTGACTGTTGCTGTGTGATTCTTGACTGTTGCTGTGTGATTCTTGACTGTTGCTGTGTGATTCTTGACTGTTGCTGTGTGATTCTTGACTGTTGCTGTGTGATTCTTGACTGCTGCTGTGTGATTCTTGACTGTTGCTGTGTGATTCTTGACTGTTGCTGTGTGATTCTTGACTGTTGCTGTGTGATTCTTGACTGCTGCTGTGTGATTCTTGACTGTTGCTGTGTGATTCTTGACTGTTGCTGTGTGATTCTTGACTGTTGCTGTGTGATTCTTGACTGTTGCTGTGTGATTCTTGACTGTTGCTGTGTGATTCTTGACTGTTGCTGTGTGATTCTTGACTGTTGCTGTGTGATTCTTGACTGTTGCTGTGTGATTCTTGACTGTTGCTGTGTGATTCTTGACTGTTGCTGTGTGATTCTTGACTGTTGCTGTGTGATTCTTGACTGTTGCTGTGTGATTCTTGACTGTTGCTGTGTGATTCTTGACTGTTGCTGTGTGATTCTTGACTGTTGCTGTGTGATTCTTGACTGTTGCTGTGTGATTCTTGACTGTTGCTGTGTGATTCTTGACTGCTGCTGTGTGATTCTTGACTGCTGCTGTGTGATTCTTGACTGTTGCTGTGTGATTCTTGACTGTTGCTGTGTGATTCTTGACTGCTGCTGTGTGATTCTTCACTCTAATGTGTTAAGCCATCCCAACACAAGAGAGAAGAGAAGGGAGGGGAAATGGAGAGGAGAGAAGGGAGAGGAGAGAAGAGAAGGGAGAGGAGAGGAGAGAAGGGAGAGGAGAGGAGAGAAGGGAGAGGAGAGGAGAGAAGGGAGAGGAGAGAAGAAAGAGGAGATGAGAGAAGGGAGAGGAGAGGAGAGAAGGGAGAGGAGAGGAGAGAAGGGAGAGGAGAGAAGAAAGAGGAGATGAGAGAAGGGAGAGGAGGGAATGGATGGAGAGAAGAGAGATGAGAGAAGAGGGCACAAACCTTAAGTGGGCTGGATTGCTATTTTGGAGTTTCGAAGTACCCGAGGGACGCCAGGTTTGGCGGGCCGGAGTTTGCCGACCCCTGGTTTAGACGATATCAGGAGAAAATTGTATTTTTTTCAATTGATTTTAGGCACACTCGGGGATTAAATGTACTTTTAGCTGTATGCTAATTTACTCGCAGACTTGGGCTTGTGTGGAGTTGCAGTTAGGTACGTGCCTACTCCCAGCAAAATTATCCAGCAAGTTTCTATTTGATTCATTCGCGATTAAGTAAGACAATTTAATTTGTCCGAAGATCAATAGGCAGGTAATTACTCATTCCTTTTTTTGCCTCGCACAAATATGTATTATCGTTAGCCTCAGTGTTTTTGTTCGTTCTAATAAAATAAACCCGAAGATGCACCACGGAGTGCGAAACGCGTCGACTTACAAATTTTGATAGTTGGTTTTTTATTCTTAATTCTAGATCACATGTATCTTCTCGAACACTTGTCCTATATGTCACTAATTAATATTTTAAATATTGCTTAATTAATTAACTTTGAAGAAGAGTTTTCAACGCCGCGACAACCCGGTTGGTCAGATGACTTCTCCAGCTGCGTCAGTCGCTGCGGCACCGCAGTCGGTCCCGACTAGTCGAGCTGTTCGGAGGCTGAGCTCCATCCGGCTGCGGCTGCGAATCGCCAAACCGAGCTCCATCAGCGACATGCCCCCCACGGGGCTGTTGTCCAGCTTCACCACCTCATCGCCTGGCTGCACATCCTTGAAGAGGAGGCTGAGTGAGTGAGTGAGTGAGTAAAGGGTGAATGACTGAGTTCAATTCTCACCTGCAGCTGCGCTCCGCTGCCGGTGGCCACAGACGAGACGAAGAACCTCGTCAATCCGGCGTGGCCCCCGCCGCTGCCGCCGCTGTCCGGCCTGGCGATCAGCGACAGGCCGAAGGCGCCGTTGACGCGCTGCAGGGTGACTCGGCGAACCCGCAGTTGCGCGTCGGCCGGCTGGCGCACCAGGCCCGGCCAGTAGAAGGCGCCGCCGCCGCCGACGCCCCAGTGGCACAGGCTGGCAGACCCGGCCATTGACGGCAGCGGCGGTTTTGGCAGCGACACCTGCTGCTGTGCTGGATTGACAGCGCGAGCTGTCGACGGCGGTGAGGGCGTTGGAGGCGACGGAGGCGGCGGCGGCGGAGCAGTCGGGGGTGGAGGAGGCATCCAGGGCGTCGGAAATGGAACAAGGTAAAACGCAACTGGAGGCTCCAGCGGCGCTGCCGCCGCTTTTGAGACTGCTAAGTTGGCTTGGCTGTCTGCAATGTAGCGAGAGAGAGAGAGAGCTGAGATACCCGTGTGTTATTCAAGCTGAGAAACCCGTGTATTATTCAAGCTGAGATACCCGTGTGTTATTCAAGCTGAGATACCCGTGTGTTATTCAAGCTGAGATACCCGTGTATTATTCAAGCTGAGATACCCGTGTGTTATTCAAGCTGAGAAACCCGTGTGTTATTATGCAAGCTTAAATACCTCCTGTAAACCAACAAAATCACCTCCTTGATCTGTAAACTTCTCAGATCAAGGAGGTGAACCTTCATTATGCAGCTTAGATTAAAACCATTCCTGCTATCCATAATGAGATTAGCCTCTCAAAATGCCGGAAAACACGCACTGTTTACCAAATCAGCATTAGTTCACTCTGTCTGGACATTTAACACACAACAATAGGCAATAGCTAATATGAAAATGAATTTATCCAGAGTAAGTTTGTATTATTGCATCGGCGTCAATATACTAGCAAATTACTAATTGACAAATTGCTAGCGAAGAAGTCGGCCCAGGAGGCTTGACGCAAATTGATTTAATTTGCTCAATTCCACTCCACACAGTCAGGCAGTAGATTGGACTAATTAGGCCAACGACTGAGCCGGGACAGCTCAGACAAAAGTGCGAGACTAGCTATAGCTCGCGGACCTTATCTATCTGTCTGAGCCCTGTAGTAGTTTGACTAGCTATTATCTAGCTGCATCATTGCCAGACCCGCTAGCTATCTCTGAAAACAGAATTGTATAAACCAACTGAGAGAGAAAGAGCGAGAGAAAAGCACTCAGACCAAATAGATAAGAGCGTGACAGCTTTGTGTTGGCCTATCCCGCCGGTTCTATCGATTCTCTCTTATTGATTCTTCTAAAATTTCTAATTTACGGACGGGCGAGTTGAGCCAAATAGCTAACATGAGATTAACTATCCGCGACACAGTTCAGCAGCTCCTGCTGTCCCTGAGTCCCCGCTGTCCACACGGAGCGGGTGAGCAGTAAAACAAACGCCAGGCAACCGCACGCCATCACGCTCCTTCACTCTGCGGCGGTAAAAGATTAATGGTCCAATTTCATTTTCTGCTCAGCCTGAGTATGCTGTGCTCTTTGGAGTGATGCTTTCTGAGCTGCGTCAAATTGCGAGAAAGAGAGGCCAATTTTGAGCAGATTGTACTAAACTACTCTCGACCGGGAACTTCAAACGAACTCTCAGGCTTTGCACTCTAAAAGGCAGATACAGTTGAATCAAGGACATCATTTCAGTGCTAACCAATGCCATTGTATATCATTTCAGTGCTAACCAATGCCATTGCATGTCATTTCAGTGCTAACCAATGCCATTGCATGTCATTTCAGTGCTAACCAATGCCATTGCATGTCATTTCAGTGCTAACCAATGCCATTACATATCATTTCAGTGCTAACCAATGCCATTTTATATCATTTCAGTGCTAACCAATGCCATTGTATGTCATTTCAGTGCTAACCAATGCCATTGCATGTCATTTCAGTGCTAACCAATGCCATTTTATATCATTTCAGTGCTAACCAATGCCATTGCATGTCATTTCAGTGCTAACCAATGCCATTACATATCATTTCAGTGCTAACCAATGCCATTTTATATCATTTCAGTGCTAACCAATGCCATTGCATGTCATTTCAGTGCTAACCAATGCCATTGCATGTCATTTCAGTGCTAACCAATGCGATTGTATATCATTTCAGTGCTAACCAATGCCATTGTATATCATTTCAGTGCTAACCAATGCCATTTTATATCATTTCAGTGCTAACCAATGCCATTGCCTATCGTTTCAGTAACCATAGTGCCAGTTAAAGTTTTAATCCCAAACATTGGAGCCAAAAAGGCTTCAACAGGATGAGGCGTCTATCTTACCGACCAAGTCGCACTGCACCGCTCGGTCGGTTGCCCACGACGCTGCATCGCCTACAACACCGCAGTCCTTCGCCGAAGCGCGCGTCTTATTCGACAGAAACTGCGCCTCGAATTCGTTGCTCAGATCTGCAATACGGTCGTGCAGACGGCCAGAGTTTAGAAAGAAGTCGCTGTCCAAGGTCGCGGACGAGGAGAGAGAAGAGGCCAGGCCCTCGTTGAGGCCCCCTACGGTGGAGGCTGCGGCTGCTGCTGTCCGATTTGAGTAAGACGCCTGTAGCGGCCGAGACGCCGGAGTGTAGAGTAGCCTGCGATGAAGCTGGCTAGCCCTGTCGGCTGGGCTCAGAGACGCTTCTGGAGCTGAATGTACGAGCTAGTGAGTACGTTAACAAGTTCTTTCGATCTGGGAGGCTAAATCTTGTTCTAAGTGGCCCCTGCCTTCACTCATCACTTATATTTTCACTTCGATTTTTAAAATTCACTGTAAATGTAGATTTCTATGCGTTTATTGTTGTTGCATTTGAGTGCAGGTTGACTGCTGCTGCTTTAGCTCATATCCGATGTCGTTCAGCAACTGGGAGATTAATGACGCAGAAAGCTATCTTTTTGAAAATAACAGGAACCTGCTCTACCGAAAAGATATCTCAAACGCAAATTAAGCTGTTGCGTGCTTCGGAAATAAGGATTATTTGAAAGTCAATCAGACGTTGCAGCTGTCCTGCCTGCAAAGCATTGAGGCGATGAATTTTGATCGATGGCTGAAAAATCAGTAGTTTTTCCCGACCCCGCTTCAAATTCTGCCCGTCTGCCCAGTATTTTAGGCCAGAAAACACATGCACAAGATAATTAAGGATTAAGCGGGTCAGCTGCAGCGATGGCTGCTGGGTAAGCAGGGTAAGGGAGTCGGAGAGCGGTGACTGAGGCACGGCCAAGTACTTTAAAGTGTACTCGTATTTACGCTCGTACAGCAATTTAGCTGCCAGTTCCACGTGCAATGAAGCAACTCCGAGGTACCCCGCAAGTTATAGGGAGGAGTTGGCGCAGAACGTATTTTCTATTGCATGCAGTGGTCCGATGCATTTGAGATGCACTCATTTGCAAGATGGTGAGAGAGTAACAAGCATCAGTAAAAGGCTTGGTCGCTAAGCTATAAAATCCTGACTAATTACCGAATTAGATAATGTACTTTGGAGCTCACCTGTTCCTGACCGGCCCGGCGAGTCCTTAACGTCTCTCCGCTTTTGTTTTTGCTGCTTCTGTTCTATTGGAATTGAGTCGAATGCAAAGCGTCTGTGGGTGCCATTCGATAGGAAATGAAAAATCCTTATTGCATTGTAACTTCGGCGTTGCGACATTTCAGTACTGTGAAGCTACCCGAACTCTCAAGTTAACTACCCAAAAACTTGCTTTTTAGAATGCTCACTTGCTTTGAGACGGCTGTGGTTTGGGAAACCGTCTGTCCCGGGGGTCCTCAAAGTGCCCGGCAGGAGCGAAGACTCGCTCATCAGCGCTGCTGCTCAGCTCCTCCAAGCGATGCTGCCTGGTTGGCGGCTGCCGACTCGGTCGCGGCCAGAAACCGGGCAGAAATCGTTGCCGCATCAGCTCGACCAAGTCCGCCTCGTCCTCGGCCGCCGTGTATTCAGTTTCCTCGACTTTCTGATCTTCGACTTCTTCTTCGGCTTCGTCATCCGAATCCTCGTCTGGCGTCGCTTCTGCAGCCGTCGGAGTGGAAGATGACGTCGGCGTCGAAGAGGACGAAGAAGACGAGGATCGCGAGGTTGGCGACGCTGTTAGAGATTTGACCGCCCTCCAAAGCGGCGGCGCAGGCGGCGGTGGGGGCGGTGGCGGCGGCGGAAGAGGAGGCGACGGAGACGCTGGTGACAACTGTTGAAGTTGAAGACTCGCCGTTTCCTTTGAGGCTGCATGAGCTGCCTCTTCATCAGTAATATCGTTGTCCAGTAGGGTCAAGGGCAGTCGGGATTTGTAGCGAACCTGTTGATAAGCAAGAGTGAGTTGGGTGAGAGACCAAGGACTGCTCAAGTAGAAGGATGGGAAATTACGTTTCGTGGAAATGTTTAGAGGGCAGGCTGAAAAATATTCATATAAAAAATTCATCGTTGAGCCATTTTTATGATTTTAAGGCTCAGAACATGTGCGTAGATTATTGCACTAGCTGATGAAATTATTGCACTAGCTACTTGCTATCTAGGGGGGTGGGGTACTTTCTTTCTGGGGGATGCTTGCTATCTGGGGGGGAGTACTTGCTTTCTGGGGGATGCTTGCTATCTGGGGGGTACTTGCTGTCTAGGGAATGCTCTCTATTTTTGGGAGAATGCCTGCTATCCTGTGAAGGCTTTATTGTGCTGTCTCCTTTCGTTACTTTAGAAAAAAGAGACTCATAGTGTGACATTGTGGTGTTATGCTAGTGTATGCTATCTAGTGCTAGATAGGTTGTTTGTTTGCTTTTCACGCGTGGCTAGCATGGTGGGGTCTGGGCAGTCAGGCCAACCACCCTATCTTTAGTCCTAGGATAAAATAAACGTGTCTTACGAGTATAAAGAGCCCAGTTGTATGATCTGGCTCTCTTCGTTTTTCTACGCACTCAACTCAATTACAAGCCTTTAGCTTCAATCTATTACACATAGCAAACATCTTTGTCCGTGACAATTTGACTCGAATTAGGTTAAAAGCTGCGTCCTAAAATTGAAAACTAAAACTAAACTAAAAACTAAAAACGGACCTGAAACGTTGCCGAGCCGAGCTTGATGAGGCGTCCAGCTGTGGCGTCGTCGTTCAGCCGACGGATGGTGGCACTGCGGTCCACCGTTATGATCCGCTCCGCCTCGGCTGCATCCTCCATTGCCGCATCTGCATCTGCCGCCGCTGACGAAGTCGAAGACGACAGCGAAACGCCTCGGCGAGGCCACGAAGCTCTCAACCAGTCGTCGTCGCTGCTATCGACGCCGTTTGCCTCGTCGAACTCGTTGACACCGGCGCCGCCGTGCCACTTGCGGCCGAACCGGTGCTCAAACTCGGCGGCTATGAAGGCCTCGTCAAGCAGCAGGGCGGCACCTTTGAAGCGCCTCTTTGCCAGGCGAAGAAATTCGTGCCGCTGATTGGCAGGGATCAGCAGGGCGATCTCGCGCAGCAGGTCCAGCTTCTTTGGTGCGTCCAGCAGGTTCTGCAAGTCGCTAACCAGCTGCTCCGTGGTGCTGGTCTCGCGGAAGGCTCGCAGCGCCGCTTTGAAGGTGCGGCACTCGTCCGAGGTCAGAGCCTGCCGGGCTGCCCGACGAAGGGTCATGTTTCTGCGGTGCCATGTGGAGACTTTGATGAGAACCAGGTGGATATAAGTGTCGTTTATCCAGGACGGTTACAGCCACCGTCTATATGCTACTCGTATAAGTCCGGGGTCGGCAAACTCCGGCCCGCAAAGCCTCTCTATCCGGCCCTCGGGTCCTTTGAAACTTCACAATAGCAATACAGCCCACTCAAGGCTTGTGTCTCTTCTTAGCTCTCTTTTCTTTTTCTCCTTTTCTCTCTCATCTCCCCTTCCCCTCTCCCCTCTCCCGTCTCCCGTCTCGCCTCTCCCTTTTCCTTTCTCCCGCCCCTCTCCTCTCTCATCTCTCAGCCTCTCAGCTTCTCTCCGCTCTCATCTCCTCTCCGCTCTCATCTCCTATCCGCTCTCATCTCCTCTCCGCTCTCATCTCCTCTCCGCTCTCATCTCCTCTCCGCTCTCATCTCCTCTCCGCTCTCATCTCCTCTCCGCTCTCAGCTCCTCTCCGCTCTCAGCTCCTCTCCCCTCACCTTTCTCCCTCCTGTCCCTTCGCCCCCTCTCACCTCTCTCTTCTCACTCTGGCCCGCAGCCATGTATATCTGGTCCTTAATTTTAAAATGCTTGCCGAACCCCAAGCTATGTAGTCCCTTACATGTAGTTGAGAGCCCATGGGAGAAATGAGTGGACCGTAAACTTATTCATTACAAATAAGTACAGCAATTAAAAATGTAATAAACGGCACTAAACTGTCGATTCAAAATATGGATAAGTAAAAAATCTAAAAGGGCCGTCTCAAACGTATATTTTCACACTATTTCTAGACAAACTTTCTCAACTGCGAAGTCTGTCTATACCTGGTAGAATCTAATAGACAAAACATTGCAGAGTCATTCAAGATACTTTCCATAGTCCATAGACTCAGTGGTTGAAAGTACTCACTGACTGAACTGTCGAACTGGGGGTCGCCTGTTGACTGACGACGGAGCCGAAGCCATGCCAATTTTGTTATTTAAAATATTTTAGATGAAATGAGAAACTTTCTGAAGTCTCTGTGCCTATTAATTATAAAAATGTGACCACTGGTAGGGGTTTTTAAGGGATGCAGAGAGCAATTCTGACCAATTCAAAATGAACCAATAGGAACGAGGCGGTGCACGGCCAGAATTTTGATATCAAGCTCTGATTATTTTCTGCCTGAGGAAATTAGATCGCCGAATGCAATTCATACTACTTTAAAGAGTCGAAGTGCTCAAATATATTGCTCTGTGACTGGTCTACGCTCTGCAGAAAAATCATTTTGTCCATAGAGAATTGAAGAAGAAAAAACGAATCAGTTCTTAGTTCCTTATGGAAGCACGCTACAATGTGCTTCTTTGAACGTTGAACTTGCCCATACAATGCAAGTTAAATCGGAAATAGTTTATTTCGATACATATCGGCTACTCAAAGTGAGCCTAGAAGCCTGCAACCCGAGGGGAAATGGCTAAAATTCAATTATATTTAAGTCCATAAATCAGACAAAAGCTTAAATGACATCGATATGCACAAATAAACCCATTTAAGAATATGTACGTAAAAAGGCAAAAAGTGTGGTCTGGCCCGGGCTCGAACCGGGGACCTTCTGTGTGTGAGACAGATGTGATAACCACTACACCACCAGACCTGACACTAGAGGGCCGCATAAATGACTTTTAATAGGCCGCCGCAACCTAACCCCCACCAAGCATATATAAAATCCTGGTTAAATTGACGACCTTGATGAGTTAAACCAGCGCCTGATAATCATAGTTGACATGGCTGAACTGAGCAGCATGCCCAAAGATACTCCGATACTTCGATACATCACCCAGGATCGAATATTTTTAAGGCGGAAAAAGTCCTGAATCACGATAGAGTATTCCGTCTTGGCGAGCTCCTCCAGCGAGGCGATTCGATACTCGATCCGAGACATCACTTCCTGTAATATCAAAAGGATTAACATGTCATGTGTGATGCATTATGATCGACCTGTCATGTGAAGAATTGATTGTGAGGTGCCATACTGTAATCTCTTGACAGGTCCACTAGAAGTTACGCTAGTACCGTTGTATCGGTAACTTGTCGGTACAACGGTAACTTCTAGTGGTTCTTGCCTCTGGACTGTAGGACATGGGCCTGTGGTGCGATCTCTGGACTGTAGGACATGGGACTGTGGTGCGATCTCTGGACTGTAGGACATGGGACTGTGGTGCGATCTCTGGACTGTAGGACATGGGACTGTGGTGCGATCTCTGGACTGTAGGACATGGGCCTGTGGTGCGATCTCTGGACTGTAGGACATGGGCCTGTGGTGCGATCTCTGGACTGTAGGACATGGGACTGTGGTGCGATCTCTGGACTGTAGGACATGGGCCTGTGGTGCGATCTCTGGACTGTAGGACATGGGCCTGTGGTGCGATCTCTGGACTGTAGGACATGGGGACTGTGGTGCGATCTCTGGACTGTAGGACATGGGGACTGTGGTGCGATCTCTGGACTGTAGGACATGGGGACTGTGGTGCGATCTCTGGACTGTAGGACGGGACTGTGGTGCGATCTCTGGACTGTAGGACGGGACTGTGGTGCACGATCTACTGTATTGTGAACCCCGGGAAGGGCGAACTTACCACAGTCATGGTGTATTCAGCTGTCATGTTGTTTAAAAGGCTGGTTAGCTCAATAATTTTGCTGCGCTGACTCTGATGCAAGCCGATGAAGATAGTTTTGGCGGAGCCCCTGTTGCGGACGCAGAGCTGATACACGTCTGTAAAGTGCATCAGCAGTCTGTGGACAAATAAATACAATACTGCATCTTTGGTACATTCAATCTAAAATATCGAAGGGAAAAATTAATGCGTGCTTGCCAGGCTTGGGTATTTCCCGTTTACTAACTCGAGCAGTGGGCATTCGATTGCCCTCAGTGGTCATCTGCTTGGACTCCAGAGTTACACCTTCGGAGTCGCGAAGCTCGAATTCGGCGTCGGAGTCCCAGTACTTCTCAGCCTAAAATTAGAGTTATAATAAACCCATAAAAATGTTTTGCAGAAGCAATTCATCAATCATGACAAGCTGCACTGCTCACAAAGATGAAGACAGTCAAGTTTCTCATTCCGAGCACTGGCGAATAGAGGCAGAACTCTTCACCGGCGGCAAAAGACCGTTTCAAAGTTTTGCGAATTCCCCAATTCAAATTTGTGAAGCCCAGACCGCCGTAGAAGCTGGTCTCTGGCTGGCTGGACGCAACTGACAAGATTATTTCGCCAGTTTTTTCATCTTCAAAGACTTCAGCGGTGCTGGATGCCACGAGCAGGAGATGCGACAGGGTGATCGCAAGTCCGGTTAATATCCGCAGCTGCATATCTGCCTGTAAACTGGAAAGTCAATTTCAGGCGGCACTTAGTACGGAATCAGTGAATATTTTCAAGGATTAGCTATAGCTTGTAAAATTTCTTGGAAAATTTTAGGAAGCTGGTTTTACCGAAAATACACATTTTCAGCACAAATTTTGTAATTGCTTTTGACAGAAGGCAGACCCGATGTTTTGATATGACTTGCTTTTTTTATAGCTCTATTGATATTGATTGGCCTTTTCGTTTATAGAATTAGGATTCCTGTGTACCTGCTTCGATAATTCGAGCTAGTTATACTCGGTGTTACAGTTTCTAGCAAGTAAATCACAATGGTAGAAGGCAGGAGTAAGTGACGGATTCCGATTTAATATACGAGAACGACGCTGGACGTGAGGGATTAGAGGGATTAGTTTGTTAAATTGGTTGTTCACGGGGGTTGAACCACGGCCGCTAATCAAGGTCGACTGCAGTCAGTCAGTAAAGAAACAGACAGAACGCCAGAGGAAGGCGTGTACGGTAGCCCTGAATTTCTCACATTGCCAAGCATGTACCGCGCACACTCTGTCTCTTGGGGGTGGGCCCTGATGCATGAGAATCAGATAGGCAAAAGAGTCAGGTAGGTTTCCTTTGAGCTACTCAGACTGAGAATGACAATGACAATCCCAGGATAAGTAGCTAGGGATATATGCAATTTTTTATAAACACAAACCTTTAGCAACAGAGACAGTAACGTCGAATTTAAGCCGAATCAAGCTGAGACCAGGTAAGCTGTTGCAGCTAGCAGTTTTGCTCCGAAATGGCTGGAAAAGCTTTTTAATGCGGCCTTTTTGCCTCTCTCTGCCTTGCTGGCGGAACTGACAGCAGAGGCCTCACCCAGTATTTCTGGGGAATATTTTAATTGCTTTCCTCCCTTACTCAGCTTTTATTACCTGCCGCTAAACTGCAACCGGAAGAAGAGAAGAAGAGGATTCGGAAGTATAGTGGCAGGCAATAAAACCACGAGTATGCTGGGCCATACAAATATCCATGACGTGTCAACTGCATAACTCAGGCATGCTGAGTTGTGGTTTCTTGCAGTTTTTTTCTAGTCCGAGTCCGAGTATCTAATTTTTCATAATGTTTCAATCATTTTTCGTTATAGCTGCCACACTGCTAAGTCAGAAAATAAAGAACGAGTAGCGAGGTAATCTCAAGTTTTTAGTGAAGCTCGGCGAAAGCCATCGGAATGCCTCCAGCTGCTTTGTGAGGTCGATGGAGATGAAGTGCAAAGTGCTTGAGAGGCTGATGTTGAAGATTCGGCGGGTTCGATGCGAACAATTGGAGAATAATGATGCCTGGTTGCTGCATCACGACAATGCAACAACGTATACAGGGCGCTTCCAGTTTTTGAAGTTTTTTAGGTTTCTTAAATAGATTTGGAGTCCATCAAGGACAGAGTGACAAGGCTGCTAAGAGGCATCACGAAGGAGGAGTTCCAGGGGTTGCATCAGGAGCTGGTACCAGCGATGGAAGCTATGCTTTGAAAACGGCGGCAATTACTTCGAAGGCTGTAGTTGACTGAATTTGTAATGTATCGTGTCTAATTTTTTTATTGCGAAATTCGTCTCGTCTTGTTTTGGTCACACCTAATTCAACTGTGTAGGGGAGCGCAACCCAGGGTTATGAACTGCCAACTGAAATGACCCTACATTGATTGTAAACTCTTTGTTTTAAGACTTTTACAATCCGCTGACTCGAATGCCATTTTCCTGACCCCTGATGACGCATGCAAACGGATAAGTAGCGATATACAGGCCATAAACTCACACATGCATGCACGCACCCTGACTCTCGTACCAACCACTGAATAGCATACCACTGGCAGAATAGTGCCATCAATAGTAGTATCTATCGTTTAATAACTATTGGTTGACAATAAATTTCCGAATCCATAGATTATTTTAGGAACAGCGGAAACCGTTAACTAGGGGGGATGACCGACGGGGGCCGCATTATTTGGCCTCTCGCCACGGCCACAGAGCAAAGTTTATCGCGACAGTGAGTTCAGCAGCTCAGGAGTAATTAGTGAGCCGTAGGCCGGATAAGCCTGCCTGTCATTAGTCAGCTGAAACCAGAAATCATTTTTCACTTCGATGCATCCTGACCCATCCTGATCCCCTCACTCACTCTCCGATCCCGGAGTATTTAATGATCCGCAAATGACCGCTAACGGTTTCCCTTGGCGCCAGTGTTCGCACAGTTTTTTTTTTGGTAATTTCATCGACAGATTCAGTCCCCGCTCTAAGGCTGGTGCAGTCACAGCTAGCAAAAGGTGACGTTTCAAAGTCAAATCATGGCTACTTTCTGTCTGCACTGCCACTTGTACAGCCCGAACGGCACCCTGCTTGAGACCATCAAGACGGTCTCCGCTCCGGTCTCAGCCGATGCTACGGTCGCCACGAAAATGACAGCCGGCATGATCAGCCGACTTTCCCTGACTCTGACGGACGCGTATTTCTACAGCCTGCTACCGATGCTCAGCGCCACTTTCGTCTGGTCGATCTGGCAGCTGAGCAGCCTGCTGCTGCTTCCAGGTCGATATCTGGCCGGCTGTAGGATTCCTCTGCTCGCGCTGAGCATCTACAATGTCACGACGGCGCTGTCTGCCGGAGTTCTGCACGCAGCTGCCTACGTAGAGGGTGGCGCGGGCGCCGGCTGCAGTCGCTTGCCGACCTCCGCCGCGCTGCACGACTGGGCAGCATGCGGCTACGCCTGGACTCTGCTGCTGTCTCTGCTTTTGGAGCCCTGGCGTCTTGGTGTCCACCGTCCAGCCGTTCTGATCATCGCTACCATCTCCGTCGGTTGCGCCGCGCTGGCCCTGACTCTGCCGCTGAGCTGGACAACAACTTTGGTGACAACTTCTTCATCGGGAGCAGCCGGCTCGCCTGTTGTCACGATTGTCCAGCTGCCGTCATCGTCGGGCTATCGGATTGTCCGCGTCGCCGTTGGATTCGTTGATGCTGCTGCTGCTGCTGTGCCGACGCTCTGCAGAGTTCGACGATTCTCACCACGAGAAGGTGGCCGCTCAGCTGTTCGGCCTGCTTGCGATGAACTTCCTGACTCTGGCTGGACCGCTGATCTGCCTGAGGTGCTGCGCGGATCTGGTGCTGGCGGACCGGCGGCGACAGTTGGACACTCGGTGGCAGTTGACGGCTCTGGAGCGGCTTTTCGGCCTGCACTACTATGCTCACTGGCCGGTGTCGCAGCTGCTGATGGCACTGCTAACTGGTAGAAGGCAGCGATCTGATGAACTTGACAATTAGTCAGGCAGCATACCAAATTATCATAGTTGTGAAGTAAAGTTTTCAAATAGCGGCAGTTGCAAATAGCATGTCAATCAGGGGTCGGCAAACGCGTCCTATGATCAAAACGTCACAAAGCAATCTGGCTCGCTGAAGGCTTGTCTCTTCTCAGCTCTCTTTTCCTTAATATCCTCTCTCCTCTCCTCTCCTCTCCTCTATCTCTACTTTTTCCTTCTCTCTTCTTTCTCTCCTCACCCTCTCTCATTTCCTCTCCCAATTCTTCTATCTCCGATCTCTCTCATCTCTTCTCTATTCTCTCTTCTCTCCCCCTCCTCTGACCTGCAGACATGCACTATAGGTTCTCTATCTGGCCATTGAGAAAAAAACATATTTGCGACCCCTGATTTAAACAGATGCTTGCATTTGAGAAAAGCGTTCCACTTGTTGGCTCGTACTTGTTTTCTTTTATGCATCTTACGTAATTCATCGAAGAAAAAAGTTCTTTAAAACATACAGCACGTTGGAGTACTGGATTAGAAATTCCAGCGGATGTCCAGCGGAGCGGTATCGCATTTTTTTGACTCACTTCGAGCGTATTTAACTTCCTAATTTGTTTGGTCTTCACACATGTTTATGCAATTCGTTCTTATTTGTGCCCTCTCGTTGGGCAAATCGACAGTTAAGGCGCAGAGTGAACACCGAATGAAACTCAGAAAGTCAGGCCAGGTGCACATCCTCTCACAGGAGTGTACAGCGACCCTAACTTTATTCATCGTTAGGACTGTGTCTTGGGGGTCGGCCCTCAAGGGCGTTGATTGCACGAGCAGAGCCAAGCCGAGATTCAAATTTAGCCCCAAATTAATGTGACTGCACTTGGAATCGAGCCTGGGTTGCTGGCACATCAGAGAGCCGCGCTGGGCCACTGGGCTACAGACTCCTTACAAACAACTGTGATATTTAAATCTCCAAAAGTCCGTTTTCAACATTACTCGGTAAAATTGATAGACTTCAGACACAACCTCAGATCGAACAGAACTTGTAAAACTGGTCCTTTTCTGATCCTGAAATTCGGAACATAAGAAATTAAACAACTCAGCAGTAATAAAAGTGCAAATTTCCAATCTAACTGAGAGATTCCGCAGCATTTATAAGAGCTACGAGTATATTGCTTCGCTTAAGCAGGGTTTTATCGCCGTACATGAGTCATTGTGCTGGAAACCAGATACCAGAAGTTCAGAGTCAACTCAGTTGCTCAACTCAGGCGGCTAAAGCTAAATGGAGGTCCTCGGCGAGCCAAACCAGCGCCTGATGATGAAGGTTGACAAGCCGCTGCAGCAGAGCATCGCGATTGAGCCCAGTGCGCCGCGAGCGTTCACCCATTTGCGAATATTTAAAAGGCGATAAACATCTTGAGCAATGTTCGAGTAGGAACTTTCAATGTCCGAAATTACTTCAGCAAGACGTGCATTGATGCGGGAAGCAGCTTCCTGAAATTGGAATAGCGAACTCAGTAAAGGACAATTGAAGTAAGAAAGGCGGACCAATTATATGGCATGAGTTTTCCCAACAGTACTTAGCTATAAACGCGACTAACTCTCGCGCCATCGCGCAAGGCGTTGCCGTACGATTCACACCCACGCAGAGGGCCAACCCCCAAGGCACACAGAGTGTACATGCTGACGATTAGAGAGTCAGGGATGCTGTACAACCTGTGTAAGCGTGTGTACAAGAGCATGCCTACGTGGAGTATGTGCTCAAGAGTCAGCGGGAATGGGAAGAATTGCCTCAACGCTGGTTGTGGGACGATGTCGCCGAAGACGTTGCGCCAGGGTGCCCACAACTGTCTTGCGAATTTTAATTTTTTACTGCTTGTATTTCAAAACAGGGATGAGATAAAGAGTATGAATGAGTCTTAGGCATTTTTTGCAGCCCATGTGGGTTTACGCGCATTTAATTTAATTCGAGATACGTTTGCCAATGTAACGGAGCTTTTGTCTATGGTAGCAAGGCTGTCACAGCGGCATTTACGAGCGTAATTTAGTCCAACAAGCATCAATTTGGTCCATAGCTTCATTTGCAACTGTTGCGGAGGATCAAGATCAGTCCCAGAATGGTGGACCATATGCTGGGTTGTCGAACGCATGCCACTGGCTTGTGGTTGAAGCACTCGACAGAGGTGAACACCCAAATAAAGTTGCAAGGTTTGTTGAATATACTCGTATAGAAGAAAAGATGGTTTACAGCATCCATCAGCGCGTTGAAACCACTGCCGGCGTAGGTCGCCTGTGAAAAAGTGGCAATCGCCAAGGCAAGTTGCTAGAGCCTCAGGTCCAACTGCTACTCGATGCGATTGAGACGAAGTCTTTGTTGACGTTGCAGAAAATGCAGCCAGTTGACGGAACAGTTACAGTTGGTTATCTGATTTCGATTACCAGCAGAGCTCTGGAAAAGCGACTGAAAACTGTTGGTACAGATACTGACAGTCCATTCGCAACAACCCACAGGCGGTTGCAAATGGCTCACATGCGTTTTGGACCAAATTGATGCTTGTTGAACTAAATTAAATGCCGCTGTGCCAGCCTTGCTACCATAGACAAAAGCTCCGTTACACTGGCAAACGTATCTTGGATTAAATTAATGCGAGGAAGCCCAAATGGGCTGGGAAAAGCTAGCATAATATGAGCATGGGGTCTGCATGCAACTTCGAAAAAGGCTTGTCTATCTCTACGAGTACATTCGCACGCCAACATTGCATTAGTACTTGCCGTAGAAACGTTGTGGACTTTTCCAAGGCTGTCACGCACAATGCGGAAATCTTGTACCTTTTTAGGATCCATGAGAGCCACAATGATTCTAATCGTTTTTGCAGATCCAGAATTTTTTATGCAAATTTGATAGATGTCTGCAAATGACCATGAGATGCGATTAGTTATCCGCGAACTAAAAAATGTTGTAACTATGCTCAGAAACACTTGTAACTATATTTATAGCGAAAATACATATACTCTTTATGGTTGCGACTTACACAGTTGTAATTTTAAGCGACTAAATGATTGTTATAAGTAAACTGAGACGCACAGAAGCTACAGGTATTTCTCAAGAGAGAAGCTGTATTTTACCTGTTCTCGCAACATCTGTCACCGTTATCTTAGCCTTGCCTTGGTCTCCCAGCTTGCCAGTCCTAAGGACATCGCCTTCCGAATTGCTCACTTCAATTTCGGTATCGAAATCCCAATACTTCGTGGCCTGGAATTCGAAGTCCATGAAAAGAGTCCATGAAAGAGTGTTTAACGGCGTGAGACAGCATCTCAAATCTGTATAATAATCTGTAGAAATATAGCTTTAAACGGTACACAGAAAGACCTAAGAACTATGTGTAACTTTTAGAAGGGGCGTAGCATGTGTCCCGCCAGGCGAATTGATGCTTTCCATGCTTTTCAATTGGCTTTTCCACTTGCATTACCCCACTGATATGCTCTATCAGTCTAAGATTTTCATTTGCAAAAACAAACAGCAGGCAATCATTCGAACAGTAAAACAAAACACCAACAAAAGCATGGCAGGAGAAATTCCGCATCCCGAGAGCAACAGTGAAAAAGCAGAACTCTTCTTTGGCGGCAAAATCCTGGTGAAGTCTATAAAAGTAGCCGAACGTGTTCCTGATCCCGATCCTGCCGGCGAAAGTTGTCTCAGGTCGGCTGGATTCAACTGAGATGCTGAGCTCTTTGGTTTTTTCATCTTCGAACACTTCAGCAGTGCTTGAGAAGACGGCTCGAGGACCCGACAGTGATAGAAGCAATAAAAAGCAGGTTAATTGCTGAGTCCAGACGTACGTCATTCTAATCTTGGTGCCTCCGGAAGTTCTGCAGTTGAGTTATTGGGTTCACATTTTCAACGCATTTTCATTTTCAAGGGGACATGACCCTCCTTGACCTCTATTGGATGGTCCCCAATGGAGTTAAGCAATCATTAGAAATATCAGGGAAGCAGCTACCCCCTCTGCGCCCCCTCCTGTTCCGCGGTGTCTGAAGTGTACGTGTAAAATGTAGGCCTACACAAGTTAGTGAGGATATAGTCATGCTTACCGTAGTGTGTATTGGTTCCTTTACTTCTAAGCTGGTATTGCAGATTTTTGTGTGAAAGCAATCGCATGAAAATTTGAGACTACCCAGCAGAAAAGCATTTTTTTATCAGTATCGAACCGACAGCAACTCTGTAAATCATTGCGAAGAGATTGAGAGGCTAAGTGTACAATTTAACAGTGACTCTCGCTGCCCTTCCAACTCAGTGTTATTTATTTGCTGCTTGCTGAAGCCATGATCTGGGATAAATTGATCCATACAAACCAAGAGCCCGCGTGCTGCTGGCGTACGGAAGCGTGGAAACAGACCGAAAATTTGGTTGACGTGTCAATTGAGAAAAATGCTAGGGTAGAAAGACGACGAAATATCTGCATGGAGAGATACTGAGCTCATATATCTACATGTGAGTAGAGAAAACCAGTAACCTGAAGCATTTTCTTCCAAAAAACGTATTAACTCTTGAATTGGCTGACTGTTGTTGATTGCTTTTTTTCATGGAATCTCAACCTTCTGGGCTGGGCTGCGCAGGATGACTTTTACAAAACGTCCTCAGATACTGTATATGCACACATTTTGACAGTATATGTACATGTAGATCAAAAAGGTGGCAGAGCACCTCAGCAGGAAACGCCGCGCGTCTGAGTCTCTCGCGCCAACAACCTCTGGCTCGATTCTGTACTATAAAGGCCAGATTCATTTTGGCTTGTGCCAATCTGAATGCTGGACGCCCACCTCACCTCCAAAATCGGCTCAATTACGGCGCCATAGTGTGTTGGGAGTCCTCGCAGTTTTTGATGAGTACATGTACATGCATTCGATGCACGCACACTTGTGCCTGCGTGTTCGTAGCCTAAACACAGCGACCACCATATATTTTACGCAAACTTGATCTGTCACATTCGTTCATGTTTGGTGAGTACAACATAAATGAAAAAGAAGCTGCAGCATGGTACCATCCCGGCGGTAAAAATCACGTCGAAATGACGTCGATATTCGCCTTTCAAAAACTTGCGACAAATAAGTAGTCGTTTGAACCTTCATTCGACGTCGAAATTTCGATATGAAATTTTTATCTTCGTTTTTGCAGAAATGATTATTAGTGATATTTAAAAAATATTTTTTTCAACGTGATTTTCAGTGTATTGAAAGGATCAATAAGTTCAGTAAAACGGACACAATATTTTTTGTTTCAACGCATCGCGAGATACACCTTTTTTAAAATATCGCCATGCTGAATGTCGATCTATTATTTGTCAATTGCAGACTTCCAAATTATTTTACTGCGATCCATACGTAAATCTTTAACGTAAATTTTCTGTAACACACATGGAAATTCTTATTCTTTCATTGCGTTTCATTTTTTTCGCTAATTAATTAATCTGATATACAATTTATGCGTTTAAAGTTCGATGTTTTATAATACTGTTGCCTATAGGACGGATCTAGGTTTAACCGTTTAACCTTTTATACAGGATAAGCGAATTAATAATAAAGTAGCCATAAATTAGCAACTTTTTACGTTTTAGTACAGCTTATTGGAAATGAATAATAGTGTAATATTAAATAAACAATAATATATTAACTTTTATAAATGTAATAAAAGCACAATTCTATAGCTAAAAGAATATTTTGTTTTAGGAAATTTAAGACGTAAGTATAATTTTAGCTTAAATAGTATATATAATTATCCCATTTAAGCATTAATTATTTCATTATTTATTCTAATATATGTTTGTTACATTCTAAATAAAAGCATAGCCCAACCCATAGCTGCTCATGAAATAGCTAGAACAGCTATAGCATTTAAGTACCTTATCACCAGCATCTAGAGCATGAATTACTACCCATACTATAATTATCTATTTTTTTTCTATGTAATGAAAACAGGATATGCTATGTAACTATGCTATAAAAACTTTTATAAATGCTCTATATGGCCCAGCAGGAATATATAGAACATTGTATAGTATTTTACTTGTTTAGTAAAGCCGCTGCTTACTCTACCAAAAATTCCAGCAAATGCCCAGGCTCTGTCAAATCGGCGTCTGAGGACGTCCTACGTGACCGCACAAGACGCTTTTTTAAGGGCCACTAAAAAGCTGAATTTCCGTGTGGAGTAACCGCGCAGACGCCGTTGATTTTCAGTGTTTCCCTTTCACGATTCCAATTTGTTGAATTAATGTAGTTGCATTTGTTACCATTGTTGCTCCTCATTTTTCCATCATCGTCTATTTTCTATTCTTAATAGCTTTGATGCTATTTCAATGATCGTTTCCATAATTGCTGGTGAATTGAATACACTGTTTTTTCATGGTTGCGGGATAATAGGATCTGGTTTGGATAGCAAATGAAACGTCATACAGCCTTGCTTGGCATTTTATGCTTAAATATTTCTTTCCTATTAAGGTAGATTAGTGACTTTAGTGTATGGATTAACATTTATGTTTCGTCAGCTTAGTTCGTTTGTAGTTCGTACATGTAGTTCGTCAGTTTATGACTATTGTATAAAAATAATGCACTATAGTTATATTATTAATATTAATTAGTATATGTAGATAAAAAATCGTCAGTTTGTCGAAAATCGCCATCTACTTGCGGTCATCAAGAATATGAACGACGTCGACTTTTCGCCATCAATAGTGGAAAACGCGACGTCGCACACTCTACATCTGATGGCGAAAATTTCGACGTCGAAATCGTGGTTCAAATCGACATGAAATTTCGACGTCGCTTTTCGACGTCATTTTTGACGTGATTTTTACCGCCGGGATGCAGCGCAATTCTCCTTTCTAAACGGAAAGTTTATCTCAAAAACAGGGCAACTGCATGGAGTAAAATCTATAGTTTTACAGAAATTCAAAGAAGTAACTTTGTAAATGAACAACCAAAATCATCGAACTAAAATGATCCAGAGCTTAAAAATCAGGTGGCATTACCAAATGTTTTGCATACATAAGCACGTTAGTAAATCATTAGCATTGTACATGTAGCTTATAAACTCGAGTTTTATTCGAAAATATAACTATAAAGCTAAAGTTTGCAGGAAAAAGAAGACACATCGAATTAAAATAGAGATTGGTGAGTAATTACTTCGCTCAAAAAGTACATGAACTTCGCAAAGTTGTTAATATGTTAGCGAAGTCCTATCCCAAACATGAAGTCCTATATCCTATATCCTAGTAATTCGCTCAAGTTATCAAAAGGAACCACTGGAGTTATAATCATATTCCAGTTGTCCTTGAGTTAACATCGGTTTTTGAGTCAACATATTTGACCTACATGACATGCACAGTTTTCTGAAGCAGTTCACGCTATAACAAAATATAAACAAATATACCAGCTAAATATGCCTAATGTTTAGGAAAAATTGTCGCATGAAAAATTGAATGATTTAAATAAGCAAATGTAACAGTTTTTAAA
Source organism: Macrostomum lignano (assembly GCA_002269645.1). Taxonomy (NCBI): domain Eukaryota; kingdom Metazoa; phylum Platyhelminthes; family Macrostomidae; genus Macrostomum; species Macrostomum lignano. The sequence continues at coordinate 68,849 of NIVC01001252.1, forward strand.
AGATTTAATAAAAAATGTACTAAGGCTGTTTTTAAAATTGTTTATCTGCCAATAATATTTAAGGACCATTTTGGCCTTAAGTATTGAACCAGGTCTTAATTCTCTTTTATCTGTTTCTACGAGTATGTTTGAAGAAAAATGCTTTCAGAGAATCTTGAACTTCAAGTATAAAAATTCTTCTGATTTTATCAAACTTTTGTCAGAGACCTCTCAGATTCCTAGTACAGTGTACATAAGAAAATATTGAAAATTACATTCGTTGTTTGCACATTGTCCCATTGTTCTTCCCAATCCCAAGTTCCCATGTTTTAAAGACGACTAGGGCCTATACTTTACCCAGTGGTAGGCCTAGGTTATAACCTTAGTGGCTAGGTGGTCCCAAATTATCAAGAGTCAATAAACTGTAGTGTTTAATAGAACTCTATGACTAAGTGTCTATTGAAGTGCGTGCAGTGATTTCGTCTGCTGAACAAAGTTTTTCAGACAGACAAATAGGGCGCGGGTCACAGTTCCATTCTCCTTGGTCCGAGGCATGGACTTAAGTGAATTAAAAGAAACATACAGAATTTACTTGTTTGAATAGAAGGAATACTGAATAGAAGGAACTTCACGTCAGATGTGACAAATGAAAAATCGACAAATGACAAGTGACAAATGACAAATGATTAAATGAAAAAATGTAAAAATTATTTTTAGGCCTAGTTAAAAAAACAACCTAGATAGGCCTAACTAAAAAAGAGAAATAAGTGGTATAAAAGTAAATATTCTATAGGAAAAATACTTTCTATTTCCAAGAATATGTCATATAAATTGATTAGTAGAGGTCGGACAGGATCCCAATCCCAAAATCTTGGGATCCCAAGGAAAATTGGATTCCCGTGGGACTAGAATCCCGACTCTAAAAGTCACAAGAAATGGGAACAGGTCTTTTGATTAAAAATTTATAGAAAAAGTGATTACTTGAATGTATTTTATTTCACCTTGTACTTATTACATTATTAATTTGTTGGGTACAAAACTTTGCATCAATTTTGTTGTATTCTACTTTTTGATTTTGACATTTTAGCTCAATTTTGTTTAACTTTATATGGACCTATAAGCTACAATACACTAAAAGACCTGATCTCGATCCTGATCCTAAGAAAAAAATTATTCCTGATCCCAATCTTGCCTAAAGATTTCAATCCCGTCCAACCTCTATTGATTAGGCCTAAGACCTAGTAAAACATTAGTTGAATAATTGTGAAGTTATATTTATCTAACTAAACACATTTTTTACTAGAAACTAGAAATTGAGTCCAATTACACAAAAAATAAGCCTAGTATTATCAAAAAGTCAAATTTTATATAGAAAACAGAGTTAAACTTAAGTAATATCAATATATCAAAAATCATTGCTAGTGATAATACTAGTGCAAAAAATGTAATAAATATGTTGCAAAGTATTTATTTTATAGGCCTCAGCCAGTAGGGTTTATGGATTTTTGTCAACTTGGTTGTTGAATGTTTCAACCCTTATTTCTACAGTTGACAAATATTCTAAATATTCCCCTGCCTGTTGACAAAAGTTCCATAGCCAAATTGAAGGCATCGGAGAATTGCCTTTGTGCACGATTTATTGCGTACGCTGTATTGCATAACATGTGTTGATTGCCATTAGGCAATATTGTTGTGCATTATAATCTAAGCATGAACTAGCTAGCAGATGTAATGACTCACAAGTTGGCACATGAATAGTGTGCACTGTGCAGTGTCGACACAATTTAAAGAAAATATGCTAGGTGCCATTGATTTGTGGAGTATATATATACTTGTATACATTCTTTTGCTTTGCTGTCACTCACACGGAATGAACAGCAATATCAACAACTGCATTATGTGCCAAGAAGCTGTGTACCCGTGGCAAGAAGGTTTGCAATGCGGTCAATGCAAAAAGTGGTAGCATTGTACATGCCAAAGTGGTGTTAGTTGCCAACAGTATCGCCATCTGCAGCAGCTAGAAAGTTTCGAGTTTAGCTGCAGCCTTTGTTGGGAAGAGCCGTAGGAACAACCTGAACAGCCAATTGTTCTGCCTGCATTGGCTGTCTAGCACAGCAGCCAGCAGTGCCGGCTGTCCAGCAGCTGCAGCAGTCAGCAGTGCTGGCTATCCAGTAGCTTCCGCATCCTTCCGCATCATCCCAAGTGCATCAATGTTAAACTCCATTTTTTAATGTAACCCAGGCTTATTGGCTATTGGCCCAATAGCCCAACCCTCACCAGTTCCACAACATCAAGCCAAGCTATATTGTACAATATTTATACTGTAACTGCATGTTTGTATTGCAACTTGTATCTTGACATTTTAACATTTTTTACCATTGAAAATTTGTTCAATCAACTCTCTATAAAAAAACTGCACCAGATTGTTACGATGGAAGTTGATGAAAAAGTAAAATGTAGTGCGACTGGCAAGTTGAATTCTTGCCAAGTAATTATTGGACTATAAAGTTTAATAAATTTACTTACTAAAATATGCATCATGTAAGTTAAAGTTAAAGTGCATCTAATGACACCTAGTTGATAAAAATTCCACATTTCTCATTGGTAGTTGACAAAGATTCCATTGTTCCTATTGGCAGTTGACAAACATTCCAACTACCAATGAATTTTTGTCAACTCTCAGTTGACAAAAAAAAGTTGACAAAAATTCTAGGATCCTTAGTAGTAGATATATATCTATAGGCCAAACTATAATTGAAGCTAAAGCCAAAAAGAATATTTTTTATTATATAATATAATTCTATTTTATATTTAAAGCTGAGTGGACTGATCAATCAATCAACTAGTAGACCAGGTTTAATGCATATCTCCTCCTAGATGGCTGGCAACTCAAATGTGGGACTGATATATATCAATGCAGAATTGTCCTACACAACAAATAGGCTATTTTAATTTTGAATTTATAAAAATTAAGTCTGTTAAAAAAAGCAGACAACTGTTTTCTTAACCTTCTTTGGCCACTTTTTTTGCTTTGAACTAAAAATTTTCATCAATTTTGAGTAATTACGCTACAATTTTTTCCTATTTCGGTCGTGTATTTTCTCCAGTGGGGGGATGGAATTTTAAGTGGCTGTGTGTACACTTGGACCCTGCTAACTAGTAGACAGTGAACTTCAATGCATAAACTTGTAAGCCTCTCACTGTAGCAGGCAGTGAATGTACACTAAAAAATTCAATGCTTTAAACTGGGAAATTTCAAATGCAAACTGTTCTTCAAGTTTTGAACTTTGAGAGAAAAGACTTATATTGCAAGAATGATCTTTCAACACTGAGTTTGGGGATGTAAGTTTTTAGATATGAAAAAAGCACAGCATTCAAAAAATGATTTCCATACTTTAACTTTCTGCATAATTAATCTATAATTAACAATGGCAATGGTTGTCTGCCAAAATGTGAATTTTTAAGACTAATAGTAATATTTCAACCTATGATTTATTAATAGATCCCATTTATTATATATCAAAAATGATTAATATTGCATTTATCTTAATGTTAGCCCCTATTATCTTAATCATACAATGTGTATACAACATTGAAAATCTCTATTCTTCAAGTCCTTGACTAGTGACCACAGACTTAAGAGTTCTTTTTGCATTGAAAATAAAAATATATAGTATATATACAATAAAATAAATATATATTATATATTATTTATAAAGTATATAGATTTAAAAATATATTGCTGGAATATCTAACCTAGAAGACTTATTTAGGAGTTCCCTCTATAAAAGCTTTAAAACTGATATCTGGTCTTCTAGCCATTGGTTCACAAGGGCAATGACCTCATTAGATTCAAAATTGTGCCCATGGAGTAGCTTCTTCAGCTGGCAAAATAGGTAGAAATTTTAAGGGGCCAGGTCTAATGAATAGGTAGGATGGGGCAGAATTTTGAATCTTGCAGTGGTGGCAACATTTATTGCAACTTGGGCTGTGTGAGTAGGGGCATTATCATGAAGTAATAGAGGTTAGGCATTCAACTTGCCTTGCCTCTTCAAGACAACTATTTGACAAAGTTGGCCTAGCTGTTCAGCATACTGCACACTTGTCACACTCACAGTATGCCCTACTGGCAGGTACTCAGTAGCAAGATCCATTGACAATTAGAAAAAGCAGCCTAAGACCTTGTCAGCCAACTTCACTTACTTGAACTTGTGGGACCTCTTGGATGCTGCCACTCCATGGAGTCACTTGGACTCAGTGTTGTAGTGGTATAGCCAGCACTCATCTATAATTTTGCTTGTGGTCCTACAAAAGCATTCAAGGCACCCAATGGGCATTGACCTTGTTGTATCCAAGGATTTAGTGCAAGATCTTAACTGAACCAACTAAGATCCCAACAGTGTATGCAATGCTGGCAAATCGAGATCCATTAATCTTCATCTAGGAACTTGGCAACTGCATTAACTTTCTTCTAGTTGGCGCTCGTATCAAGGCATCTATTCTATGGTCATCTTCAAGGGTCACCCTGCCTTACTTAAATTCATTATAGTACCTCTCAATTGTGCATAGAGAGACAAGTTGTAGGGTATAACAAGTTGATCTCTGCTTTGATAGCTAGTGGCTTTAGCCCTTTTAAGGTGAAAAATTAAATGAGAGCTCAATACTCCTGTTTTTTTCATTTTGATAAGAATGCAGAGGGTGCTTTGAATCCTTGCAAAAAAATAGCTTAAAAAAACTGATAACAGATTGAACATCTGCCATGGACGCTATATAAAAGTACTATTCTAAACCAAAAAGGTTGAAAAAATGTAATATGGCCAAATGACAAAACTTTTTGAATACACTTCCAATTGAAATTAAATATTTGCTAGAGATTTCTAGTAGTTCTTATATAATATTTAGTATAATTTGTATTCACAGTGGTATAATTTTTTAAATTATATACATATATACTATTGTCTATATCACTAAGCAAATATGGCAATATTCTTTAATATGTGATTTGTTAAAATAGGAAATTTGCCATTTGATTTTTATAACAAAGAATCCATTTGGCCCTCAATAACATTTGGAAAATTTATGGGCTATAGCCATTTTAACTAAAGTTATTTTGCTGATATCAGTTAAAAGATGAGAGATTTAAATCTTTGGCACTCTGTTTTTTATTTTTAACCTTAGTTTTTATAGAAAAGTGTATTTATGTAGTGCGACTATGTATGAGTACTATGCTATACAAAAAAATTTGTGACAATATTTTTCTTTAAAGATTAGAAGTTTTGTAAAACATTTTTATTGGGTTTAAGTTAATAAAACAGTGACTTTGACTTACTAATTGTTTGGAATGTGCACGTCTGTGTCTTGGGGATTGGCCCTTTTGATTGTGGATTGCATAGCCCCCTAGGTCATTTTTGTGCACACCTGCCTTTGGGTAAATGGCAGGAGTAACTTTGACTGCATTATTAAGGCTAAATGAGTTGTCATCTAGTTAGTACTTTGTCTCTATTTTGGGTAGGCATTTTTGCGAGTTACCTTGGCCAGGCCCCTCACCAGTTGGCCGGGTGTTGCGCATGTATGTTCCTGACGATTAGAAAGTCAGGACTGCTCTAAAACATGTGTGAGTGTGTGTATTAGTGCATGATCAAGAGTACATTTGTGCTTTCTGAACAGTATTACAAAATTGCTATCCAGCATAATTAAACAGAATATACACGTGCCAACTGGCATTGCAGGCCACAGCTGACTACCAACTGGTTCAGGCCTGCGGCGTGGACCAATCCGTGTGGTCCAGCCTGTCAGACGGGCAGCGCCAGAATCTATTCGAAGTCATCGACAGCCTGCAGGCCGCCCTCACAAGCGCCAGAGAGCGTTGCGAAATGCAACGAGTGGACAGCGAGCAGCGAGTATTTGAGGCCACGGCCAAGTCCAAAGCTCTTGAAGCCGATGCCGCTAGCGACCGGGCTAAATTGCAATCAGTTCAAACTGAATTAGCGCGCCTGACGGACGAAATTAGCCGAGCAGAGAGTGCCAAATGTGAGCTGCGCGCCCAGCTAGACTCGGCTCACGATGCCAAAGAGCGCCTACGAGTTGAATGCGTCGAATTGCGCGCCGAGCGCGACAATTTAGCCGAATCGACGCGTCGACTTGCCGGCGAAGTTGAACGACTTGGCGGCGAATGCGAACGACTTAGGGAGCAGCTGCACAAGGCCGAGAGAGAGGTTGTTGAGAAGCAGGTGCAGCTGGATCAGGTGAGCGCTGAGTTGAGAGATACTTTATAGATTTATAAGTACCAAGGGGAATTCAGGCATGGAATCTTGGTGGGAATTCAAACATGTGATCTTATGGGGGAGTTGCATATAGGATATTGGGGAATTCAGGGACGAAATCTCAGGGAATTCAGGCGCCGTCGAAAATCATGCGCATGTTTTCTTGGTGAGGTTGGGGGGAATTTAGTCATGTTATCTCAGTGTGCTTGGGGGAATTTAGTCATGTTATCTCAGTAGGGTTGGGGGAATTTAGTCATGTTATCTCAGTGGGGTTGGGGGGAATTCAGTCATGTTATCTCAGTGGGCTTGGGGGAATTTAGTCATGTTATCTCACTAGGGTTGGGGGAATTTAGTCTTTATCTCTGTTGGGTTGGAGGAATTTGTCATGGGATTCGGAGGGGAATTCAGGCATGGGATTTCGCTGTGGTCCGGGAGAAATCGGACATTGAGTACTGGTAAAAAAGGGGATTAAATTTAATAGTTTTAAAAAAAGTACATTGAATTTAAAGTACAATTATTTTAAACAGACTGAATTACTCTACTCACAGTAGCATATCAAACATTACCCTCACAGGCCCGCATTAGCGAATCATCGGCCACTCTGCGCCTGACCTCGGCCGAGCAGTCGGACTCGGAACGGTCGACTCACCTGGCCTGGCTGGAACGCCAGCTGGCCGCCAAGACAGACGAGATTCTCACCGCCCGACAGGCGGCTCGCGAGCGCGATCGCGAATACCAACTGGAGCTGGACCGTCGGACTGGCCAGCTGGAGTCTCTGACTGCTCAGCTAGAGTCGGCTCGCGAGTCTCAGTCGGCTATGCGCGAGCAGCACGATCGACTGCTAGAACGGCTGCGCGAAGCTCGCGACGAGCGGACCAGGCTGGAGGAGGCGCTGGGCGGCGAACTGGAGTCGCAGCGCCGACTGGCTGCCGTGTACAGATCCGGCGCCGAGGAGCAAGAGCAGCGCTGCGCTCAACTACTCGAAGCTGTCGGCGAACTGCAGGACGACCTGCGACGTAGCGCCGAGGAGTTCAGCCGGTCAGAGGCTGAGCGGACCGCCGCTGCTGGCCGACTCGAGACTGAACTGGCCGAGCTGAGAGCGCTGCTAGAGAAAAAGGAGGCCGAATTGCAGGTGAGAGCGGTTCACTTAAATCAATTGATATGTGAGTAGTGAGTAGTGACTGAGTAGTCAGCTTAGTGAATAAGTAAGTAGTAAGTTTATTAGTCAAAGTCGGTTAATGACTGAATGAGGGGACAGGTTAATGACTAAATGAGGGGACAGGTTAATGACTGAATGAGGGGACAGGTTAATGACTGAATGAGGGGACAGGTTAATGACTAAATGAGGGGACAGGTTAATGACTGAATGAGGGGACAGGTTAATGACTGAATGAGGGGACAGGTTAATGACTAAATGAGGGGACAGGTTAATGAATGAGGGGACAGGTTAGTGACTAAATGAGGGGACAGGTTAGTGACTAAATGACGGGACAGGTTAATGACTAAATGAGATGACAGGTTAGTGACTAAATGAGGGGACAGGTTAATGACTAAATGAGGGGACAGGTTAGTGACTAAATGAGGGGACAGATTAGTGACTAAATGAGGGGACAGGTTAATGACTAAATGAGGGGACAGGTTAATGACTGAATGAGGGGACAGGTTAATGACTGAATGAGGGGACAGGTTAATGACTAAATGAGGGGACAGGTTAATGACTGAATGAGGGGACAGGTTAGTGACTAAATGAGGGGACAGGTTAATGACTAAATGAGGGGACAGGTTAATGACTGAATGAGGGGACAGGTTAGTGACTGAATGAGGGGACAGGTTAATGACTAAATGAGGGGACAGGTTAGTGACTAAATGAGGGGACAGGTTAATGACTAAATGAGATGACAGGTTAGTGACTAAATGAGGGGACAGGTTAATGACTAAATGAGGGGACAGGTTAGTGACTAAATGAGGGGACAGGTTAGTGACTAAATGAGGGGACAGGTTAATGAATGAGGGGACAGGTTAGTGACTAAATGAGGGGACAGGTTAGTGACTAAGTGAGGGGACAGGTTAGTGACTAAATGAGGGGACAGGTTAATGACTGAATGAGGGGACAGGTTAGTGACTAAATGAGGGGACAGGTTAGTGACTAAATGAGGGGACAGGTTAGTGACTAAATGACGGGAAAGGTTAATGACTAAATGAGATGACAGGTTAGTGACTAAATGAGGGGACAGGTTAATGACTAAATGAGGGGACAGGTTAGTGACTGAATGAGGGGACAGGTTAGTGACTAAATGAGGGGACAGGTTAGTGACTAAATGAGGGGACAGGTTAATGACTAAATAAGGGGACAGGTTAGTGACTAAATGAGGGGACAGGTTAGTGACTAAATGAGGGGACAGGTTAGTGACTAAATGAGGGGACAGGTTAATGAATGAGGGGACAGGTTAGTGACTAAATGAGGGGACAGGTTAGTGACTAAATGAGGGGACAGGTTAGTGACTGAATGAGGGGACAGGTTAGTGACTAAATGAGGGGACAGGTAAGTGACTAAATGAGGGGACAGGTTAGTGACTAAATGAGGGGACAGGTTAGTGACTAAATGAGGGGACAGGTTAGTGACTAAATGAGGGGACAGGTTAATGACTAAATAAGGGGACAGGTTAGTGACTAAATGAGGGGACAGGTTAGTGACTAAATGAGGGGACAGGTTAGTGACTGAATGAGGGGACAGGTTAGTGACTAAATGAGGGGACAGGTTAGTGACTAAATGAGGGGACAGGTTAATGACTAAATAAGGGGACAGGTTAGTGACTAAATGAGGGGACAGGTTAGTGACTAAATGAGGGGACAGGTTAGTGACTAAATGAGGGGACAGGTTAGTGACTAAATGAGGGGACAGGTTAGTGACTAAATGAGGGGACAGGTTAATGAATGAGGGGACAGGTTAGTGACTAAATGAGGGGACAGGTTAGTGACTAAATGAGGGGACAGGTTAGTGACTAAATGAGGGGACAGGTTAATGACTAAATGAGGGGACAGGTTAGTGACTAAATGAGGGGACAGGTTAGTGACTAAATGAGGGGACAGGTTAGTGACTAAATGAGGGGACAGGTTAGTGACTAAATGAGGGGACAGGTTAATGAATGAGGGGACAGGTTAGTGACTAAATGAGGGGACAGGTTAGTGACTAAATGAGGGGACAGGTTAGTGACTGAATGAGGGGACAGGTTAGTGACTAAATGAGGGGACAGGTTAGTGACTAAATGAGGGGACAGGTTAGTGACTAAATGAGGGGACAGGTTAATGACTGAATGAGGGGACAGGTTAATGACTGAATGAGGGGACAGGTTAGTGACGAAATGAGGGGACAGGTTAGTGACTAAATGAGGGGACAGGTTAGTGACTAAATGAGGGGACAGGTTAGTGACTAAATGAGGGGACAGGTTAGTGACTAAATGAGGGGACAGGTTAGTGACTAAATGAGATGACAGGTTAGTGACTAAATGAGGGGACAGGTTAATGACTAAATGAGGGGACAGGTTAATGAATGAGGGGACAGGTTAGTTACTAAATGAGGGGACAGGTTAGTGACTAAATGAGGGGACAGGTTAGTGACTAAATGAGGGGACAGGTTAATGACTAAATGAGGGGACAGGTTAGTGACTAAATGAGGGGACAGGTTAGTGACTAAATGAGGGGACAGGTTAGTGACTAAATGAGGGGACAGGTTAGTGACTAAATGAGATGACAGGTTAATGAATGAGGGGACAGGTTAGTGACTAAATGAGGGGACAGGTTAGTGACTAAATGAGGGGACAGGTTAGTGACTGAATGAGGGGACAGGTTAGTGACTAAATGAGGGGACAGGTTAGTGACTAAATGAGGGGACAGGTTAGTGACTAAATGAGGGGACAGGTTAATGACTGAATGAGGGGACAGGTTAATGACTAAATGAGGGGACAGGTTAGTGACGAAATGAGGGGACAGGTTAGTGACTAAATGAGGGGACAGGTTAGTGACTAAATGAGGGGACAGGTTAGTGACTAAATGAGGGGACAGGTTAGTGACTAAATGAGGGGACAGGTTAGTGACTAAATGAGATGACAGGTTAGTGACTAAATGAGGGGACAGGTTAATGACTAAATGAGGGGACAGGTTAGTGACTAAATGAGGGGACAGGTTAGTGACTAAATGAGGGGACAGGTTAGTGACTAAACGAGGGGACAGGTTAGTGACTAAATGAGGGGACAGGTTAGTGACTAAATGAGGGGACAGGTTAGTGACTAAATGAGGGGACAGGTTAATGACTAAATGAGGGGACAGGTTAGTGACTAAATGAGGGGACAGGTTAGTGACTAAATGAGGGGACAGGTTAGTGACTAAATGAGGGGACAGGTTAGTGACTAAATGAGGGGACAGGTTAGTGACTAAATGAGGGGACAGGTTAGTGACTAAATGAGGGGACAGGTTAGTGACTGAATGAGGGGACAGGTTAGTGACTAAATGAGGGGACAGGTTAGTGACTAAATGAGATGACAGGTTAGTGACTAAATGAGGGGACAGGTTAATGACTAAATGAGGGGACAGGTTAGTGACTAAATGAGGGGACAGGTTAGTGACTAAATGAGGGGACAGGTTAGTGACTAAACGAGGGGACAGGTTAGTGACTAAATGAGGGGACAGGTTAATGAATGAGGGGACAGGTTAGTGACTAAATGAGGGGACAGGTTAGTGACTAAATGAGGGGACAGGTTAATGACTGAATGAGGGGACAGGTTAGTGACTAAATGAGGGGACAGGTTAGTGACTAAATGAGGGGACAGGTTAGTGACTAAATGAGGGGACAGGTTAATGACTGAATGAGGGGACAGGTTAATGACTGAATGAGGGGACAGGTTAGTGACTAAATGAGGGGACAGGTTAGTGACTAAATGAGGGGACAGGTTAGTGACTAAATGAGGGGACAGGTTAGTGACTAAATGAGGGGACAGGTTAGTGACTAAATGAGGGGACAGGTTAGTGACTAAATGAGATGACAGGTTAGTGACTAAATGAGGGGACAGGTTAATGACTAAATGAGGGGACAGGTTAGTGACTAAATGAGGGGACAGGTTAATGACTAAATGAGGGGACAGGTTAGTGACTAAATGAGGGGACAGGTTAGTGACTAAATGAGGGGACAGGTTAGTGACTAAATGAGGGGACAGGTAAGTGACTAAATGAGGGGACAGGTTAGTGACTAAATGAGGGGACAGGTTAGTGACTAAATGAGGGGACAGGTTAATGACTAAATGAGGGGACAGGTTAGTGACTAAATGAGGGGACAGGTTAGTGACTAAATGAGGGACAGGTTAGTGACTAAACGAGGGGACAGGTTAGTGACTAAATGAGGGGACAGGTTAGTGACTAAATGAGGGGACAGGTTAGTGACTAAATGAGGGGACAGGTTAGTGACTAAATGAGGGGACAGGTTAGTGACTAAATGAGGGGACAGGTTAGTGACTAAATGAGATGACAGGTTAGTGACTAAATAAGGGGACAGGTTAGTGACTAAATGAGGGGACAGGTTAGTGACTAAATGAGGGGACAGGTTAGTGACTAAATGAGGGGACAGGTTAATGACTAAATGAGGGGACAGGTTAGTGACTAAATGAGGGGACAGGTTAGTGACTAAATGAGGGGACAGGTTAGTGACTAAATGAGGGGACAGGTTAGTGACTAAATGAGGGGACAGGTTAGTGACTAAATGAGATGACAGGTTAGTGACTAAATAAGGGGACAGGTTAGTGACTAAATGAGGGGACAGGTTAGTGACTAAATGAGGGGACAGGTTAGTGACTAAATGAGGGGACAGGTTAATGACTAAATGAGGGGACAGGTTAGTGACTAAATGAGATGACAGGTTAGTGACTAAATGAGGGGACAGGTTAGTGACTAAATGAGGGGACAGGTTAGTGACTAAATGAGGGGACAGGTTAGTGACTAAATGAGGGGACAGGTTAGTGACTAAATGAGGGGACAGGTTAGTGACTAAATGAGATGACAGGTTAGTGACTAAATGAGGGGACAGGGGTTAATGACTAAATGAGGGGACAGGTTAGTGACTAAATGAGGGGACAGGTTAGTGACTAAATGAGGGGACAGGTTAGTGACTAAATGAGGGGACAGGTTAGTGACTAAATGAGGGGACAGGTTAGTGACTAAATGAGATGACAGGTTAGTGACTAAATGAGCCACTAAATTTCTCACTCGGCCATTTTCGCCCAACTCCCCCAGCTGGCCAACTCTCAAATCGAGCTGTTGCGCGGCGAATCGGACACGGCCGAGCAGGTGGCCGAGATGACGCCTGCGGCGGCGGCTGTTCGCGACCTGCTGAAGCGGGGCAAGCCGCTAAGCGAACTGTGCGTCGAATACGCGGATCTGCAGCGCCGGCTGCACCGGGAACGCGAGGAGGCCGCCGCGCTGCGTCAATCAATGCAGACGGTGCTACGCGAAGTTGAAGCCGGCGCTCCGGGTGTTCGCCGATTGCGCGAGGACAACGCCAGACTGACGGCGGCCGCGGCTCAATTAAGCCGACAATTGGATTCGGCGTTAGCTGAACTGGCCGACCTCAAGGCCGACTGTCAGGACAGGCTGCGCGGACTGCGCCATCTGGAGCGTGAGAATCGGCGCCTCTCTGACAGCCACTCTGATCAGAGCCGCCAGGTAGCCCGTCTGCTGTGGGAGCTTCACATGGCCAAGACTGGCGCCCCGCCGCCCAGCTCGCCCTATCGCCCGTTTGCCGGCGAGTCGCCGTCCTCGTCGCAGTCAGCTGTTCGGCGAGCCGGTGACGTCATCACTGAAAGGCTGCTGACATACGGCGATGTTGAAGAGCTTCAGGAGCAGAATAGGCGGCTGCTGCAGGTGGGCCTTCGGGCTGGATGCTTCTTCTCTCCAGTGTCTTTAAATAGACAGTCCTCTGCTCCCCACAGTGTCCTTAAATAGACAGTCCTCTGCCCCCCAGTGTCCTTAAATAGACAGTCCTCTGCCCCCCACAGTGTCCTTAAATAGACAGTCCTCTGCCCCCCACAGTGTCCTTAAATAGACAGTCCTCTGCCCCCACAGTGTCCTTAAATAGACAGTCCTCTGCCCCCACAGTGTCCTTAAATAGACAGTCCTCTGCCCCCCCCCCACAGTGTCCTTAAATAGACAGTCCTCTGCCTCCCACAGTGTCCTTAAATAGACACTCCTCTGCCCCCCACAGTGTCCTTAAATAGACAGTCCTCTGCCCCCCACAGTGTCCTTAAATAGACAGTCCTCTGCCCCCACAGTGTCCTTAAATAGACAGTCCTCTGCCCCCCACAGTGTCCTTAAATAGACAGTCCTCTGCCCCCCACAGTGTCCTTAAATAGACAGTCCTCTGCCCCCACAGTGTCCTTAAATAGACAGTCCTCTGCCCCCACAGTGTCCTTAAATAGACAGTCCTCTGCCCCCCCCCACAGTGTCCTTAAATAGACAGTCCTCTGCCCCCCACAGTGTCCTTAAATAGACACTCCTCTGCCCCCCACAGTGTCCTTAAATAGACAGTCCTCTGCCCCCACTGTGTCCTTGAATAGACAGTCCTCTGCCCCCACTGTGTCCTTGAATAGACAGTCCTCTGCCCCCTCTGTTTATAATTCTACAATTATTCACCTTTTACGACCAACCTGTACCCCACCCTGTCCCCAACAGGTGAGCCGTGAGCTGGCCAACCGGCTAGAGGAGATGGAAGCAGCCGAAGCCGCCACTGACTTCGGTTCGGCTGCAGCCTCCGGCCAGCCAGCAGAGGCCGAACTGCGCTCCCAGCTGGCCAGCATGGCGGCCGAATTGGAGCGCCTGCAATCTGCTGAAGCTCAGCATCGAACGCTGCTAGGCGCCGCGGCCAGGCAGCGGGACGCTATGCGAGCCGTGTTGCTGTGCCATGCCGGGCCTCAGGTGGCAGGCCTGTTTGGCCTTAGCGAAGCAGAGCAGGTAAATACTCACTCTAGCGACTCTGGGGCCACTTTTGTTGACTTTTAAACGACTCAAACGCGTCTAATGCGACGGAGAGGCGACTGTTGCGTCACGTGAGTTGTTAAATCGTAATTGAGTTGGCCAAGCGTTGTTGGCGCTGAACTTTCGATAGAGATGTGACTCTATAATTAATCAAGCGACGCTTAAAACACAACTCAGGTGACTTTATACAGCGACTCTCGGCCCTAAACATCTTTTTTACTTAGACTCAGCTGCAGAGTGGTCCGTAGACACAGCGGGGAGGCGAAGGGGTCCATTCCGCCCGCAGACAGGCAGAGGCGTGAGGGCCAATCAGGGTGGTCCGCCGGTCCGTCCTGCAGCGGGATCTTCCGTGGGGAAGAAACTGGCTCGTCTTGTCGCCCGAAGGAACTGGATGAGCCGTGAGATGCTGTCGGGCTGGCAGACCTCGTCAATGGACGGGTTCGGCCAGAGGTAGCGTAGCCAGTCTCTGGTAAAGAAAGGGCAGTGACAAACAAATTGCTGAGCATCTTCATTGTCGTACTCGCAAAAAGGGCAAAGTTCGCTCTCGACGTCGCCTCGGAGGAAGCAGTGCCTGGCGAGGTTGCCATGGCGGCCGGTAAAGGTCATGACAAGGGCTCGAATATCCTTCCGATTTTGGTTCAGAAGGACGTTTCTGAGCCTGCGGGAGGGGTACGGAACCGCGGCAGGAGATTGCCGCCAGTTTTGGGTGCCCGCCCATCTGTCCCTGTGGAGGGAGTCAGCCAAGTCATCGATCTGACGATTGACGACTAATCAGGGGTTAGCGCCCAACTTTTGCTAGAGATCTGACTCTAATTAATCAAGCGACGCAAATGCGCTTTAAACACAACTCAGGTGACTTTATAAAGCGACTCTCTGAAAACTTTTACAGTGACATCTCATCGTTTTAGAGTCGTCCAGAGTCACTTCTTGCCTATATTACCTAGCTGTGTTACCTGCAACTGCAACGACTCTGAGATGCTTCTTAGCCTAGGTACCGCTTTCATCGGGTAATCTGAGATCATCCTACTTTGCCTACTAATGAGTAGCAAGAAAAGAATTTGAATCGATTATTGTGCACTGATAAATGGTGCAGATTATTAGAAACCGGTCTATTGTCTGTGCATATCGCTATTCTTATCTATTAAACATCTCTATTTAATCCTGAATTTCCACCAGACCGCACTAGCCGAAGCTTCATCACTAACCAAGCTGGCATCGCCGGACGGGGTTTCCCAGAAGCAGCAGCAGCATCGGCAGCCATCCGTATCGCCTGTTCGAGCAGCATCCGGTACTAGCGCGGCAGATCAGCAGCCTCAGCAGGCCGGCGGTGCCGCTGCTAACTCCGTTGACGAGCTCAAGCAGTTGCTAAGCGAACTCGGCGAGCAGTTCTCAGCCTACAAAGCCGACAGGACGCAGCGGGACGCCGCTAGGGACAAAGAATTGGAGACGGCTAAGAGCGAAATCGACAGGCTTAAACAGCTTAATGCTCGATTGTCTGCTCAGCTGGAGTCGCATCATGAGAAGGCCAGACTGCAGGTAGTTGAGTTATGGGTTGCTTAATAGAGATATGTCTAACACAGTCTCGCGAGTCCTGCTGTAACATCCTGTGTTTAACATGGCTGTCCACTGTAACATCCTGTGTCTAACATGGCTGTCCACTGTAACATCCTGTGTCTAACATGGCTCTTCACTGTATAACAGCTTTGTCCATTGTAACACCTGTGTCTAACAGGGTTGTCAATTTTAACACCTGTGTCTAACAGGGTTGTCCATTTTAACACCTGTGTCTAACAGGGTTGTCCATTGTAACACCTGTGTCTAACAGGGTTGTCCATTGTAACACCTGTGTCTAACAGGGTTGTCAATTTTAACACCTGTGTCTAACAGGGTTGTCCATTGTAACACCTGTGTCTAACAGGGTTGTCCATTGTAACACCTGTGTCTAACAGGGTTGTCCATTGTAACACCTGTGTCTAACAGGGTTGTCCATTGTAACACCTGTGTCTAACAGGGTTGTCCATTGTAACACCTGTGTCTAACAGGGTTGTCCATTGTAACACCTGTGTCTAACACGGTTGTCCATTGTAACACCTGTGTCTAACAGGGTTGTCCATTGTAACACCTGTGTCTAACAGGGTTGTCCATTGTAACACCTGTGTCTAACAAGGTGGTCCATTTTAACACCTGTGTCTAACAGGGTTGTCCATTTTAACACCTGTGTCTAACAGGGTTGTCCATTGTAACACCTGTGTCTAACAGGGTTGTCCATTGTAACACCTGTGTCTAACAGGGTTGTCCATTGTAACACCTGTGTCTAACAGGGTTGTCCATTTTAACACCTGTGTCTAACAGGGTTGTCCATTTTAACACCTGTGTCTAACAGGGTTGTCCATTGTAACACCTGTGTCTAACAGGGTTGTCCATTGTAACACCTGTGTCTAACAGGGTTGTCCATTGTAACACCTGTGTCTAACAGGGTTGTCCATTTTAACACCTGTGTCTAACAGGGTTGTCCATTGTAACACCTGTGTCTAACAGGGTTGTCCATTGTAACACCTGTGTCTAACAGGGTTGTCCATTGTAACACCTGTGTCTAACAGGGTTGTCCATTTTAACACCTGTGTCTAACAGGGTTGTCCATTGTAACACCTGTGTCTAACAGGGTTGTCCATTGTAACACCTGTGTCTAACAGGGTTGTCCATTTTAACACCTGTGTCTAACAGGGTTGTCCATTGTAACACCTGTGTCTAACAGGGTTGTCCATTGTAACACCTGTGTCTAACAGGGTTGTCCATTGTAACACCTGTGTCTAACAGGGTTGTCCATTGTAACACCTGTGTCTAACAGGGTTGTCCATTGTAACACCTGTGTCTAACAGGGTTGTCCATTGTAACACCTGTGTCTAACAGGGTTGTCCATTTTAACACCTGTATCTAACAAGGTTTTTCACTGTAACACCCGTCTAACAAGATTTCAGGCTATAACACGTGTGTCACAATACCCAATGCATCCCAATGCCCCACCTGTCAATCACCGCAGGAGTCCAACGCCGCCGAGCTGCGCCGCGAAATCGCCGCCCTGCACCAGTCGGCCGAACGGGCTATCGAAGCCCGGGCCCGCAGCGAGCAGGAGGCCAGCCAGGCGAAGTCTGCCGCCGCCTCCAGCGCCGATTGCGTTGCCCGGCTGGAGTCGCAGCTGGCCTCGGCTCGCTCCCACCTGGACACGCTAAGGCCTAGCGAGGCGCGCCTTCGCGCCGAGAACGACCGGCTGCGCAGCGAAGCGGCCGGCCAGCAGCGCGCCCTATTCGCCAGCCTAGAAGAGATGCGGCGCAGTTTAGAACGGCGCGAAGTTGAATCGCGCGACGCCGCCGATTCGCGAGTAGAAACGCTGCAACGCGAGGCCGACTCGCTGCGCGCCCGGCTGGCCAGCGAGACCGGCCGCCTGGCCGAGGAGCGCGCCGATTTAGAGCGAAACGTGCGCCGCCTAAGCGAACAGCTTGCCGGCGTAGAGGCTGAACGAGCCCGCCTGGCCGAGTCGCTGGCCGCTCGCGACGCCGAGCTGGAACGAGTCCAGACTGAGCTGCACAATGCTCCGTCTGCTCAGCAGCAGTCAACTACAGAGAAATCGCAGTCCGGCGCCGCTGACTCCGCTGAAGATGACGGCGCCGTCCGGTTGGCGCGCCTTCGCTGCGCCGAACTCGAAGCCGAATTGCAGTCGGCCAGACGCGAAGCCGATCGATTGCGCGCCGAGGCCGTCGAATATCGCGACGTGTCGGCAAGGGTTGAAGAGAGCCTGGCCGAGCAGGCGGCTGTGCACGAGCAGCTGCTGACTGATGTCGAAGCCAGAGTGCGCCGGGAGCAGGAGGCAGCTGAGCAGTAAGCACTCTTTGTGTCTCTGGACAGTGCCGCCCGCTGCCCACTGTAACACCTGTGTCTCACAGATCGCTGCCCACTGTAACACCTGTGTCTCACAGACCGCAGCCCACTGTAACACCTGTCTCACAGACCGCAGCCCACTGTAACACCTGTGTCTCAGAGATCGCAGCCCACTGTAACACCTGTGCCTCACAGACCGCAGCCCACTGTAACACCTGTGTCTTACAGACCGCAGCCCACTGTAACACCTGTGTCTCACAAACCGTTTCCCACTTTAACACCTGTGTCTCAGAGATCGCAGCCCACTGTAACACCTGTGTCTCAGAGATCGCAGCCCACTGTAACACCTGTGCCTCACAGACAGACTGCAGCCCACTGTAACACCTGTGTCTCACAGATCGCTGCCCACTGTAGCACCTCTCACCGGCCGCCCGATAGTATCAAATAAGATTGTTTAATAACCAATGTTTCACCTCGCAGGTGCCGATCGGCAGCCGCAGACGCCGAACGCCAGGCCGCCGATTGGCGCGCCAAAGCGGAGCGCCTAGGCGCCGAAGCCGAGTCCGAACGGGCCGACGCTGCTAGCCGCCTCGCCGAACTCGAGCAGCGGGCGCGCAACGCCGAGGAGTCGCTCGAAGCCGCGTTAGCCGCCGAGAAACGCGCCTCCGAGGATGGCCAAGCGGCTGCCAGCAGGGCAACGGAAGCGGAAGCCAAATACGAGCAGGAGCTGGTGCTGCACGCTGTCGATGTGCGCGCCCACGCCGAGACAAAACAGTCTCTGGCCGATCTGCAATCGGAGCTGCACAGCCTGCGCGCCGAGCACGCTTCGGCTAAGGCGGAGTTCGAGGAGCGCCTGGCCGAACGGCAGGCTGCGTCCGACGCCCTGTCGGAGGAGAAGGCGGCATTGGAGGCTCGGCTAGCGGACGCCAGAGAGATGTGCGCCAAGCTGCAGGACCAGGTTGAGCTGACCGCCACGCAGATGCTGGCTATGAGGCGGCCGGAGGCAGAGGAGTCCTATGCGGCGGAGGCTCCTGCTGATGCCAGCGCGATCCCGGAGTCCAACAAGTCAGCCGAGCAGCTGCTGCAGTTGGTTCGCTATCTGCGCAAGGAGCGCAATTTGGCCGAGAGTCAGGCGGCTCAACTACGCGAAGAGACCGCCAGGCTGCGGCGGCTGGCCGAAGACAATCGAACGGCGGCCGAGCGGGCCAAGAACGAGTTAACCGCTGAACGGGAGCGCCAGCGAGCCTCGGTTGCTACGGACGCGGCGCACGCTGGCCTATTGGAACGAGTCGAACAGCTAAGCCTGGTAACCGAGAGCAACCGACTGCTCAGACGTGAACAAGCCGAACTGCGCTCGCGTCTGGCTGAGCTTGAGAAGTCGGCCGCCGAATCCGATACTAAGCTTGAGCCGCTGCGCACCGAGCTCAATAACTTGCAAGAAGAGCGAAAAAAATTTGAATCCGAACTGTCGCTAGTTCGCGAAGAATGCACCCGCTGGCGTCAGCGCGCCTCAGAATTGGCGCAACGCGTCGAGCGTCAAGAGCGCCAGTATCAGGAACAGCAGCAGCAGCTGGTTGACCCAGAGGCGCTGCGTCAGGCCAATCAAGAGCGGGACCGCCTGCGGCGCGAACTGGAAGACGCCACGGCGGATAGGCAGCGCCTGGCCCAACGCTTGGCCGACACAGCCAGCCGGATATCCGGCCTCGAGGCTGCTCAGAAAGCTGCCGAATCGTCTCTGGCCACGGCCGGGCGGGAGGCCCAAGAAGGCACGGCCGAGCGGGACCGGCTGCAGCGAGGCCACGAGGAGTTGAAAGAGCGATTCAAAAAGATTCAAGAGGTTGCGCGCAAATATAAGCAAGAATCTACCGAGTTGAAAGCGCAATTGCAACAGCAGCAGCAGCAGCCTCAGCATCAGTCACAACAACAGCAGCAGCAGCAGCAAGAGCAGCAACAACGTCAGCAGCAACTGCAGCAAGAGGCTGAAGCGGCAAAACGTCGTGTTGAGGAGTTGCAAGCGGAGAACAGCCAACTACGCTTGGAAGTGTCCGAGGCTCGCAAGCGAGTCACCGCTATCGAGGGACACGCCAGAATGCTCGGCGCTGACAATGCCAGACTAAGAGGTCGGTTAAGCGAACTCGAGGCTCAGCTTCAGCAGCAGCAGAGGCCGCACTCGCAGCCCCAGGCTCAGCAGCCGCCTCAAACTCCACCGCCGCCGCCGACGCAGCAGCAGCAGCAGCAGCAATTGCAGCCGCAGACCTCGCAACAATCGGCGCCGTCCACAGTGATAAAGAGCAGTCCGGACACGGAGGCTTTGAAGCACACAATGACCGTCAAGCCGACGCCGCAGCAGCCGGCAGCTGCTAGGGAAGCCAAGCAGACGGCTGAGATAACTCCGCTACTGCGGCCTTCTCAGCCATCCTCTGTTATTGTTGTTGCCGTGCAACCGACGCCGCAGCACGAGGCCACCGCAGCCATCAGTGGTCAGCAGCAGGCTCTGTCACCGCAGCAGCAGCCAGTTATTGCTCCACCGCCGCAACCAACATCCACACTTCCGTCATCGTCGTCAGCTGCCCCGGTGTCGTCGGAGGAGACGCAAGCTGTGCTTCACCAGCCGCAGCTGCCGCCGCAGGCTATGGTGACGCCCATGCCATCGGCTGAGATCTCGGCGATGCCGTCCGCTTCGACAGCGACATCGACAGGTGCAGCCACCTCTTCTAGCAGCGTCGGGGTCGTCGGCGGCGTCAGTCTGAAACGGCCCCGACAATTGCTGGAGGAATCCGACAGTGCCGCCTCCGCGTCGTCGTCCACCGTCAATCTGGATCGTCAGCGCGAGCCGTCGGCGTCAGCCTCCGCAGCTGGGTCGGCCGCCGATGACGAAGAAGCCGGCAGTCGAGGCTCGTTCGGTTTCCAAGATCAAGCCGCCGCCTCAGAGCCGAAGCGAGCCCGACTTCAGCAGCAGCCCGGATTCCAGTCGGCTCTGCTTTCCGAGGCGATGAGTTCCGACCAAGTTGAAGAGGCCGCCGCTGTCAGTGCCGAAGAAGAAGAAGAGGACCAAGAGGAAGATGACAATGATGACGTGCATATAGCGGAGGTTGAAGGCGAAAGAGACACGGAAGCTGAGGGCTCTCAGGAAGAGGAAGAAGATGAGGATGACCAGGCAGAAGAAGGCGAAGTAGAAGATGATGACGACGAGGAGGAGGTGGAAGAAGAGGACGACAGTGACGCGTACTTTGCCGCCGCTGCCGCGCCGTCGTTCGGGCATCGCGGCGGAGCTCAGATGTTCAGACAGTTGCTGCAGAAACCGCCGCCCATCGCTCCTGGGGAGACCATCACCCTGAGCAGCGACTCCGACGAGGACCAGGAGGCCACAGAGGAGGCCGACGCCGAGGCTCAACAATCGATGGAAGACGAAGGCGAAGACCAAGACGATGGCGAAGGCGAGGCCGAGGAAGAAAGCGAAGACGAAGAAGGCGACGAAGAGGAGCAGGAAGAGGAAGAGGAGGACAATGATGACGAGGCCGAGCCGGGTGAAGATGAAGCCGAAGCTGGCGACGACGCGGCCACTTCAAAGCAATCATCGATGTTTGCTGGCGCGTCGGCGACTTCAGCTGCTTCGGCGCCGTTCAGCTTCCGCCAGGCGGCCGCCTCTGCATCGTCTGTTGGTGGCATCTTCGGCAGCGGCGCGGGAACCAGCGGCCTCGGCGGTAGTGGCACCTCCAGCCTGTTTGGTGCGGCTTCATCAACTCAACAGCAGCAGCAGCCGGCGTGGCCAAGCATGCAACAACAGGGCGACGTTGGGCCATCGTCGTCTGTCAGACGGGCGACAACTACGACGCTCTCGGGTCAGGCGGCTCGTCAGCAGCAACAGCAGCCAGGCGGTAGGCCGGCCCCATCGGGGGGAAAGTATACGATACAGCGCAGCGATTCGCCTTGACTTTGTTATGAAGATCTTCTGTTGCCTATAGTTTTAATTTACATGAGAAAATCAAACTGATTGCCGCATTTTCAGCATTATTTTTTTCTGACTGCCGCTAAAACTGTCAGTTTTTCATTGGGCCACCCTGTCGTGTCTGTATTTCTTTGACTAAGTATATACGATAGGCAGTGCAATTTGGAAGTTTGCTTATTCCTCTTTTGGCTTGTGGTTGTGGCCCCCGTCATTTGTTGAATTTGTACGCCCATTGACATCCTAAGTATTCGTTAACTTATTAATAGCAAAAGACTTGCTTGTCAACATATTCTGTATTAATACTAATAACGATAATAATTCTCGGCCCGTGTTGGTTGCGTCTTTGACTCAGCAGACTTTGTGTTTCTGCTCTATTTTATTTAAACTTTTGCTTGTTCAGACCCGAGTGTATAGTGTAGGCATTCTGCATGTAGCCAAGTTTCTAGACTAGCATTGTCGCCTCTCATTCAGTGACTGTCCCTGTGTCTGCCTGTTCCTGTGTCTGTCTGTTGTGTGTCTGCCTGTCTGCGTCAGCCTGTTCCTGTGTCTGTCTGTCTGTGTGTCTGCCTGTCTGTGTGTCTGCCTGTCTTTGTGTCTGCCTGTCCCTGTGTCTGCCTGTCCCTGTGTCTGCCTGTCCCTGTGTCTGCCTGTCCCTGTGTCTGTCTGTCTGTGTGTCTGCCTGTCTTTGTGTCAGCCTGTCCCTGTGTCTGCCTGTCCCTGTGTCTGCCTGTCTGTGTGTCTGCCTGTCCCTGTGTCTGCCTGTCCCTGTGTCTGTCTGTCTGTCTGTCTGTCTGTGTGTCTGCCTGTCTTTGTGTCAGCCTGTCCCTGTGTCTGCCTGTCCCTGTGTCTGCCTGTCCCTGTGTCTGCCTGTCCCTGTGTCTGCCTGTGTCTGTGTCTGTCTGTCTGTGTGTCTGTCTGTCTCTGTGTCTGCCTGTCTTTGTGTCTGCCTGTCCCTGTGTCTGTCTGTCTGTCTGTGTGTCTGTCTGTCTTTGTGTCAGCCTGTCCCTGTGTCTGTCTGTCTCTATGTCTGCCTGTCCCTGTGTCTGCCTGTCCCTGTGTCTGCCTGTCCCTGTGTCTGCCTGTCCCTGTGTCTGCCTGTCCCTGTGTCTGTCTGTCTGTCTGTCTGTGTGTCTGCCTGTCTTTGTGTCAGCCTGTCCCTGTGTCTGCCTGTCCCTGTGTCTGCCTGTGTCTGTGTCTGTCTGTCTGTGTGTCTGTCTGTCTCTGTGTCTGTCTGTCTCTGTGTCTGCCTGTCTTTGTGTCTGCCTGTCCCTGTGTCTGTCTGTCTGTCTGTGTGTCTGTCTGTCTTTGTGTCAGCCTGTCCCTGTGTCTGTCTGTCTCTATGTCTGCCTGTCCCTGTGTCTGCCTGTCCCTGTGTCTGCCTGTCCCTGTGTCTGCCTGTCCCTGTGTCTGCCTGTCCCTGTGTCTGCCTGTTTATTCTTACTGTCTGCCTGTCCGTAGGTCTGTATCTAATTCTTCCCAGTTTGTCAGTGTTAGGTGGTAGAAATTTTTCATGCATGATTGACTCTACTCAGTATTAGCAGGCGGCTATAGAGCAGATCACATGAGAGTCACGTCTTCCTATCAAAAGACAATCAAAAAGTCCCATCCCCGACCCTGCTTTTGCCCTCATGTTGGCCGAAGCCGCGGCCAGCCAGCCAGCTGAGGAGCTGCTGGATCCGCACGAGTTAACATCGGTGCCGCGCCAGAGTCTGCAACGCTGGCTAGCCAAATCGTTACGCGGCCAAGTTCGCTGCGGCCCTCCCAGCCTGTCAAATCTGGCTCAGTACCCGCTGCCTTATCGAGCTATCGCTGCTCATTTAGCCGCTACCGATGGCAAAGCTGAATGGCAAACTGATGCGCACAATGCTATTGTACCGCTGGGCGATCTGTGCATTGGCTTAGTCTGCGACATCTGCCTAGCTTGCGTTAGTACCTTTGCCCGACCCTGCTGCGCTAAAATCTACTGCGCCAGATGCTTAACAGCCTACGCATTGGAGACCATGCGGCAGGCTCAAACTACCGTTGGCTGTCCCAATCTGCTGTGCGACAAGATCATGCCGCAGGCAGAGGTCATGTGCCGTCTGCCATCTGATGAGCGCTGGCGTTATCAAAGATTTCTAGATAACTCTAGGGCTAATGGCCCGTTGCGTAAGACTTGCCCAGGCTGCGCCTGCCCAACTGAACTGTCTGCTAAGGCCTGGCGCCGTCCGCTCCAGGTATGTCTCTTTGTGCCATGGTCTGTGCTTCTTCTCCCATGCGATGTGTCTTCTCTGCAGATGCCTCCCTGTCCCATATGATGTGTCTCCTCCGATGCCTTCCTGTCCCATATGATGTGTCTCCTCCGATGCCTTCCTGTCCCATATGATGTGTCTCCTCCGATGCCTTCCTGTCCCATATGATGTGTCTCCTCCGATGCCTTCCTGTCCCATATGATGTGTCTCCTCCGATGCCTTCCTGTCCCATATGATGTGTCTCCTCCGATGCCTTCCTGTCCCATATGATGTGTCTCCTCCGATGCCTTCCTGTCCCATATGATGTGTCTCCTCCGATGCCTTCCTGTCCCATATGATGTGTCTCCTCTGATGCCTGTCTGTCCCATATGATGTGTCTCCTCTGATGCCTGTCTGTCCCATATGATGTGTCTCCTTCGATGCCTTCCTGTCCCATATGATGTGTCTCCTCCGATGCCTTCCTGTCCCATGCGTTGTGTCTCCTCTGATGCCTTCCTGTCCCATATGATGTGTCTCCTCTGATGCCTTCCTGTCCCATATGATGTGTCTCCTCCGATGCCTGTCTGTCCCATATGATGTGTCTCCTCCGATGCCTGTCTGTCCCATATGATGTGTCTCCTCCGATGCCTTCCTGTCCCATATGATGTGTCTCCTCCGATGCCTTCCTGTCCCATATGATGTGTCTCGTCCGATGCCTGTCTGTCCAAATGATGTGTCTCCTCCGATGCCTTCCTGTCCCATATGATGTGTCTCCTCCGATGCCTTCCTGTCCCATATGATGTGTCTCCTCCGATGCCTTCCTGTCCCATATGATGTGTCTCCTCCGATGCCTTCCTGTCCCATATGATGTGTCTCCTCCGATGCCTTCCTGTCCCATATGATGTGTCTCGTCCGATGCCTGTCTGTCCCATATGATGTGTCTCCTCCGATGCCTTCCTGTCCCATATGATGTGTCTCCTCCGATGCCTGTCTGTCCCATATGATGTGTCTCCTCCGATGCCTTCCTGTCCCATATGATGTGCCTCCTCCGATGCCTGTCTGTCCCATATGATTTGTCTCCTTTGATGCCTGTCTGTCCCATATGTGTCTCCTCCGATGCCTTCCTGTCCCATATGATGTGTCTCCTCTGATGCCTTCCTGTCCCATATGATGTGTCTCCTCTGATGCCTGTCTGTCCCATATGATGTGTCTCCTCTGATGCCTCCCTGTCCCATGCGATGTGTCTCCTCCGATGCCTTCCTGTCCCATATGATGTGTCTCCTCCGATGCCTTCCTGTCCCATATGATGTGTCTCCTCCGATGCCTGTCTGTCCCATATGATGTGTCTCCTCCGATGCCTTCCTGTCCCATATGATGTGTCTCCTTTGATGCCTCCCTGTCCCATATGATGTGTCTCCTCTGATGCCTTCCTGTCCCATATGATGTGTCTCCTCTGCAGATGCCTCCCTGTCCCATATGATGTGTCTCCTCCGATGCCTTCCTGTCCCATATGATGTGTCTCCTCCGATGCCTTCCTGTCCCATATGATGTGTCTCCTCCGATGCCTTCCTGTCCCATATGATGTGTCTCCTCCGATGCCTTCCTGTCCCATATGATGTGTCTCCTCTGATGCCTGTCTGTCCCATATGATGTGTCTCCTCCGATGCCTTCCTGTCCCATATGATGTGTCTCCTCCGATGCCTTCCTGTCCCATATGATGTGTCTCCTCCGATGCCTTCCTGTCCCATATGATGTGCCTCCTCCGATGCCTGTCTGTCCCATATGATTTGTCTCCTTTGATGCCTGTCTGTCCCATATGTGTCTCCTCCGATGCCTTCCTGTCCCATATGATGTGTCTCCTCTGATGCCTTCCTGTCCCATATGATGTGTCTCCTCTGATGCCTGTCTGTCCCATATGATGTGTCTCCTCTGATGCCTCCCTGTCCCATGCGATGTGTCTCCTCCGATGCCTTCCTGTCCCATATGATGTGTCTCCTCCGATGCCTTCCTGTCCCATATGATGTGTCTCCTCCGATGCCTGTCTGTCCCATATGATGTGTCTCCTCCGATGCCTTCCTGTCCCATATGATGTGTCTCCTTTGATGCCTCCCTGTCCCATATGATGTGTCTCCTCTGCAGATGCCTCCCTGTCCCATATGATGTGTCTCCTCCTCCGATGCCTGTCTGTCCCATATGATGTGTCTCCTCCGATGCCTTCCTGTCCCATATGATGTGTCTCCTCCGATGCCTTCCTGTCCCATATGATGTGTCTCCTCCGATGCCTTCCTGTCCCATATGATGTGTCTCCTCCGATGCCTTCCTGTCCCATATGATGTGTCTCCTCTGATGCCTGTCTGTCCCATATGATGTGTCTCCTCCGATGCCTGTCTGTCCCATATGATGTGTCTCCTCCGATGCCTGTCTGTCCCATATGATGTGTCTCCTCCGATGCCTTCCTGTCCCATATGATGTGTCTCCTCCGATGCCTTCCTGTCCCATATGATGTGTCTCGTCCGATGCCTGTCTGTCCCAAATGATGTGTCTCCTCCGATGCCTTCCTGTCCCATATGATGTGTCTCTTCCGATGCCTTCCTGTCCCATATGATGTGTCTCCTCCGATGCCTTCCTGTCCCATATGATGTGTCTCCTCCGATGCCTTCCTGTCCCATATGATGTGTCTCGTCCGATGCCTGTCTGTCCCATATGATGTGTCTCCTCCGATGCCTTCCTGTCCCATATGATGTGTCTCCTCCGATGCCTGTCTGTCCCATATGATGTGTCTCCTCCGATGCCTTCCTGTCCCATATGATGTGCCTCCTCCGATGCCTGTCTGTCCCATATGATTTGTCTCCTTTGATTCCTGTCTGTCCCATATGTGTCTCCTCCGATGCCTTCCTGTCCCATATGATGTGTCTCCTTTGATGCCTCCCTGTCCCATGCGATGTGTCTCCTCCGATGCCTTCCTGTCCCATATGATGTGTCTCCTCCGATGCCTTCCTGTCCCATATGATGTGTCTCCTCCGATGCCTGTCTGTCCCATATGATGTGTCTCCTCCGATGCCTTCCTGTCCCATATGATGTGTCTCCTTTGATGCCTCCCTGTCCCATATGATGTGTCTCCTCTGCAGATGCCTCCCTGTCCCATATGATGTGTCTCCTCTGCAGATGCCTCCCTGTCCCATATGATGTGTCTCCTCCGATGCCTTCCTGTCCCATATGATGTGTCTCCTTTGATGCCTCCCTGTCCCATGCGTTGTGTCTCCTCTGATGCCTTCCTGTCCCATATGATGTGTCTCCTCTGATGCCTGTCTGTCCCATATGATGTGTCTCCTCCGATGCCTGTCTGTCCCATATGATGTGTCTCCTCCGATGCCTGTCTGTCCCATATGATGTGTCTCCTCCGATGCCTTCCTGTCCCATATGATGTGTCTCTTCCGATGCCTTCCTGTCCCATATGATGTGTCTCGTCCGATGCCTGTCTGTCCCAAATGATGTGTCTCCTCCGATGCCTTCCTGTCCCATATGATGTGTCTCCTCCGATGCCTTCCTGTCCCATATGATGTGTCTCCTCCGATGCCTTCCTGTCCCATATGATGTGTCTCCTCCGATGCCTTCCTGTCCCATATGATGTGTCTCCTCCGATGCCTTCCTGTCCCATATGATGTGTCTCGTCCGATGCCTGTCTGTCCCATATGATGTGTCTCCTCCGATGCCTTCCTGTCCCATATGATGTGTCTCCTCCGATGCCTGTCTGTCCCATATGATGTGTCTCCTCCGATGCCTTCCTGTCCCATATGATGTGCCTCCTCCGATGCCTGTCTGTCCCATATGATTTGTCTCCTTTGATGCCTGTCTGTCCCATATGTGTCTCCTCTGATGCCTTCCTGTCCCATATGATGTGTCTCCTCTGATGCCTTCCTGTCCCATATGATGTGTCTCCTCTGATGCCTCCCTGTCCCATGCGATGTGTCTCCTCCGATGCCTTCCTGTCCCATATGATGTGTCTCCTCCGATGCCTTCCTGTCCCATATGATGTGTCTCCTCCGATGCCTGTCTGTCCCATATGATGTGTCTCCTCCGATGCCTTCCTGTCCCATATGATGTGTCTCCTTTGATGCCTCCCTGTCCCATATGATGTGTCTCCTCTGCAGATGCCTCCCTGTCCCATATGATGTGTCTCCTCCTCCGATGCCTGTCTGTCCCATATGATGTGTCTCCTCCGATGCCTTCCTGTCCCATATGATGTGTCTCCTCCGATGCCTTCCTGTCCCATATGATGTGTCTCCTCCGATGCCTTCCTGTCCCATATGATGTGTCTCCTCCGATGCCTTCCTGTCCCATATGGTGTGTCTCCTCCGATGCCTTCCTGTCCCATATGATGTGTCTCCTCTGATGCCTTCCTGTCCCATATGATGTGTCTCCTCCGATGCCTGTCTGTCCCATATGTGTCTCCTCCGATGCCTTCCTGTCCCATATGATGTGTCTCCTCCGATGCCTGTCTGTCCCATATGATGTGTCTCCTCTAATGCCTTCCTGTCCCATATGTGTCTCCTCCGATGCCTTCCTGTCCCATATGATGTGTCTCCTCTGATGCCTTCCTGTCCCATATGATGTGTCTCCTCTGATGCCTGTCTGTCCCATATGATGTGTCTCCTCCGATGCCTTTCTGTCCCATGCGATGTGTCTCCTCCGATGCCTTCCTGTCCCATATGATGTGTCTCCTCCGATGCCTTCCTGTCCCATATGATGTGTCTCCTCCGATGCCTGTCTGTCCCATATGATGTGTCTCCTCCGATGCCTTCCTGTCCCATATGATGTGTCTCCTTTGATGCCTCCCTGTCCCATATGATGTGTCTCCTCTGCAGATGCCTCCCTGTCCCATATGATGTGTCTCCTCTGCAGATGCCTCCCTGTCCCATATGATGTGTCTCCTCCGATGCCTTCCTGTCCCATATGATGTGTCTCCTCCGATGCCTTCCTGTCCCATATGATGTGTCTCCTCCGATGCCTTCCTGTCTCATATGATGTGTCTCCTCTGCAGATGCCTTCCTGTCCCATATGATGTGTCTCCTCCGATGCCTTCCTGTCCCATATGATGTGTCTCCTCCGATGCCTTCCTGTCCCATATGATGTGTCTCCTCCGATGCCTTCCTGTCCCATATGATGTGTCTCCTCCGATGCCTTCCTGTCCCATATGATGTGTCTCCTCCGATGCCTTCCTGTCTCATATGATGTGTCTCCTCTGCAGATGCCTTCCTGTCCCATATGATGTGTCTCCTCCGATGCCTTCCTGTCCCATATGATGTGTCTCGTCCGATGCCTGTCTGTCCCATATGATGTGTCTCCTCCGATGCCTTCCTGTCCCATATGATGTGTCTCCTCCGATGCCTGTCTGTCCCATATGATGTGTCTCCTCCGATGCCTTCCTGTCCCATATGATGTGCCTCCTCCGATGCCTGTCTGTCCCATATGATTTG
The DNA here is from genome assembly GCA_002269645.1 of Macrostomum lignano. Classification (NCBI taxonomy): domain Eukaryota; kingdom Metazoa; phylum Platyhelminthes; family Macrostomidae; genus Macrostomum; species Macrostomum lignano. The sequence goes on from NIVC01001252.1 coordinate 98,619, forward strand.
TCTCCTTTGATGCCTGTCTGTCCCATATGTGTCTCCTCCGATGCCTTCCTGTCCCATATGATGTGTCTCCTCTGATGCCTTCCTGTCCCATATGATGTGTCTCCTCTGATGCCTGTCTGTCCCATATGATGTGTCTCCTCTGATGCCTCCCTGTCCCATGCGATGTGTCTCCTCCGATGCCTTCCTGTCCCATATGATGTGTCTCCTCCGATGCCTTCCTGTCCCATATGATGTGTCTCCTCCGATGCCTGTCTGTCCCATATGATGTGTCTCCTCCGATGCCTTCCTGTCCCATATGATGTGTCTCCTTTGATGCCTCCCTGTCCCATATGATGTGTCTCCTCTGCAGATGCCTCCCTGTCCCATATGATGTGTCTCCTCCTCCGATGCCTTCCTGTCCCATATGATGTGTCTCCTCCGATGCCTTCCTGTCCCATATGATGTGTCTCCTCCGATGCCTTCCTGTCCCATATGATGTGTCTCCTCCGATGCCTTCCTGTCCCATATGATATGTCTCCTCCGATGCCTTCCTGTCCCATATGATGTGTCTCCTCCGATGCCTTCCTGTCCCATATGATGTGTCTCCTCCGATGCCTTCCTGTCCCATATGATGTGTCTCCTCCGATGCCTTCCTGTCCCATATGATGTGTCTCGTCCGATGCCTTCCTGTCCCATATGTGTCTCCTCCGATGCCTTCCTGTCCCATATGATGTGTCTCCTCCGATGCCTTCCTGTCCCATATGATGTGTCTCCTCCGATGCCTTCCTGTCCCATATGATGTGTCTCCTCCGATGCCTTCCTGTCCCATATGATGTGTCTCCTCCGATGCCTTCCTGTCCCATATGATGTCTCCTCCGATGCCTGTCTGTCCCATATGTGTCTCCTCCGATGCCTTCCTGTCCCATATGATGTGTCTCCTCTGATGCCTGTCTGTCCCATATAATGTGTCTCCTCTGATGCCTTCCTGTCCCATATGTGTCTCCTTCGATGCCTTCCTGTCCCATATGATGTGTCTCCTCTGATGCCTTCCTGTCCCATATGATGTGTCTCCTCTGATGCCTGTCTGTCCCATATGATGTGTCTCCTCCGATGCCTTTCTGTCCCATGCGATGTGTCTCCTCCGATGCCTTCCTGTCCCATATGATGTGTCTCCTCCGATGCCTTCCTGTCCCATATGATGTGTCTCCTCCGATGCCTGTCTGTCCCATATGATGTGTCTCCTCCGATGCCTTCCTGTCCCATATGATGTGTCTCCTTTGATGCCTCCTGTCCCATATGATGTGTCTCCTCTGCAGATGCCTCCCTGTCCCATATGATGTGTCTCCTCTGCAGATGCCTCCCTGTCCCATATGATGTGTCTCCTCCAATGCCTTCCTGTCCCATATGATGTGTCTCCTCCGATGCCTTCCTGTCCCATCTGATGTGTCTCCTCCGATGCCTTCCTGTCTCATATGATGTGTCTCCTCTGCAGATGCCTTCCTGTCCCATATGATGTGTCTCCTCCGATGCCTGTCTGTCCCATATGATGTGTCTCCTCCGATGCCTTCCTGTCCCATATGATGTGTCTCCTCCGATGCCTTCCTGTCCCATATGATGTGTCTCCTCCGATGCCTTCCTGTCCTATATGATGTGCCTCCTCCGATGCCTTCCTGTCCCATATGATGTGTCTCCTCTGCAGATGCCTCCCTGTCCCATATGATGTGTCTCCTCCGATGCCTTCCTGTCCCATATGATGTGTCTCCTCCGATGCCTTCCTGTCCCATATGATGTGTCTCCTCTGCAGATGCCTCCCTGTCCCATATGATGTGTCTCCTCCGATGCCTTCCTGTCCCATATGATGTGTCTCCTCCGATGCCTTCCTGTCCCATATGATGTGTCTCCTCCGATGCCTTCCTGTCCTATATGATGTGTCTCCTCCGATGCCTTCCTGTCCCATATGATGTGTCTCCTCCGATGCCTTTCTGTCCCATATGATGTGTCTCCTCCGGTGCCTTCCTGTCCCATATGATGTGTCTCCTCCGATGCCTGTCTGTCCCATATGATGTGTCTCCTCTGATGCCTGTCTGTCCCATATGTGTCTCCTCCGATGCCTTCCTGTCCCATATGATGTGTCTCCTCCGATGCCTTCCTGTCCCATATGATGTGTCTCCTCCGATGCCTTCCTGTCCCATATGATGTGTCTCCTCCGATGCCTTCCTGTCCCATATGATGTGTCTCCTCTGCAGATGCCTCCCTGTCCTGTGTGGCTTCTAAAGTTGTGATCAAAAGTAAGAGCCTTTCAAACCAACCTCCCAGGTGGAATGCTCCTCCTGCGGCCTAGTCTGGTGCTTCCCCTGCCACGCGCCAATGCACCGAGGCGTCACCTGTCGGCAGTTTCGCGCCAGCGACCAAGAACTGATGGCCTGGTCAAAGCGCTGCGACGCCGCTCAGGGTGCGCAGAGGAACGCGCGTCAGTGCCCCGGCTGCGGAGCCTACATACAGAAGAGCCAGGGCTGCGACTCCATGACATGTTCTCAGTGCGGCACCAGATTTTGCTACCTGTGCGGCCAGCGCTACGCCCGCTGCCCGCTGCTTGGCTCGCACAAATCCCGCATGTCGGTGATGGGCTGTCGCTACAACCTGCTGCCGGATCGGCCACATCTGCGCCGCTTTGTCCGCGGCTGCGTGCTGGCCGTCCAGCTGATCGCCGCACCGGCGCTGCTGGTCCTCGGCCTCGGCACCGCCCTGGTCGGCTCCGGCGTGCTTGCCGCCTACGCCGCTTTCACCGCTCTGCGTCGGCGACGGCTTCGTCGGGCACTTCGACGGAAGGCGCAACTGTCGCGCGATGCTTTCTGCGTACGCGCGGCCGCAGCTGCCGCAGCCGCTGATGCCTATTCCGTATCGACAACAACTGCCGAACGACGCGTCACCATCGTCTCCGGCAACTCGCCAGCAGCAGCAACTGACGGCTCCTCGTCGCCAGCAACAATGGCTCAGTACTATTGTTGCGTCACCACCGTGATGCTGCACGAGGATGACGATAGCGACTCTGACGATGGCACGATTGTGCCCGAGTGGCTCTTTGCCAAGAGCCCCGTGGCTGAGAGCTGAGATTTTGGGGTTCGGGCTTGCGTGATAAGCGGCCAACCCCCCATTGGGGTTCGGGCTTGTGTGATAAGCGGCCAACCCCCCCCCATTGGGGTTCGGGCTTGTGTGATAAGCGGCCAACCCCCCATTGGGGTTTCGGGCTTGTGTGATAAGCGGCCAACCCTCCCCCCCATTGTGGTTTCGGGCTTGTGTAATAAGGGGCCAACCCTCCCCCCCCATTGTGGTTTCAGGCTTGTGTAATAAGGGGCCAACCCTCCCCCCCCCCCATTGGGGTTCGGGCTTGTGTGATAAGAGGCCAACCCCCCCATTGGGGTTCGGGCTTGTGTGATAAGGGGCCAACCCACTCCCTTCAGGCTTAAACTGTTCGCCCTGTGTGAACGGCTGCCTACGTACGTATCCGGTCTTTATAGCCTACGCCTTGAGTTTATTGCGGCGGTGCAAAACATGGTGTTAGTAACCTATTGTATTGTAGCAGTAGTCCTATTAGTAGCATTAGTTTAGCAGTATTGGTACTTTTTTGGCTGATGAATATTTTAAATTGAAGGACGGTCTACAACTTATAGCATTCATTTGTCTAACTGATTATTTGTGCACTGGTTTTACACCTGTTTATTATCTAGTCTATAGTCCTACTCAGTTGAGTAGCGTCTTATGCGCAATACTTCTATGTTTATAAGCATATATTTATGTCGTCTGTTCGTGTACGCGGGGGGCACCCCCGCGTTATTTTTTTCAAAGCATTTCATTGATAAAACTTCTACTATTTTTCTAATCTCGTTGATGCAGATATTCTACTGATCAGTTCTGCTATATTATTGAGTACTATATTATGCACATGCTTCCGGTTTGTTAAATTTTTGTGCACTAGCCGTGTGTAGTGTTGTCCTGTATAACTAGGCTCTGTTCGTCTTTCACGCTTTTAATAATAACGCGTGTTGCGAATGCTCAGCTGTTAGGGGTCGCTCGTGTCATTCTCTGATAGATTTTACATCCCCTTTTTTCTCTATCCTATACTGGTCGACTAAAATTAAAATTGTATTTCGCTATTTGAAAGATTTTCTGTTAGATTCTATCAGCGCTTTATAAGATCAAAAGGTTTTACGGATCTGTATCTGTGCAAACCTTATTGTTAAATTATTATCTATAAAATTGTTTGTTATAATCTGCTTTTATTGTCCAGCCTCTTTAGTTTTTTATATTTTCTTTATACGGCACAGCTAGATATAGCATTGGGGGTTTAGCGTTACCTTGAACACTAATGAACGACTCAAACGACTGTTGAGTCACGAGCGCATCACGTGAGTTGCAGAACCGTAGGAGTCGCCAAAAAGTCGTTCAAAAGTCGTTGTGTTAGCGCTCAACTTTCTACTGACTCAAGTAGACTAAATAGAGTTGTTAGTATAAATTCGAAATGCGATTCTAATTCATAAAGCGACTTGTGCCGTGACATCTTGTCGTTTTAGAGTCGCTTTCCTATTTTGTCTGTGTTACCTGCAACAACTCTGGGACGCTGCTTGGTCTGTGCACCGTTTTCATCGGGCCAGACTTCGAGCTCTGCTTTAAGTCTCCGTTAAGATCAGATAACGCGGTACTAACCGCAGCTAGAACTCTGCTTAACTGGGCTACTGATAAGTAGCAATATAAGGAAGAATAGGGCTTAGGTTGTTTAGTTGGGAGTGGGGGTTGCCACAGGTCCTCAATTACCCCACCAGCTAATGCTGGCACCCATTTTACAGCTGGGTGACCTGAAGCAACTGCAGAGTTAAGTGTCTTGCGCAAGGACACAAATTGTTCTGTGTGGGTAGAGAATCGAACTCCCGACCTTTCAGTCGTAAGTCCGACGCTCTGACCACAGTTAGTTAGTTTAAACTAACTGCTACAGTTAGTTTAAACACTCCTATATATTCTACACTATTGATCATTTCTGCCAGGTGTTCAATCTTGCAAATGTGCGAACACGAAGACTTGGAATTTGCCCAGCCTGTCCCGGACAGGTTAAAGTGTCCGGTTTGTCTGGGCCATCTACGATCAGCTTTGCAGACCTGCTGCGGCCATCGGTTCTGTCACAGCTGCTTCTATTCGGCCACGGCTGGCGGCGGCCCCGGGCCCTACCGGCCAACCTGCCCGCTGTGCCGGTCGCCCATCGGCGAGGGCGCCCACGCCAACCCGGCCGCCGTCCAGGGAGCCGGCGTGTTCAGCGATTTGGCTACCGATCGCGAGGTCCAACAGCTGCTTGTGCACTGTCCGAGGTGTCGGACCCATTGCGAGCTGGGCACTCTGGCCGCTCACCTGGCCGCTCACCTGACCGCTTCGGACGACTCTTCGACTGACGGAGCCGCCGCCAACGCGGAGAAATCCGCCGCCGCCGCTGCTGCCGCCTGTCAGTGCGCCGAGGCTTCGGCCTCAGTCGCCTGTCCGTTCTGCCAGCACAGCACAGCCTATAGGCAGCTCAATTTTCATTTGCTATTTGGCTGTCCGGCTTTCCCTCTGCCCTGTCCGAACCGGTGCGGCCTAGTCCTGGCCGGGCCACAGCGCCTGCAGGACCACCTTGAGAAGGCCTGCCCGCTGTCTCTGCTGCTCTGCCCGTTCAATAAGTTCGGCTGCCCGGCCGCTAGCCGCCTTCGCCGCGAGCTCAGCCGCCACGTGGCCGAGGCGCATAATTATCACCTGCAGCTGCTGTGGCAGCAGATGTACCCGGTGCAGCTGGTGCAGCAGCCGGACAAACTGCTGGTCGGCCCGCTGCCTGCCGCCGCTGCTGGCGGCCAGCCAGCCCTGCTGGCCATGCCGTTCGCCACCGCTGCCGCCCTGCGCCCCATGTACCCGGCTGCCGCGGCCCCCGAGCAGCAGCACCACCACCAGCTGGGTCAGCAGCCGCAGCATCATCAGCACCAGCACCAGCCGCATCATCAGCTGGCTCAGCAGCAGCCGCAGCCGCAGCATCATCATCATCAGCTGCATCATCATCATCATCAGCAGCAGCAGCAGCAGCATCAGCAACATCAGCAGCAGATGGCAGCCGCAGCTGCCGCCGCCGCCGCCGCAGCCGCCGCTTACCGAGTTCGTCGCCACTGAAAGAAAAAATCGAAAAGGACAAAGAAAAATGGCACTAATAATCCGCGACATAGGAGAGTCGCTTCGCCTCTTCGGGATTGTCTTTTTTCGGGATAGGACTGGCCCCCTATTAATTTGTCTCCCTTAGCTGCTTACCTATGATCCAGCAATAGCGTATATTTATTTCTAAGCTTTCTTTTGTCTATATTAAGCTGTTTCTATAGCTGTCCCTTTATTAATACAGCATGTCCGTCTGTCTGTGCTTTAGTGTCTTCCGTGCCACCCCTTAATTATTTATTGTTTTCTCCCTCAATAAAATATTAATAAATATTCCCGCACGTCACTTAGGACCTGTCAAGTTTAGTAGTTTAATGTATTATTTATAACCGTTTTGTTATTGTCATTTTCTTAATTAATAATTACTATGTTAATTAGGTTCAGTTGGGATCGGGTTTGTCCTGTTTGATTGATTTTCTCCACCTTATAGTAACCATCTTATTAAAAATCAATTAATTTTAACTATCTTCTTTATCAGAAGCAACACACAGTACTGGTAATGCGTTCACTTAACACTTTATGTAATCTAAGCTGTCCGTCTCTGCTGTATATTTTGTTGAGTAAACTGTGCGCTTCTTTTAGCCAGCCTCCGTTGCCTCGCCAGCAAAGTTTTTTCAATTAATATTTATTTACTTTTTTGATTATTAATATTAAGTCCTAGCTTTGCTCGTACTGCGCGTTCAGTTCTTGTATAATCAGTTTAATAATTTCTTTTCGTCGTGGCCATTTCGTTTGTAATATGGGAATTATATGTATGATGCTGAGTTAATCAATAGCCTACAGCACTAACTGTCAATAAGTAGTATAGCTCTAGCAGTAGTGTATGCGGTAGCTGCTTGTTATTAACAGAAAAAATTCTAAATAATTTTACTCTAGTTTGAGAAGTTTTCTTTCGATTTTTGTGCGCTTTTAATTTTGTTGTCAAATGTCGCAGTTGATTTTTTTTGTCTCGGTTTCCGTGTGTCAACTCTCTTTTATTATTTATAATCAGCTTTGTAATATTGATTGAATAATTATTTCTTTGTATTATCGGCAGTGTTTTACCTGTTTCTAATGGCAACCTTGTTTATCTATTGGCATCCAAGCGAAAAACACAATTGGTTAAACCAGCAGTTAGTTGCACATGAAATTATTAATGTAGCGTTAAGGTGGAATTCTTTAGTTCAGTGCTGCTTAACAACTCTATATTATCATTCTCCCTTCTGTTTGTCTGTCTATCTATGTCTCGTTTTCTGTGCATTTATCATTTAATATTTTAGTAAACTCTTTTCGTGTATATTATTTGTAAATTTAATTGTTTCTTGGTACGCGTAGCTTTTTTACTCTCACAATACTACTCGTATAATCTTAAGTAGTCCGTTCGTGTAGTTCGGTAACCTGGGGCCAATCTAATAGAGATCTCGAAGCGCGAATTGTAAGTTTAAAAAAATAGAGAACTAAACTATTGTTATAGTCCAGCGGCCTAGCAAGTAAGTGTCTGCCACATTTTTCTTACGAGCGTAAGTTAAGTAATTAACACTACCCTCATGCCCCATTCCTCTTTCCTTCCCCGCATACTATTTTACCGTTTTTAACTAGCTTCCAAACCTCCTTTGGCGCTGGTGAGGGGTTGCGTTTTATCGATTTAATGGCCATCCCTCAGCCCCCATTCCTCCTTCCTTCCCCATATACTAGTTAGTCGCTGTTCACTAGCTTCCAACCCTCCTTTGGCGCTGGGGCGTTGAGATTTATCGATTTAATGGCCATCCCTCAGCCCCCATTCCTCTTTCCTTCCCCACGTACTAATTTATCGCTGTTGACTAGCTTCAAACCCTCCTTTGGCGCTGGTGGGGGGTAAGGGTTGAGGCTTTTCTATTTTATGGCCATCCCTCAGCCCCCATTCCGCTTTCCTTCCCCATGTACTAACTTATCGCTGTTGACTAGCTTCAAACCCTCCTTTGGCGCTGGTGGGGGGGGTGAGGGTTGAGGTTTTTCTATTTTATGGCCATCCCTCAACCCCCATTCCTCTTTCGTTCCCCGCATACTCGTTTATTGCTGTTGACTAGCTTCAAACCCTCCTTTGGCGCTGGTGGGGGGGGGGTTTGAGGGTTGAGGTTTCTCTATTTTATGGCCATCCCTCAACCCCGATTCCTCTTTCGTTCCCGCGACTTGTTTATCGCTGTTGACTAGCGTCCAAACCTCCTTTGGCGCTGGTGAGGGGTTGAGGTTTATCGATTTTATGACCATCCCTCAGCCCCCATTCCGCTTTCCTTCCCCGTATACTATTTTAACGCTGTTGACTAGCTTCCTTTGGCCTGGAGGGAGTTGAGGTTTATCGATTATATGGCCATCCCTCAAGCTCTCAAACCCTTGGCCATTCCTCTTTCCTTTTCCCGCACACTTTATAGCGCAGAGTGAGCCGCAATTCGCTTGCCAAAGGGGTCTGGTCTGTTTATTAGAAAGCGCACTCCATCAACTTGCAACAGACTTGTAACTCGTCTTCTGATCGCTGCACAATATCGTATTTAGTCTACCTTTTGATCTCTTTAGAATAATTTACTGTTGTTTTTTATTAACTGTTTTTTCTCTTTCATTTACTTGTACGCGCAATTTGTGTAGCCTTCTCTGCCTCGGTTTTACCTTGCACTTTATATGTTTAAATTGGCATCACAGTGCTTCTTTGTGGTCCTCCTTAATTCGCTACGCAGTAGATTTGAAGAGAGATTAATGTGTGAAACCATTTTGTCAATACGCTTTTCTGGCCTAATTATGAATCAGTTTGGAATAAGTAACTTTTCCATATTGCTGTGTTAGTATTTTTCCGCTTTAATTTTTTTACATTATCTATTTTATATCTTTTGTCCTCCAATTCCTGCTCTTCTATTGTTTCCTGGTTGTGTCCGCGCGCGTATTCGTCTCTGTAATTGCCTTAGCTTTGAGAAAGTTAATAGACAACCAAAAATATGGAATATTTGTGTTCCTCATTTTCTAAGCTTATGAAAGCCTGTCTCCAATTAATAGTTTTTGTATATCCTCGTGTCTCACAATCCGCCACGACCCGGAATCAATAATTAGTTAATATTTATAAACCAGATGACGCGGCCTGCACTATGTTATTATATTACTATTACTATTATTATCGTATTTGCTTTTGTATAAGTCTGTTTTTGCTTCAGGTACGCTTTTCTTCTGCTGTATTGCTATATATCAATATTTGTAGTACGTTCGTAGTGTTTGTGCAAACCTTATTTTGGTGTGAAGAAACGTTTTTTAAAAACATTTTTTTATAAATTGGACTTAGCAGACAAGGAAGAGGGAGTGCCGCGTTCTCTGCTCGGTTTCTGCAGTCTTCTAAGCCGGCTGTCGTTAACGGTTTTTATCTAGATAGTCGTGTACTGTCGCGCTATAGATTTACAATTATTAATATTTCGTTATTCGCGTGTGCTTTTTCTTTATTTCTCTCTCGGGTAGACCTCTCTTTCCAAATCACTTTTAGTAAGGCACATTTGTTTCCTGCTCATCATACAGCTGCGCTATCCCGTCTCTTACCTTTTTTAAAAATAAATATATACGTTATTTAGTGCTTGAATATAAGTGTCACTAATACTAGAACGCTTTTGGTTTGTGTTACTATACGCATACACTTCTATATGTTATAAAAAAACTGCATCTGTGGGCCAAGTTTGTGTTTGTTTGCTTTTTTTTAAACTCGAGCTACACGAAGTTTAGGTTGCTTCAGTTGGTTGGCATTGGCACAGAAGAGTAGCTTGTGCATTGCAGGGGACAGAGCTAGGGGGTTGTAGTCTAGTGGTTAGAGCGTCGAACTCACGACTTGAAGGTCGGGGGTTCGATTTCCGATTCCACTGGAACTATTTGTGTCCTTGAGCAAGACATTTAACTCTGCATTGCTTCAGTTCACCCAGCTGTAAAATGGGTGCCAGCATTAGCTGGGATAATTGAGTGTGTGTGGCGACCCCCCAGTCCTTGGACTGAACAGCCGTACGCAGCCTTCAGATACGCCGCGCAATAGCTGCGGCTGAGCTGTCGGTTGCACAGCACATCTGGCCCAATCGTAATAATCCGTCCAACCTTCGCACACCGCTCCCCCCCCCCCATTTCATTCCTAAACTCAATAGTCTACCGCGGCGTAGCTAAGTTGCGTCACTCGCTAAGATTGAGAGATTTTACCTGCACTCTCAAAAATGGCGACCACAGACGGAATCTTCCGTGATGGCGACTTTTCGATGTTGCTGAGTACATGTATTTGCTCAGGAGTCGGCGGAATGGGCAGAATTGCCTCAAAATTTGTCCGGTGGTCGTTTAAAACGTGGAAATTACATTGTATTTCTAATTAGGGATTATAATACCTGGATATCAGAGGATCTGATTTCTAATAATATTCTAGAATATTCTAATTAATATTCTAATTATATTATCTCTAATATCCAATTAAAGAGGATCTTTAATTGGATATTAGAGATAATGATGAATGAGTTTCCACAATGTAAAATTTCGTCGTTATGGCGTTACCGCTATTCGACGATGCGAAGTCCTAGAAGTTTTAAAAGCGACTGATCCCGGATAAATGCGCTCGTACCCTTGCTAAGCCAGTTATCTGTAGTTTCAGAATCGCACATGCCTGCGAAGAAAGTCTGCACTGTGAGACTACAAAATCCCCACTGCTAACCTCAGCAGCCCGCTGATCTTTTTGGGAACGCGCGTTGGCACAGAAGACTGAGTCTGCTCTAATTGGGAATAGGTTTGTTGCGGAAGCCAGCCCAGTGAGCTTTCGCTTGACTGAACTGCTACTTTCTCCCCGCGTCGCTGCACTTGGCACGAAGCTCCTCGCGGCCCGCCTTCCGGCTGTGACATTTTTGCCTCCTCGCTGCGTCTCCCTCCCCATTGACTCTTGTCTGAGCTTCTCTTAATGGCAAGTTAGAACTCATCGATGCGAGAAAAATGTCGGCTGCGCACTTAAGCACGACCTAATGATGAAGAATTGCTGAAATGATTGGATCGGGAGGCAAGATCTAGAAGTCCCAATAAAGTGCCGAATTAGGCAGCTCATCTGCCATGTCTCCGCTCAGCTGCCACCATAGAAAGTTTCTAAACTTTGCTAGTATGCAGGAGGCCTTGTACCTTTCCTATGTCTAGAATCGAGCTGTGGTTTACAGCCATCGATCACCAGCGCGGTTTGTTGACCATTCAGCATTAGTCTATCCCCAAACAGAATAACCAATCGCTCAGTTTCTGTGCATGGGCCAGCAGGGAGAACTGGTGCTTTCCTTACTAGACCACCCGTGAGAATTTACTCTTTCCTCAAGGAACACCCGTTGGTCAATTCGTCCTATTGGTCCGCGAGTTCTTGACCTAGGTGATGAGGAATTTTATATCAAGGTTTAATTTCAACTGAAACTAGCAAACAGTATGCTGCATTCTGACTAGCTACTCTGACGAGCTAAAATGCGCATTTTGAGCTTGTCTATCTTGTCATTGCCAATTTGGCTGATTGTCTCGTTGACACCGGACGGCGCCAGCGGTCTTGGCAGTGAAGCAAAGAGTAGCGCCTCTTCCTGGCGACAGCAGTTGGTGAACTTCACTGGCAGAGACGGTCGCTGGCACCAGTGGCCAGTAAAAGAGCAGCGTGTGCTGGTCAGAGGTGACATTTACCTGGGAGGGCTAATGATGGTTCACTCGCGGTCGGAAAGCCGTGTCTGCGGTTCAGTCATGCCGCAGGGCGGCGTTCAGGCCCTCGAAGCCATGCTATTTACACTGGACCAAGTCAACAGGCTTGGACTGGCTGGACCCAACGTTACCCTCGGGGCCTTCATCAAGGACGACTGCGACCGCGACACCTACGGCCTAGACCAAGCTGTTGAGTTCATTAAGGGTGAGAGCAACAGATTACAGATGCATATCAGACTGCAATCGCACTGTACACCTAGTTCCTATGATATTGGTTATCAAAGCTTTACTACCTTTCGAGTAACATTAGAGACCCATTCTGAAAGCTACGTCAACATAAAAAAGCACCAAAAACTTGATGCATCCGAGCAAGCATCGCGTGCATGTAGACGAGAAAAGTACGCCAAACGTAAATCTTTTATGTGAGCAACACGTACAGGCATTACTATTATGCATACTATTATGTTCAAACCTCGCCACAGAGATTCTGCATAGCTATCTCACTCGTTTCGGTAAATTTTTATCCCAACCCATACCGTACAGGGGCCGGGGTATATGAAGAGAATTTGTTGATTCCAAGTCCTCTGCTCCTGGAAAAAGATAAAGCACGAGAAAGTTGCACAATGGGTATATAGGCATATAGTGGGATGCATATGTGTCGCAGTCTGACGCTCGCGCTATAGCCTCTGGTTCGATTCCGTTCGCAGTCACATCAACTCAGGGCCCGTGCCTTGTACACTAAAATCGGCCGGGAGTGGTCTTGTGATTCAATCCCTATGGTACATGTCTGAAGATTAGAAAATCAGGACCTCTTTGCACCCTGTGTGAGCGTGTGTACTGCCCTGCACTGAAACACTGCAGCCTCGCCGAAGATCAGCTCCGGCCAGGCCGCGTGCAGTCGCCGCCCAAGCTTCGACGCCGGAATTGGCGGCGAAGGCGACGGGCCTCCATTGATCACTGGCGTTGTCGGGGCTCCTTCGTCCATCACGTCGAGCCACGTGGCGTCTCTGCTTAAGTTGTTTGATATTCCACAGGTTCTAACGGATTTTGAGTTGTCTTTAACTCATAAATTTATTGCAAACTACGAGCTCTTAACTCGAGAGTTTCTCTATTGTAGATTAGCTTCTTTTCAACAGCGCCGCAGCTGTCGGACAAGAACCGATTTCCATTCTTCATGAGAACCATTCCCTCGGACGCCTACCAAGCTGTGGCGATAGTGGAGCTCGCCAAGCTGTTCAACTGGTCGTACGTGTCAGTCGTCTACGAGGACTCAAGTTATGGCAGAGGGGTGGGTTCGCATGATGGCTATGATTTAATTCACATTGGAAGACTTTCACTACACCTCTCTCTCTCTTAGTGTGGGGCAACATGTTAAAAAATGCAGTGATTAAGCTCTAGCTCGATCAACGGTTTGTAAATTGTTTAGTAAGAAAACATAGCTAGGAAAGCATTAAGCTAGTAAATTTATAAAGAACCTTAATTTTAAGTTTTTTATTTATCAAGTTAAATAAGTTGTGGATTTCTAATTCTCTCCTGCCATCCAGGCTCTTGAGCAGATGGAGAGACTGTTTAGGGAAAGCGACATCTGCCTGGCCCGAGTAGAAACTCTGCCACGAGACTCGAAGCTGGCCAGAGTTGAGGACTACTATGACAAGATCGAGCGTCTACTCAATCATCAGAGCCTATTTGACGGACTTGGCGCTAAAGGTACACGTTGAAAATCAAGGCAGAATACTGCTCCTGCTACTTTTATTAGAGAAGTAGAGAAATATTAAATGAGGGTCTTTGCTCAACACTGTTACACAGGAGTAATTATATTCGGCTCCGACCAAGAAGTTGGCGACTTCATGTCGGCAGTCAGACGGCTCAACTGCTCGGACAAGTTCAGCTGGATCGGCTCCGACGGCTGGGGCGCCCGACCGCTGGCTTACAGAGACGGAAATGAGAAGACAGTAGGTGGCTGATCCTCATAAACTTGTAACACCTTCTCCCGTAAATAAGCTGGTTAAATTGCAAATGATAAACTGTTTCTCATAACTCAGGTCGAGGGAGCAGTGACAGTGCAGCCTCTAGCAGAGCCCATCGTCGGCTTCAAGGAATACTTCCTCAGCCTGCGACCCGACACCAACAAGCGGAACCCGTGGTTCGCTGAGTTCTGGGAGGACTACTTCGACTGCTGGCTGCCCGACGGGCCGCAGACGCCGTACAACCAGAAGCACTCGGAGATGTGCCGACCGGAGCTCAGAATGTCGGAGTCGGACGCGAAGTTCGTGCTCGAGCCGCAGCTGCAGTTCGTCAGCGATGCGGTGATGGCGTTCGCAGTGGCGTTGCGGGTGAGGTGGGCTGCGTTGAGCAAGAGAGGCTGGCTACAATCTCTAAGTGTAAGTGAAAATCATTCGCATGCAAAACTGCCCTGCAAAATCTTCCCTCAGAATCTCCGCATTCAGCTGTGCCGTCCGGGAGTTTCCCATCCAGCGTGTTTGCACCGGCTGGCCACTAGTGGCTCCGAGCTGCTAGTCGAGCTCAAGTCAGTCAATTTCACGGGCCTATCCGGGATGGACGTGCACTTCACGCCGGGCAACGCGGATGGCCCGCCGCGCTATCGGATTCTGAACTTCCAGGCGGACAGTGAAAGCGGCTACAGCTGGCGCGAGGTCGGACGCTTTGATGGAGCCCGCGGCGGCGTCCAGCTCGAGTGGAGCAGCCTGCGCTTCCGCGGCGGGGCCAGCCAGCCACCAGTGTCCGCTTGTCGGCCAGAATGTTCGGACAGTTCAATCCGCCAGGTGTCACCCGGCGAGTGCAGCTGCTGGATGTGCGTCCACTGTCCGGATTATCACGTTGTCGACGAGGAACGACAGCATTGCATCCTGTGCAAGAAGGGCACTCGGCCCTCCTCAGACAGGACAAATTGCGAGCCCATCGATATGGTAAAGAATAGCTCTGGAACCTGAGACACAAAGAGTAGTGCTCGATTGAGCGATGTGTCGAGTCTGCGACTCAATATTTGTGCCTCGAAATAGAGGACAATCAATTAGTGATCATGACTAACTCCAAAGTCAAGTACTATACGAGCTACATGTAAAAGGTCCAGTGAACTTGGGGACAGACGGATTTGAAGTCTAGTACCCATTCGATCTCAGCATATCCGATGCGAGCAAATTTTTAGATTTGAGAAGCTTTGGGCCTGGCGAACGATGCGAGCTACTTCTAGAAGTAGAGAGCTGTTTTACATCCAAGGCTTTCATTTCTACTTGTGGCTTGTAACGCCGGGAAACCACTCTTTCTCAGGAGTTCCTCAGCTTCGGCCACCCGGTGGCGGCTGTGGCGGCGACCCTTGCCTCCCTTGGCGTCGCGGCGTCGCTGTTTGTCCTCTTCGAATTTGCGCGCTATCGCGATAGCGCCGTAGTTCAAGCCTCCGGCCTGGAGCTGAGCCTGCTGCTGCTGCTGGGCCTCGTCGTGTGCTACTCGGCGACCTTCCTGCTGTGCGCCCGGCCCAGCAACTGGCTCTGCGGCGTCCAACGGTTCGTCGTCGGATTCGGCGTCGCCGTCAGCTCGTCGGCGCTGTTGGTCAAGACGGTGCGCCTCGAGCGACGCTTTAGAACAGGACGACCAGGTTTCGAGCCGTTGAAGCAGGTACATGAGCATTCGTCAACGACGCCAAGATCATTAAAAACCAGACTTTAAGTCTCATCAACCGTGGGCAGAGTAGGTCAGCGGTAGCACTTCTGAATATCGCACCAAAGTACACTCGGGTTCAATTCAATAATTTGGGGCTCGTGCACGAAAGTCAGTCTGTGGCTTGTGGTTTAACTCGCGTCCAGGAGGGCCAAACCCCAAGGCACAGAGTGTGCATATGCCTGACAACGAGAACGGGGTCAGCAGAATGGGCATGATGGCTTGCCTACTCGCTGGTTGCGAGACTTATCAGTACAGTTAATTCACAGCCAGTGTCCAAAGACCCTGCAATCAAAATGACTGACCAACTGCTCCCCACGCATCCAAGGTGCTGCTGTTTCTGCTGCTTGTCGCTGTTCAACTGGCCGCTCTCATCGGGTGGCTCCTGCTGCAGCCGCCGAAGTCGGTTAGCCACTTTCCGTCACGTGACCGACACCAGCTGGTCTGCTCGTCTCTGATTGGCCTGCTCTACCTGGTCGGCCTGGCTTACCCCATGCTGCTGGTGCTGCTCTGCACTGTCTGCGCCTTCTTCGCTCGGAACATCCCGGACGGGTTCAACGAGACTAAGCACATCGGATTCACCATGTACAGCTCGTGCGTCATCTGGCTTGGCTTCGTTCCCTGCTACGCCCTGACTGGCGCTTTTGTTCACATCCGGGTAGCAACGCTTTGCTTTGCCATTACCCTGTCTGCCACAGTCACATTGGCCTGCCTGTTTGGCCCGAAGTTGTACATCATCCTGCTCCGTCCCGAGCTGAACGTGCGCCAGGCTGAGCAGTGCGGCTGCCAGTATCCGCTGCAGGAGAGACAGCCTGAGCCCGAAGCTAAGAGGCTGCTGTCCAGTCAACTGCAGATAGACGATTGCTCTCAGACCGGATGTGAGTTCTTGCGTCTGGATATTAAAATTTTCGGTTGTTTCTTTCGTTAGACAGACCTGCATGGGCAGCTAAATCCTTGAGCCGGAACAAATGTCACGAGTTGAAGGCCATTGGTGCTGCAAGCCTGTGACAAGCTGAAAAAGTGTAGATTCTAGAATAACTAAAAAGGCCACTTAGCACATTTGCGTGCAAGCTACTTTCAGTTCAGTAGTAAGTTAAACTGAAGCATTTTAATGTATTTTGAAATACAAGGCTTATTTATTGGCTCTTACCCTCAAGCTTAAACTCTCAACTCCACACAGAACCTTTACCTTTGCCCCGCCACCCAATTTTTATTACCTTCCTCGGTTGTTCCAGTCTAAATCTGGACCATGTACATTTCAGTGGCGAATGTACATTAATTCTGAACCAATTATGGCAAGCTGTTTACGTCTGCAAGCTTGGCAGTCATCTCATCTCAGTAAGTCACTAGCAATCTACGCCCCCGTTGGGGAGCCAAAGAAATGCAATACACGTTTTTTTAATAAGCTACAGGTATCCTTGAAATCTTAAAAAATCTCCTGTCAAAACTTGTCAGCCTTGAAATGTCAGTAATTCCCCCCCCCAACAAGCTTTAACATATCAACTTCCCCCCTTGACATCTCAGCAATGCCCCCAATAAGCCTTGGAAATCTAAAAATATCTGTCAACCTTCTAACCCTAACTCTAGCCTAACCCTAACCGTAACCCTAACCCTAACCCTAGCCTAACCCTAACCCTAACCCTAACCCTAACCCTAGCCCTAACCCTAACCTAACCCTAACCCTAACCTAACCCTAAAGCATTGACATTTCAGTAATTCTCTCTAAGAGTCATTATTGCACTACTATAGCATTATAGCGATTCCCTGCAAGCCTCGACATCGTAGGGATTCCCAAATGCATCTCTTCACTTCGACATGAAGCTTCTTTTATTTTTTACATTACGCTTTTTTTATCAGCGATCCCTCCAATGAGGAGGCATCAAATAATGTAATAAAAAGTTTTCAATAAACTACATGTAGCTTCTGACTTTAGCCTTGAAATCTCATTTATACCCCCGTGAGCCTTGACATGTCAGCTATTCCCCCCGTAAGCCTTGACATGTCAGCGATGGCCTCCATAAACCTTGAAATCTAAAAACCCCCCGTTAACCTTGAAACCCGATAAAATATAACCCTCAACACAAACCTGACCTAAACCTAACTTTAACCCAACCTAAAGTCTTGAAATCTCAGCAATTCTTCTCCCCTAAGCCTTGACATTTTAGTGATTCCTTCTTTAAGAATCACAGTACTATAACGATTTCCACCAAGCTTTGACATCGTAGCAATTCCCAAAGGAATCTTTTAACTTCGACATGACTCTTCTTTTATGTATACGTAGTGCTACTTTTATTTTTTACATGACTCTTCTTCTATCAGCGCCCCCCCCCCTGTGGCGAGCCAACAAAGAATGTAATAAAAAAATTGAGTAAAGTACATGAACTTTGAAGTAGCTTCTGACTTTTGCTTTGACATCTCAGAAACCCCCCCCCCCGTAATCTCAGTTATTCTCTGTGAGCCTTGACGTCTCAGTTTTTTCTCCCCAGCCCAGCACTATAGCTGCATTTAATTTTTACATGACACCCTTCATGTCTGACATGATGCTTCTTTTATTCTACCATGATGCTTCTTAATTTTTTAAATGACACTTTCATTAGTTTTTAATGAGGCTTCTATGATTTTTTCATGACGCTTCTATGATTGTTTACATGACGCTTCTATGATTGTTTACATGACGCTTCTATGATTGTTTACATGACACTTCTATGATTTTTAATGACGCTTCTATGATTTTTAACATGACGCGTCTATGATTGTTTACATGACGCTTCTATGATTTTTTACATGACGCTTCTATGATTTTTAAATGACGCTTATATGATTGTTTACATGACACTTCTATGATTTTTAATGACGCTTCTACGATTGTTTACATGACGCTTCTATGATTTTTTACATGACGCTTCTATGATTTTTAACATGACGCTTCTATGATTGTTTACATGAAACTTCTATGATTTTTACATGACGCTTCTATGATTGTTTACATGACGCTTCTATGATTGTTTACATGACGCTTCTATGATTGTTTCATGACGCTTCTATGATTGTTTACATGACACTTCTATGATTTTTAATGACGCTTCTATGATTGTTTACATGACGCTTCTATGATTTTTTACATGACGCTTCTATGATTTTTAACATGACGCTTCTATGATTGTTTACATGACGCTTCTATGATTTTTTACATGACGCTTCTATGATTGTTTACATGACACTTCTATGATTTTTACATGACGCTTCTATGATTGTTTACATGACGCTTCTATGATTTTTTACATGACGCTTCTATGATTGTTTACATGACGCTTCTATGATTGTTTACATGACGCTTCTATGATTTTTTACATGACGCTTCTATGATTGTTTACATGACGCTTCTATGATTGTTTACATGACGCTTCTATGATTTTTTACATGACGCTTCTATGATTGTTTACATGACGCTTCTATGATTGTTTACATGACGCTTCTATGATTGTTTACATGACGCTTCTATGATTGTTTACATGACACTTCTATGATTTTTAATGACGCTTCTATGATTTTTAACATGACGCGTCTATGATTGTTTACATGACGCTTCTATGATTTTTTACATGACGCTTCTATGATTTTTAAATGACGCTTCTATGATTGTTTACATGACACTTCTATGATTTTTAATGACGCTTCTACGATTGTTTACATGATGCTTCTATGATTTTTTACATGACGCTTCTATGATTTTTAACATGACGCGTCTATGATTGTTTACATGACGCTTCTATGATTTTTAAATGACGCTTCTACGATTTTTACATGACGCTTCTATGACTTTTTTAAATGACGCTTCTATGATATTTTACATGACGCTTCTACGATTTTTTACATGACGCTTCTATGATTGTTTACATGACACTTCTATGATTGTTTACATGACGCTTCTATGACTTTTTTAAATGACGCTTCTATGATTGTTTACATGACGCTTCTATGATTTTTTACATGACGCTTCTATGATTTTTAACATGACGCTTCTATGATTGTTTACATGACGCTTCTATGATTTTTTACATGACGCTTCTATGATTTTTAAATGACGCTTATATGATTGTTTACATGACGCTTCTATGATTTTTTACATGACGCTTCTATGATTTTTTACATGACGCTTCTATGATTTTTAACATGACGCTTCTATGATTGTTTACATGACGCTTCTATGATTTTTTACATGACGCTTCTATGATTTTTAACATGACGCTTCTATGATTGTTTACATGACGCTTCTATGATTGTTTACATGACGCTTCTATGATTGTTTCATGACGCTTCTATGATTGTTTACATGACACTTCTATGATTTTTAATGACGCTTCTATGATTGTTTACATGACGCTTCTATGATTTTTTTAAATGACGCTTCTATGAGTTTTATATGACGCTTCTATGCTTTTTACATGACGCTTCTATGCTTTTTACATGACGCTTCTATGATTGTTTACATGACGCTTCTATGATTGTTTACATGACGCTTCTATGATTTTTATATGACGCTTCTATGATTGTTTCATGACGCTTCTATGATTTTTTACATGACGCTTCAATGATTTTTTACATGACGCCTTTTGTCCTTCATTTGTCCTTGAATAAAAGCTTTTAATAAAAAACTTTTCACTACTAAGATTCGAACCCAGGTCGCTGCATTTGCAGTCCAGTCTGTTCACATCTAGGCTAGCTCTTATCGAATTTATAAATGAAATTGTAGCACTTGTATAATTCAACACTCACTCACGAAGCAGTTATGACATAATCAATTTCCCAGGCAAGTCAGTATCAGTCTCAATTAAAGTTGAGAATATGGTTACGCAATCTAAATCAAGTCTGGTGCTACGCTTCCACACTGCATTTTCAATACTGTGACGCAATTCAAGTTGGAGTTACAATTCAGTTATGATGCAATCTATTTCAGAATCAGAATTCAACCAGTCAGTTTTTTCTCTAGCATTCTTACAATGCATTTCAAGTCGAAAAGTTTGCTTGACCTTTGCAAAAAAGCATGTTTTTCGAATATTTAATCGCTTTAACATGGAGCAATTTCTTAGCCAAGATGCATGTACCGTCACGGGAAAATTTCTGATCGAACAGTGCAAGTTCGAAGAAAATCGGTCCAGCCATTTTTTCTCTAATCGATTGCGTACAAACAAACAAGATTTTCATTTTGCTATCTGCTATCTGCAATGGTTTAATAATACAATTTGAATAATTGTGCTCACGTAAAAATAAATTACTTGGGAGGATTTCATATCGATCTATTTTAGTATATTAGATCTCATCTCATCTCATCTCATAAACAGTCATCTCAGCTGCCTTTATTTTTATAAAATAGCCTATGTATTCTTCATTGCTACTGAACTGAAAGTAGAAAGCTGTTTTGCTAAGTATATACGCATGAGTGGCCCATCCAGTTATTCTGGGATCTGTGTGTACAACTGGGCTACTTACAATCTTAGAAAAGAATTTCTTAATTACCCAAACATCAGTCTAACATCGAGTTCCTTCTAATTAACACATAAAGTCATCAAAACTGCCCCTTCCGGAACCGTGGCATCCGCATTCCTTTCCCCTTGCCGAGTCCCGCAGTTGAGCTCGCGTCTCTCCATTCGCCAGTCAAGTCGCCAACTTCAATACGGGCTGTTCAGACTGAGGTGACTCACGCCAGCTGGCACAGCGACCGAATGACCCAGACTGGATCGGGCGACTGCGGCAGCGTCTTGGTGCTGACGGCGACCAGAAGATTTGCTGCTGCAGCTGTTGTTACTGCTGATGCGGATGCTGGGTTGGCTGATTGAGTCTCTGAAGAAGCTGAGAGAGCTGAAGCGGCTAAAAAAGCGACAAAAATAGGACTCTTTAGAAAGCCCTACTAGTAGATGAGTAGTGGTTAAACAGACTAATGCACTTTTTTGCGTTCTACCTGAGCCATTTAGCGTTCGATTTTGGTTGGCGCACTGTTTGTCGCAAAGTCATAATCACCTGACCTGAGGCAGTAGTTAAGTTTTGAGCTCATCTAGAGCGATATACAGAATACAGAGTTTTAGCGTTATCAACATAACGTTTTAGTCCAGCATATTGATAGATTTCCTACTATCACATACCTACCTACCCACAGACAACTCATTTTTAGTATACAGGATTATAAATAGCATTTCAATTGTCAGCCATCAGCCCCCCAAGTTGGCGCAAAACACCCTCTCTCTCTACTCTCCCACCCTCTCTCTCCTCTCCCACCCTCTCTCTCTACTCTCCCACCCTCTCTCTCCTCTCCCACCCTCTCTCTCCTCTCCCACCCTCTCTCTCTACTCTCCCACCCTCTCTCTCCTCTCCCACCCTCTCTCTCTACTCTCCCACCCTCTCTCTCCTCTCCCACCCTCTCTCTCTACTCTCCCACCCTCTCTCTCCTCTCCCACCCTCTCTCTCCTCTCCCACCCTCTCTCTCCTCTCCCACCCTCTCTCTCCTCTCCCACCCTCTCTCTCTACTCTCCCACCCTCTCTCTCCTCTCCCACCCTCTCTCTCTACTCTCCCACCCTCTCTCTCCTCTCCCACCCTCTCTCTCTACTCTCCCACCCTCTCTCTCCTCTCCCACCCTCTCTCTCTCCTCTCCCACCCTCTCTCTCCTCTCCCACCCTCTCTCTCTACTCTCCCACCCTCTCTCTCCTCTCCCACCCTCTCTCTCCTCTCCCACCCTCTCTCTCTACTCTCCCACCCTCTCTCTCCTCTCCCACCCTCTCTCTCCTCTCCCACCCTCTCTCTCTACTCTCCCACCCTCTCTCTCCTCTCCCACCCTCTCTCTCTACTCTCCCACCCTCTCTCTCCTCTCCCACCCTCTCTCTCTACTCTCCCACCCTCTCTCTCCTCTCCCACCCTCTCTCTCCTCTCCCACCCTCTCTCTCTACTCTCCCACCCTCTCTCTCCTCTCCCACCCTCTCTCTCCTCTCCCACCCTCTCTCTCTACTCTCCCACCCTCTCTCTCCTCTCCCACCCTCTCTCTCCTCTCCCACCCTCTCTCTCCTCTCCCACCCTCTCTCTCTACTCTCCCACCCTCTCTCTCCTCTCCCACGGTGCGAAGCGCCTTGTCGACTGGAGTGCAGGTTGGTTCGGACAGTGTTTGACGCGAGCCTTCAAAAAGTTTCTAAGAAACGAAGGTTGCTCCGTCCATTTATCATTTACTTCGAACGCCAAAGTTTTATTGAGATAAATTCCACCACCCAGATGGTCACTTTTGGGCTTCTCGTCAGCGTCCAACTGGCCGCGCTGACGGTGTGGCTCATGCTACAGCCGCCGCAGGTGGTGAGCATATCTCCGTCACGTGACCGCCAACAGCTGGTCTGCGCCTCTCTGATTGGTCGGGCCTATCTAATCCGTTTGGCCTATCCAATGCTGCTAGCGCTCTTCTTTTTGATTGGCTCAGCCTCCGCCGCTCTCCGGAACGTCCCGGTTGCGAGCAACGAAATCAGGCAGCTGTGCGTCACCGCCGTCTGCAACTTCATCACCTGTCTGCTGCTCCTGCTCTGCTACTTACTGGCTAGCGAGTCTGCAGCCATCCGCATCTTGGCTCTGTGTTTTGGCACCTCAGTGTCAGCTTCGGCAACTCTGGTCAGCCTGTTCGCCTCTCAGCTGCGCTTCATCATGCTGAGTCCGGCCGCAGAGAGTCCGGCCCCACGTCAGGCTGACCAGCTGCAGGAAATTCGATCTGGCGATGAAGCTGACCAGAGTCTGGTCAGGGCCTGAGAGCTTGAACTTTTAAAAATCAATGTGAAGGAGTCATTTTGAAAAACAAACACCTCACCCCTACCCTGATCATCAGCGTTCTTCAGAGCAACCACCTCACTCCCCTACCCTGATCATCAGCGTTCTTCAGAGCAACCACCTCACTCCCCTACCCTGATCATCAGCGTTCTTCAGAGCAACCACCTCACTCCCCTACCCTGATCATCAGCGTTCTTCAGAGCAACCACCTCACTCCCCTACCCTGATCATCAGCGTTCTTCAGAGCAACCACCTCACTCCCCTACCCTGATCATCAGCGTTCTTCAGAGCAACCACCTCACTCCCCTACCCTGATCATCAGCGTTCTTCAGAGCAACCACCTCACTCCCCTACCCTGATCATCAGCGTTCTTCAGAGCAACCACCTCACTCCCCTACCCTGATCATCAGCGTTCTTCAGAGCAACCACCTCACTCCCCTACCCTGATCATCAGCGTTCTTCAGAGCAACCACCTCACTCCCCTACCCTGATCATCAGCGTTCTTCAGAGCAACCACCTCACTCCCCTACCCTGATCATCAGCGTTCTTCAGAGCAACCACCTCACTCCCCTACCCTGATCATCAGCGTTCTTCAGAGCAACCACCTCACTCCCCTACCCTGATCATCAGCGTTCTTCAGAGCAACCACCTCACTCCCCTACCCTGATCATCAGCGTTCTTCAGAGCAACCACCTCACTCCCCTACCCTGATCATCAGTGTTCTTCAGAGCAACCACCTCACTCCCCTACCCTGATCATCAGTGTTCTTCAGAGCAACCACCTCACTCCCCTTCTCTCCATAATGCTCTCTTCGCCTTAGCCCTAAAACATTAACCATCACTGCAAACTTTTTATATTTTATCGATGGCACTGCAACTTTTCCACTTAGCTTTAAGTATCTACCATATCGATTTAACTATTCATCGAAGTTATATTCAACTGGACAATTTATGTTCTATCCTGCAATATCAAAACTACAAAGACTGCTCTTACCAGACTACTTACAAAGTCGAATGAGTAGAAACTAAGGAAATAGCACTGTCGTAATTATCTACTACTGAGCAATAAAAGCACAATTGAAATTTTCTCCTCATCAAACTTTCGCTGGTGGAGTTTCTTCAATTTTGTGCACTGAACTTTCACTTGAAAGAGAGCATTGCTGGATACACTTTTGCTAAAAAGAATCCATCCCATTGTGCACGGCAGGGCCAGGATGCAGTTGAGCCAATCGTGATAAACTTCCGAAAGGCAAAAAAATATTTCAAAGATTCTTTTGTGCGCGCCGCAGCTCACAATGGCGGGCGGCGATCGTAAAAAAGGGCTGGGCTGGCCGGTTTTGAATCAGCGACCAACTTATTCAGCAAGAAAATATGATCGCTATTGATAAAAAGCAAGTCAGGTAGGTAAGCTGCTTTTAGGAGGACTGCGCGGATGACCGCGAATATGGGCGACTGGCTGGGAAACTGCTGATCAGGTGCTTGCTGAGAGAATCGGCTGTATATCAAAATTTTGCTCTAATAGGTTTCATATTATGGTGAACATTTGCGGTATTCAGAACGAGTATGTAGAGCGCAGATAAAAAAAATTATAGCCATTATAATTTTACTATAGTAGATTTAGTAACTCATTTTAAAGGTATCTACCATTGAGCATTTAATGACTCAGAAAGAGACTGTGAGGGAAAAGAGAGGAAGTGGCAATAGGGTGAGCAGAAGAGAGTGAGGGTGAGCAGGAGAGAGTGAGGGTGAGCAGAAGAGAGTGAGGGTGAGCAGGAGAGAGTGAGGGTGAGCAGAAGAGAGTGAGGGTGAGCAGAAGAGAGTGAGGGTGAGCAGAAGAGAGTGAGGGTGAGCAGAAGAGAGTGAGGGTGAGCAGGAGAGAGTGAGGGTGAGCAGGAGAGAGTGAGGGTGAGCAGAAGAGAGTGAGGGTGAGCAGAAGAGAGTGAGGGTGAGCAGGAGAGAGTGAGGGTGAGCAGGAGAGAGTGAGGGTGAGCAGGAGAGAGTGAGGGTGAGCAGGAAAGAGTGAGGGTGAGCAGGAGAGAGTGAGGGTGAGCAGGAGAGAGTGAGGGTGAGCAGGAGAGAGTGAGGGTGAGCAGAAGAGAGTGAGGGTGAGCAGAAGAGAGTGAGGGTGAGCAGAAGAGAGTGAGGGTGAGCAGGAGAGAGTGAGGGTGAGCAGGAGAGAGTGAGGGTGAGCAGGAGAGAAGAGGTGAGGCATTTGACCAGCACTAACAATGTTCGCTGTGTTCGCGCGAGCCATTGGTGAATGTAGGCAGTCAGCCAGACGACAGTAAGGAGAGCATCCTGACTCAGACTCGCCACCGGCCTGTCTGCTTATCAGATGAGATAAGAAGGTATCCCATTTCTGCTTTGGCGAATCGAATGCTCACCAGTTAATTGGGAATTTTATACGAGTATGGCCAGGCCAAGAATTGAGGCCTCGATTTGATCGAATTTCTATTTGGTCTCCGGTGTCTGTTTTTTTATTCCCTAAGGTCAAGGCATCAAGAGATTAAAATCTTTCATTTTATAATTAGCTTTAATTGCTATTTGACTTAATAAACTATCAAACTTAAGTTTTTTACAAACTTGGTGTTTCTAAGGGACAGGCTGCGAGTGATAGGTGTGTACAGGCTGAGAGAGACAGGTGGACAGGCTGAGAGAGACAGGTGGACAGGCTGAGAGAGACAGGTGGACAGAATGAGAGAGACAGGTGGACAGGATGAGAGAGACAGGTGGACAGGATGAGAGAGACAGTGACAGGCTGAGAGAGACAGGGACAGGCTGGGAGAGACAGGGACAGGCTGAGAGAGACAGGGACAGGCTGGGAGAGACAGGGACAGGCTGAGAGAGACAGGGACAGGCTGAGAGAGACAGTGACAGGCTGAGAGAGACAGTGACAGGCTGAGAGAGACGGGGACAGGCTGGGAGAGACAGGGACAGGCTGAGAGAGACAGGGACAGGCTGAGAGAGACAGTGACAGGCTGAGAGAGACAGGTGGACAGGCTGAGAGAGACAGGTGGACAGGATGAGAGAGACAGGTGGACAGGCTGAGAGAGACAGGTGGACAGAATGAGAGAGACAGGTGGACAGGCTGAGAGAGACAGGTGGACAGAATGAGAGAGACAGGTGGACAGGATGAGAGAGACAGGTGGATAGGCTGAGAGAGACAGGTGGACAGGCTGAGAGAGACAGGTGGACAGGCTGAGAGAGACAGGTGGACAGGATGAGAGAGACAGGTGGACAGGCTGAGAGAGACAGGTGGACAGGCTGAGAGAGACAGGTGTACAGGCTGAGAGAGACAGGTGGACAGGCTGAGAGAGACAGGTGGACAGGCTGAGAGAGACAGGTGGACAGAATGAGAGAGACAGGTGGACAGGATGAGAGAGACAGGGACAGGCTGAGAGAGACAGGTGGACAGGCTGGGAGAGACAGGGACAGGCTGAGAGAGACAGGGACAGGCTGGGAGAGACAGGGACAGGCTGGGAGAGACAGGTGGACAGGCTGAGAGAGACAGGTGGACAGGCTGGGAGAGACAGGGACAGGCTGAGAGAGACAGTGACAGGCTGAGAGAGACAGTGACAGGCTGAGAGAGACAGTGACAGGCTGAGAGAGACAGGTGGACAGGCTGTGAGAGACAGGTGGACAGGCTGAGAGAGACAGGTGGACAGGCTGTGAGAGACAGGTGGACAGGCTGAGAGAGACAGGTGGACAGGCTGAGAGAGACAGGTGGACAGGCTGAGAGAGACAGGTGGACAGGATGAGAGAGACAGTTGGACAGAATGAGAGAGACAGGTGGACAGGATGAGAGAGACAGGTGGACAGGATGAGAGAGACAGGTGGACAGGATGAGAGAGACAGGTGGACAGAATGAGAGAGACAGGTGGACAGGATGAGAGAGACAGGTGGACAGGCTGAGAGAGACAGGTGGACAGGCTGAGATGAGACAGGTGGACAGGCTGAGAGAGACAGGTGGACAGGCTGAGAGAGACAGGTGGACAGGCTGAGAGAGACAGGTGGACAGGCTGAGATGAGACAGGTGGACAGGCTGAGAGAGACAGGTGGACAGGCTGAGAGAGACAGGTGGACAGGCTGAGATGAGACAGGTGGACAGGCTGAGAGAGACAGGTGGACAGGCTGAGAGAGACAGGTGGACAGGCTGAGAGAGACAGGTGGACAGGCTGAGATGAGACAGGTGGACAGGCTGAGAGAGACAGGTGGACAGGCTGAGAGAGACAGGTGGACAGGCTGAGATGAGACAGGTGGACAGATAGAAATAGACAGGTAAAAGATAGAGATATAATTAGAAATATACTGAAAGGCAAATACAGGTGGGATAAGAGGGCCAGGCGGTGAGCACAGGCAGAGAATCAAAGGTTGTAAAAAGCGACAGTGTAAAACGCCTTGAATGGCCCACTTGAGCTGCACGTGTAAACTCAGTGCCCGGTCGGACTGAGTGTGAGCAGAGGGTGGACAAGAAGGATGGCGCCTCAGCTCAAAGAGAAGCTGCCGCCGCCACCGCCCTACTCTGAGCAGTGCTGAGCAGTAGATCTATCACAGGCTCATATTAAAGCAGCACGCTGGTTTTTTAGAGGATTGGGGATCGGAGTGGAACAGGGGTCGCTGCTCACGACAGTTGCATCAGCCATGGAGAGTATCAACCAGAATCTGGCACGCACTCACACACACAGGGTGTACAGCAGCCCTGACTTTCCGATCGCCAGTCTTGACAGAAGTTTTGAGAACTTTAGTAAAAGAAAAGAAACTCGGTAATTTATGGTCTTGAAATTTCGGATTTGAACAAGAGTTGGGATACTCCAGATCCTTAGTCAACGGTCTCCATGCGTCAGCTCACATTCACAGCTTCACCGCCCCACCACCAACGCCTCCCTCCTCATTAAGTGCTGCTCAAGCACTGACTGAGCACTCCCTCTTCCCCAAACAGCTTATCGCTGGGACAATCAGCCAAATAAGCAGGTAATTATTATGAATTACGATGCCCTACTGAGCTGCTGTGAGTTACAAGCTGCGATTGCCGCTGTCCGACAGCAAAACAGATTTGTTGCCATCTCTGGTTTAAATTTTTTAACCAACAGAGAGACAGACAGAGAGAGAGAGAGAGAGAGAGAGAGAGAGAGAGAGAGAGAGAGAGAGAGAGAGGTAGAGAGATCAATCACGGCACTCCGGCAAAGAGTTTCTCTATCTGTCTGTCGTCGGTCTGTCTCAGCTAGTCCTCTCCTCGGCCCAGTCCTAATGAATAAAACATGAAGCTTGATCAAGCGCAGCGTAGAGTGAACAGCGCCAATGCCGCTGTTAAAGCCGAGTGCAGCTACCGTTGGTTTTTCGTTTCATCAAACTGATTTATTTTCTTGGTTCTTCCTTCAGAGTCTGCACTGGGGCGTTCGGGTGTCCTGCTCTTCCAGCTCGGTTGCTTCTCGAGTTTAGTTTGGTCTGGTTTGAGCTCAGCTCGTTACGCAACTGAGGTCCGCCACGCGGGGGTTGGGGGAAGCCACTTCTAGTGAATTGCTGGAGTGCCATCTTAATATCGATTCAGTGTAGGGTTCTATGGATAAGGGCTTTTAGCTTGACTCTTCAAGCTTGCAGTTGAATCATTAGAAAGTGCGAGTGGTAGTGTAAGAATAAAGACATAACGATAGAGACCGGGGACAGAGACTGGGAATAGAGATTGGGAATGGAGACTGGGAATAGAGACTGGGAATGGAGACTGGGAATAGAGACTGGGAATAGAGACTGGGGAATAGACACTGGGAATAGAGACTGGGAATAGAGACTGGGGAATAGAGACTGGGAAGAGAGACTGGGAATAGAGAATGGGGAATAGAGACTGGGAATAGAGACTGGGAATAGAGACTGGGGAATAGAGACTGGGAATAGAGACTGGGGAATAGAGACTGGGGAATAGAGACTGGGAATAGAGGCTGGGGAATGGAGACTGGGGAAGAGAGACTGGGGAATAGAGACTGGGGAATAGAGACTGGGGAATAGAGACTGGGGAATAGAGACTGGGGAAGAGAGACTGGAGAATAAAGACCGGGGGACAAAGACTTACACACACAGAGGGTAAATGGGGACATAAGGGACACACACAGAGGGTGAATAGGGCGATAAGGGACACACACAGAGGGGGAATAGAGACTGGGAATAGAGACTGGGGAAGAGAGACTGGAGAATAGATACTGGGGAAGAGAGACTGGGGAATAGAGATGGGGAATAGAGACTTGGAATAGAGACTGGAGAATAGAGACTGGGGAAGAGAGACTGGGGAATAGAGACTGGGGAATAGAGACTGGGGAATAGAGACTGGAGAATAGAGACTGGGGAAGAGAGACTGGGGAATAGAGACTGGGGAATAGAGACTGGGGAATAGAGACTGGAGAATAGAGACTGGGGAAGAGAGACTGGGGAATAGAGATGGGGAATAGAGACTTGGAATAGAGACTGGGGAATAGAGACTAGGGAATAGAGACTGGGGAATAGAGACTGGGAATAGAGACTGGGGAAGAGAGACTGGGAATAGAGACTGGGAATAGAGACTGGGGAATAGAGACTGGGGAATAGAGACTGGGGAAGAGAGACTGGAGAATAAAGACCGGGGGACAAAGACTTACACACACAGAGGGTAAATGGGGACATAAGGGACACACACAGAGGGTGAATAGGGCGATAAGGGACACACACAGAGGGGGAATAGAGACTGGGAATAGAGACTGGGGAAGAGAGACTGGAGAATAGATACTGGGGAAGAGAGACTGGGGAATAGAGATGGGGAATAGAGACTTGGAATAGAGACTGGAGAATAGAGACTGGGGAATAGAGACTGGGGAATAGAGACTGGGAATAGAGACTGGGGAATGGAGACTGGGGAAGAGAGACTGGGGAATAGAGACTGGGGAATAGAGACTGGGGAATAGAGACTGGGGAATAGAGACTGGGGAAGAGAGACTGGAGAATAAAGACCGGGGGACAAAGACTTACACACACAGAGGGTAAATAGGGACATAAGGGACACACACAGAGGGTGAATAGGGCGATAAGGGACACACACAGAGGGGGAATAGAGACTGGGAATAGAGACTGGGGAAGAGAGACTGGAGAATAGATACTGGGGAAGAGAGACTGGGGAATAGAGATGGGGAATAGAGACTTGGAATAGAGACTGGAGAATAGAGACTGGGGAAGAGAGACTGGGGAATAGAGACTGGGGAATAGAGACTGGGGAATAGAGACTGGAGAATAGAGACTGGGGAAGAGAGACTGGGGAATAGAGAT
Source organism: Macrostomum lignano (assembly GCA_002269645.1). Taxonomy (NCBI): domain Eukaryota; kingdom Metazoa; phylum Platyhelminthes; family Macrostomidae; genus Macrostomum; species Macrostomum lignano. The sequence continues at coordinate 129,228 of NIVC01001252.1, forward strand.
GGGGAATAGAGACTTGGAATAGAGACTGGGGAATAGAGACTAGGGAATAGAGACTGGGGAATAGAGACTGGGAATAGAGACTGGGGAAGAGAGACTGGGAATAGAGACTGGGAATAGAGACTGGGGAATAGAGACTGGGAATAGAGACTGGGGAATAGAGACTGGGGAATAGAGACTGGGAATAGAGACTGGGGAATGGAGACTGGGGAAGAGAGACTGGGGAATAGAGACTGGGGAATAGAGACTGGGGAATAGAGACTGGGGAATAGAGACTGGGGAAGAGAGACTGGAGAATAAAGACCGGGGGACAAAGACTTACACACACAGAGGGTAAATGGGGACATAAGGGACACACACAGAGGGTGAATAGGGCGATAAGGGACACACACAGAGGGGGAATAGAGACTGGGAATAGAGACTGGGGAAGAGAGACTGGGGAATAGAGACTGGAGAATAGAGACTGGGGAATAGAGACTGGGGAATAGAGACTAGGGAATAGAGACTGGGGAATAGAGACTGGAGAATAGAGACTGGGGAAGAGAGACTGGGGAATAGAGATGGGGAATAGAGACTTGGAATAGAGACTGGAGAATAGAGACTGGGGAAGAGAGACTGGGGAATAGAGACTGGGGAATAGAGACTGGGGAATAGAGACTGGGGAATAGAGACTGGGAATAGAGACTGGGGAAGAGAGACTGGGAATAGAGACTGGGGAATAGAGACTGGGGAAGAGAGACTGGGAATAGAGACTGGGAATAGAGACTGGGAATAGAGACTGGGAATAGAGACTGGGGAATAGAGACTGGGAATAGAGACTGGGGAAGAGAGACTGGGAATAGAGACTGGGGAAGAGAGACTGGGAATAGAGACTGGGGAATAGAGACTGGGGAATAGAGACTGGGGAATAGAGACTGGGAATAGAGACTGGGGAAGAGAGACTGGGAATAGAGACTGGGGAATAGAGACTGGGGAATAGAGACTGGGGAATAGAGACTGGGGAATAGAGACTGGGGAATAGAGACTGGGGAATAGAGACTGGGGAATAGAGACTAAAGAATAGAGATTGGGGAAGAGAGACTGGGGAATAGAGACTGGAGAATAGAGACCGGGGAATAAAGACCGGGGGACAAAGACTTACACACACAGAGGGTAAATGGGGACATAAGGGACACACACAGAGGGTAAATGGGGACATAAGGGACACACACAGAGGGTGAATAGGGCGATAAGGGACACACAGAGGGTAAATGGAGAGATAAGGGACACACACAGAGGGTAAATGGAGAGATAAAGGGGACACACAGAGGGTAAATGGGGAGATAAGGGGGACACACAGAGGGTAAATGGAGAGATAAAGGGGACACACAGAGGGTAAATGGGGAGATAAGGGACACACACAGAGGGTAAATGGGGAGATAAAGGAAACAGACTCAGACTGTTTCAGACTCAGAAGGAGAAGAAAGTGAGACAGGGGGGGGCACAGCGGGGAGAAGGGGGTGCGGGCAAGAAGCGCAGCTGCCAAACTAAATTGCCTTGGGTGAAGCCGAGCGTGAACTTTGCATGCGTTGCTAATTCTTCCCTCCTGCTATCGTCATGCATAGTGAGCTGGGTCTGGGCCAGCCGATCCACCGAATTTCGTGACATCAATGTCTGAGATGAAAATTTAACAATCCTCCCTTCGCGAGCTGCTCGCTTTAAACTGCTAACTGACAATCAGCCCCTGGGAGACACGGGGACTCAAGCGCTTGAGCTGACGGGAACTGGGGACTATGCAGCTACCACCGCCCCTGCTGAGTTGAAATTGAATGCTTGTAGTTGATTAATTTTCTTGGCTAGGCGCCAACTAAATCCCGGTCTAACTTCACCTTGTTGCAACAGCAGAGCACAGCAGGGAGCTTGCAGCCGGATTCCATAATCCCCTGGAGGTCGGGACCCCAGCTGCCTGTCCTGTTGATTCATGCATTATTTGCCAGCTCTCGGTGGCTTGAATCTGGACTCCTGTGTTCTGGCAGAGCAGAGAGTGGGGTAGGCGGTGGAATTTTGGATCATCTCGCCTCATCCCCCATACGTATCTTTTTCTCCCAAAGACAAGAGAAAGACGGAGGCAAGTGAACAGACTTCTTCTGCTTTGGTGGTGTTCTGAGATCAACTTCTCGGCTTCGAACTTCTGCCGCTTTTCCCCGAGTTTCCAAGAGAACTTTTGATAAGCGATATTTGATGCTGGTTATTGGGGTAGGAAAATTCTGTTTGAGAAAATATGCTAATGAGTGATGGAGAATTGCAATGGAATATTTGGAATGTTTGAAATAGTCAGAATGGGGATAGAAATGTGTGTGGGGCTAGAGAGGGTAGAGGGGGAGAGAAGCGGAGAGGGGGAGAGAGAGACAGAGAGAGAGAGACAGAGAGAGAGAGATGGAGAGGGGAGAGGGGGAGAGAGAGGTAGAGAGAGGGATGGAGAGAGAGGGAGAGAGAGAGGGAGAGAGGGAGAGGGGAGAAGGAGAGAGGGAGAGAGAGAAGGAGAGATGGAGAGGGGAGAGGGGGAGAGAGAGGCAGAGAGAGGGATGGAGAGAGAGGGAGAGAGAGAGGGAGAGAGGGAGAGGGGAGAAGGAGAGAGGCAGAGAGAGGGATGGAGAGAGAGGGAGAGAGAGAGGGATGGAGAGAGAGGGAGAGAGAGGGATGGAGAGAGAGGGGGAGAGAGAGGCAGAGAGAGGGATGGAGAGAGAGGGGAGAGAGGGATGGAGAGAGAGGGGGAGAGAGAGGCAGAGAGAGGGATGGAGAGAGAGGGGGAGAGAGGGATGGAGAGAGAGGGGGAGAGAGAGGCAGAGAGAGGGATGGAGAGAGAGGGGGAGAGAGGGATGGAGAGAGAGGGAGAGAGAGGGATGGAGAGAGAGGGATGGAGAGAGAGGGAGAGAGAGAGGCAGAGAGAAGGATGGAGAGAGAGGGAGAGAGAGAGGCAGAGAGAAGGATGGCGAGAGAGAGGGAGAGAGAGAGGCAGAGAGAGGGATGGAGAGAGAGGGAGAGAGAGAGGCAGAGAGAAGGATGGAGAGAGAGGGGGAGAGAGGGATGAAGAGAGAGAGGGGGAGAGAGAGGCAGAGAGAGGGATGGAGAGAGAGGGGAGAGAGGGATGGAGAGAGAGGGGAGAGAGAGGCAGAGAGAGGGATGGAGAGAGAGGGAGAGAGAGAGGCAGAGAGAAGGATGGAGAGAGAGGGAGAGAGAGAGGCAGAGAGAGGGATGGAGAGAGAGGGAGAGAGAGAGGCAGAGAGAGGGATGGAGAGAGAGGGAGAGAGAGAGGCAGAGAGAGGGATGGAGAGAGAGGGGGAGAGAGAGGCAGAGAGAGGGATGGAGAGAGAGGGAGAGAGAGGGGGAGAGAGGGATGGAGAGAGAGGCAGAGAGAGGGGTGGAGAGAGAGGGGGAGAGAGGGATGGAGAGAGAGGGAGAGAGAGAGGAAGAGAGAGGGATGGAGAGAGAGGGGGAGAGAGGGATGGAGAGAGAGGGGGAGAGAGAGGCAGAGAGAGGGATGGAGAGAGAGGGAGAGAGAGAGGCAGAGAGAAGGATGGAGAGAGAGGGAGAGAGAGAGGCAGAGAGAGGGATGGAGAGAGAGGGAGAGAGAGAGGCAGAGAGAAGGATGGAGAGAGAGGGAGAGAGAGAGGCAGAGAGAGGGATGGAGAGAGAGGGAGAGAGAGAGGCAGAGAGAGGGATGGAGAGAGAGGGAGAGAGAGAGGCAGAGAGAGGGATGGAGAGAGAGGGGGAGAGAGAGGCAGAGAGAGGGATGGAGAGAGAGGGGGAGAGAGGGATGGAGAGAGAGGGGGAGAGAGAGGCAGAGAGAGGGATGGAGAGAGAGGGGGAGAGAGGGATGGAGAGAGAGGGGGAGAGAGAGGCAGAGAGAGGGATGGAGAGAGAGGGGGAGAGAGGGATGGAGAGAGAGGGGAGAGAGAGGCAGAGAGAGGGATGGAGAGAGAGGGGGAGAGAGGGATGGAGAGAGAGGGGGAGAGAGAGGCAGAGAGAGGGATGGAGAGAGAGGGAGAGAGAGAGGCAGAGAGAAGGATGGAGAGAGAGGGAGAGAGAGAGGCAGAGAGAGGGATGGAGAGAGAGGGAGAGAGAGAGGCAGAGAGAAGGATGGAGAGAGAGGGAGAGAGAGAGGCAGAGAGAGGGATGGAGAGAGAGGGAGAGAGAGAGGCAGAGAGAGGGATGGAGAGAGAGGGAGAGAGAGAGGCAGAGAGAGGGATGGAGAGAGAGAGAGAGAGAGAGAGGCAGAGAGAGAGATGGAGAGAGAGGGAGAGAGAGAGGGGGAGAGAGGGATGGAGAGAGAGGGAGAGAGAGAGGCAGAGAGAGAGATGGAGAGAGAGGGAGAGAGAGAGGCAGAGAGAGGGATGGAGAGAGAGGGAGAGAGAGAGAGGCAGAGAGAGATGGAGAGAGAGGGAGAGAGAGAGGGGGAGAGAGGGATGGAGAGAGAGGGAGAGAGAGAGGCAGAGAGAGAGATGGAGAGAGAGGGAGAGAGAGAGGCAGAGAGAGGGATGGAGAGAGAGGGAGAGAGAGAAGGAGAGAGGGAGAGGGGAGAGGGGGAGAGAGAGGCAGAGAGAGGGATGGAGAGAGAGGGAGAGAGAGAGGCAGAGAGAGGGATGGAGAGAGAGGGAGAGAGAGAAGGAGAGAGGGAGAGGGGAGAGTGGGAGAGAGAGGCAGAGAGAGAGGAAGAGAGAGAGAGGGAGAGAGAGCAGGAGAGAGATTAAGAGGGGAGAGGGAGGGGAAGATTGGAAAGGCAAGAAACGGCATGGAGTGATAGGGAGAGGGAAGATGATGAGGGAGTGAGGGGTAGAAAGCATCTGGCAAAATTGCCTTAAAGCGCCATCAATTCCGGGGCCGACCAGAGCAAAGCGAAAATCAGCCCGATATCGGCAGCGCCACTTGACTGTCATCGCGGCCGATTCCCACGATGCCGCTTTAATAGGATTAACATTTGGTATCCGAGGGGCCGAGCGGCCGGGCAATATTCGCTTGGTTTATTGCCGTTATCAGCGCGACGGGAGAGAACTGTTGCGTAATCGCTTTTTTGAGGCAGCCTTCAGATCCCGGATCTCCAAGGGCGCGGCGCGTCAGTCATCCGGGCTTAGAAAATGACAGCGTCGTGCCGCGGCCTGTTTTATTGACAACAAAAAATTCGGGAAAAAACGTCGAGTCGAGTTTCCGCTTCCCGCAGCGAGAAGATGCAAACTGAGACTCGCCAGCGGCTGCTCGGACTGTGGATTCTGATACGGGCCTCTGCGTGCTGCGGCATCTGAGCATCTCTTGTCAGCGTCTCATCCGCCGCCTTCCCTCTCAGCCCGTGAGCAGCAGCTGGTCGGACTAGATGAAGGGCGAGAAGAGGGAGCTAGAGAGGAACAAGCAGGGGAAGGAAGGGAAATGCCACCTGCTGTCTTGGGGTTGGTGAGACCCAACTTGGGAGGAGACCAGCAGGTAAGAGCTGGGTGCTGGAGACTGGACCATCGCTTGATGAAGCAGATACAGAAAGAAACTGGGAGACAGAAAGCGAATCGCCCTCCTCACTTGGACGGAGTTGAAAGATAAGGGGAGAGAGATGGGACAGCGGAGCTTGCAGGCTTTCGTGACTAATCACTGCTGGCAGACAGACAGACAGACAGACAGACAGACAGACAGGCAGACAGGCAGACAGGCAGACAGGCAGACAGGCAGACAGACAGACAGACAGACAGACACTAGGACACAAAGCCAGGTTTCTTTGACATTGCACTAGTATTCTGGCTTGAGAATATGCTTCAGTTTATATGCTGTAAAAACCAAATCAATATTTGGTACTTTTCGCCATGACAACAAGAGACCCTATAAAAACGCTTCACTTTGAATTTGAACGCTCCGCCGACATAGTCTGTCAGGCTCAAGCTTGCAAAGACAACTAACAACATCTGGGACCCAGCCTATCTTGCTGTGCCGTGCCCAGTCTAGCATGACCACAGGACAGTGTATTGCATCTTTCTTGTTTCTCATTTCAAGGCTTGTCATTTTCACCCTGACTGCGCCTTTGGCGTCCATTCTATTAGGCTACTCATTTGCGAGCTAATCTCCATCGTCTCAAAGAAGCAGCTTCCGCGCTGCATCAAAACCATGCGATTGGTCCGCCTGATCTGGGATCCAATGGGGAAGCTGCTCCCCTTCCAGCCCCCCTTTCTGCCGGATTAGCCATTCTAAAAGCCGCGGTGTCTCAGGTCGGAGAAAAAAGGGGAAATTATCCCAATACAGACTGCGCAAGAATGTTGGCTCATGCCAACAGGAAGTCCCAAATCTGAGAGTCAACGTTTGTTGGGAATTTTAACCAAAGGTAAGAAATTGTTGACTTACCTGACACAATCGATTCCTGACATTGTTGATTTAACTGACACAATCGATTCCTGACATTGTTGATCCAACTGACACAATCGATTCCTGACATTGTTGACCCAACTGACACAATCGATTCCTGACATTGTTATCTAACTGACACAATTGATTCCTGACATTTTTTATCTAACTGACACAATTGATTCCTGACATTTTTTATCTAACTGACACAATCGATTCCTGACATTGTTGACCAATCTGACACAATCGATTCCTGACATTGTTGACTAACCTGACACAATTGATTCCTGACATTGTTGACCAAACTGACACAATCGATTCCTGACATTGTTGACCAAACTGACACAATCGATTCCTGACATTGTTGACCAACCTGACACAATTGATTCCTGACATTGTTGACCCAACTGACACAATCGATTCCTGACATTTTTTTGTCTAACTGACACAATCGATTCCTGACATTTTTTATCTAACTGACACAATTGATTCCTGACATTGTTGACTAACCTGACACAATTGATTCCTGACATTGTTGACCAAACTGACACAATCGATTCCTGACATTTTTTATCTAACTGACACAATTGATTCCTGACATTGTTGACTAACCTGACACAATTGATTCCTGACATTGTTGACCAAACTGACACAATCGATTCCTGACATTGTTGACCCAACTGACACAATCGATTCCTGACATTTTTGATCCACCTGACACAATCGATTCCTGACATTTTTCCAACTGACACAATCGATTCCTGACATTTTTGATCCGACTGACACACAATCGATTCTTGACATTGTTGAACTAACTGACACAATCGATTCCTGACATTGCTGGCCCACCTGACACAATCGATTCCTGACATTGTTGATCCACCTGACACAATCGATTCCTGACCTCGCTGACAAACTGGCCACTGATTCGCTAGACTTTCAACTCATGACCCCTTGACCCTGACCTTTTGACCCTAAACCTCCTGAGGCGCCTTGCAGAGCCGATTTGAAAAAATTGAATGTTCAAGAAAGATCTCTACCAAGATTATCTACTTAGATAGTCCCTACGAGTAGCAAGATTCTTCACGGCGATTTCCCGTCAGGCGTCTCCCGCACTCGCAGAAGCCGATTGATTCGCCAGTAGATAGAGCTGGCCAAGCGGCCGCATTGATCTCCAGGTCCGGAGTCTCAAGCCCGGTCCGAGGCTCCCGCGCCACCTGCAGTTTCTCCCACGACCCAGCGGCGCACACGGCTTCCGCCAGTGACATTCGGCTTATTCCAAATTAGTGCTCCGACATGCCCTGATCCCCGAGCTGCCCTCAGTTCCCAGACTGTGACTTTGCTGGGCAGTTGGAGCGCTGGGATTCTGGGGAACACGAGAGAAAAGGGGAATAAATCAAAATATTCGCCCTCCAAAATGCCCGGTTTCTCTCCCCCCCAACCCGACATAAAATCCTCAATCTAAAGCCTCTGAGCCGGGAATCTTCCCTTCCTTATTCCCATTCCGCTCTCTTCTCAGATGCTGCGACACCTCTAGGGATATTGGGCTCGCAGACTTGTTTCAAAAGAACGTTTTTCGAGCCTCAAAACCCGATCGGGTTTCCGAACTTTCCCGGCTTACAGAAGATCGAGCTGTTATGAAATTTTCAGTTTCATTCACCTATACTCGTAAAATAGCACCAACATAACACCATATTCGAGGGTGACTAATCTGCACTTCTTTAAAATAATCATTATAATAACTAAAGTATTAAAACTAAGTTTTAAGTTTTCCTACTGGCGGATCCATCTGGTCAACTACTCGTACTTTACCAATTAAATCGCTTTTAGTTCCTCCCCACTCTCTGTACAGCAGCCCCCTCACTCCTTGTCCCTCGCCCGCCAATCAAATTGCTTTTAGACCCTCCCCACTCTCTGTACAGCAGCCCCCTCACTCCTTGTCCCTCGCCCGCCAATCAAATTGCTTTTAGACCCTCCCCACTCTCTGTACAGCAGCCCCCTCACTCCTTGTCCCTCGCCCGCCAATCAAATTGCTTTTAGACCCTCCCCACTCTCTGTACAGCAGCCCCCTCACTCCTTGTCCCTCGCCCGCCAATCAAATTGCTTTTAGACCCTCCCCACTCTCTGTACAGCAGCCCCCTCACTCCTTGTCCCTCGCCCGCCAATCAAATCGCTTTTAGACCCTCCCCACTCTCTGTACAGCAGCCCCCTCACTCCTTGTCCCTCGCCCGCCAATCAAATTGCTTTTAGACCCTCCCCACTCTCTGTACAGCAGCCCCCTCACTCCTTGTCCCTCGCCCGCCAATCAAATTGCTTTTAGACCCTCCCCACTCTCTGTACAGCAGCCCCCTCACTCCTTGTCCCTCGCCCGCCAATCAAATTGCTTTTAGACCCTCCCAACTCTCTGTAAAGCAGCCGCCTCTGCAGCCACTTCCTTCCAGCCAATCAACTCGCTCCCAGCCTGATCCTCATCAAGAGCTCAATCAACCTTGCTAAACGCAGACAAATGCGAAGATGCCGCTTCCATGTCTGCCGCTGCTGCTACTGTTGCTTCTTAATCCGCTGCCGTCCCGAGGGGTCGCCTCCGCGCGATTCGCTCTGACCACGCCAGAGGAAACGGCGCCGCCGTACAGCTTGGGCAACGCAGCCGACTACCTTGGCGGCAGCTTCGCCGGAATTGGCAGCGGCGAAGGCGGAGGCAACGGCAGCCTCCGCTACGCGATGGAGAGTCGCGACCCATTCGTCGATGTCCACCCAACCAGCGGAAACATTCGTCTGCTGTTTCGAATCGACCTGGAGTCCATGTGCCGCCAGCAATTGCGAATGAGCGCCTCCACGAGCTGCCCGCGCGGCGCCGAGGTCGGTCAGCACCGGTTCACCATCGCAGTTCGCCGCGAGTCCGCATCATCTGGCGCCAGCGCTGCCGCAGCCTCGCCAATTGTCCGACTATCGTTTCTACTGAACATCACGGACGTCAACGATCATTCGCCGCAATTCCCAGCCAACACTGTCGACATTCGCCGCGACGAGTCGGTGTGCATCGTCATCCCGCAGCCGTGCCAGAATCGGCGAATTGACTTGCCGGTAGCCGAGGACGCCGACTATTCGGGGGAGTTCAGCCGGGTCGCCTACGCAGTCGCGCCGGAGAGCATGAGCCCCGAGACCGCCGAGACCTTCGAGCTCAAGATGGACGACTTCGGGGCGCCGTTTCTCTATCTGCTGCGCGGCCTGGATGCAGAGAGGCGCCAATTCTATCAGTTTGACCTGCTGGCCCGGGACAGCCGCGGCCGGGAGGGCCGGACCCACGTGCGCGTCACCGTGCAGGACGACAACGACAACAGCCCGAAGTTCGAGACGCGCCACACCGTCATGTCCGTCAGCGAGAGCCAGCCGGTTGGCTCCATCGTAGTCAAGGTGAGGGCGCGGGGACCGGGGTAGAGGGAATGGGGGCGGAAGTCGGTGGAGATGGGGCGGAAGTCGGTGGAGATGGGGCGGAAGTCGGTGGAGATGGGGGCGGAAGTCAGTGGAGATGGGGGCGGAAGTTGTGAAAGTGAGATCAGAGATGGAAATGAGGTGAGATCAGAGATGAAAATGAGCTGAGATCAGAGACGGAAGTGAGGTGAGATCAGAGACGGAAGTGAGGTGAGATCAGAGACGGAAGTGAGGTGAGATCAGAGATGGAAATGATCTGAGATCAGAGACGGAAGTGACCTGAGATAGACACGGAAGTGAGGTGAGATCAGAGATGTGAACTGTGTGGTACCAGTGGAGAACATTTTTAAAACCGAGATGCTCTCTGAGATTTTGTTGCTGATTAAAATGCAAGGCTAAGAGTCTCAGTCAGGGCGCATTCCCATCACTTATGATTCCCCAGTCCCCGGAACCCCTCTCCAGACCTCGATTGAGCCATAATAAAAATTAAAAAATTGCTCTCAGACACGAGCCATCTCTTCCCCTACCGCAGCCATCGCCTCGATAAACGCGTGAATTTTCAGAAAAAATAGATTTTTTTGGAAAATGAATAAAATTATTTAATAAAAATATTTCGTCCCCCACGCCAGCTTTATCTCTCATCTCGCCCTCACCTGCCCATTTTTTGAGGGGGGGGGGTGGGGGTCGATCAATCTCTTCATAGGCGTCTAACAGTCGGCCACGACGCAGCATTCTGGTTGGCAACGGTAGCTCTAAAGTCCCCCTAAGCCACACCCACCCACCCCCCCCCCCGACAAAAAATTGAGGAACTAAGAGAAAAGGATTTTCAGTATAGGGAGGTTGCAGCTTTGCCGCCGCCGCCGCCGCCGCAACTGCGCTGGGCCCGCGAGGCGCCAGCCGGGGCACCCATCCATCAAAATTGGATAAACCAATCTACAGGCTTACTGTGTCCACCGCCTCCCCCAGAGAGACAGACAGACAGGCAGCCACTAGAGAGAGGAGGATGGAGATGGCACACGCGAGCAGTGCTGGACCGATATGCCCACAGAGCACAAATCTATGCAGAGATAGTGCGAGTGATCCCTGATTTATCCTCCCTTGCTCAGCTCCACTTTCACTCAAACAAAACTGCCCAACCAGTTGAATGAAAACTGCATAGTTATTGCTGGGGTGGCCTGGCTAAAGCGTAGTCCAGGTGTTTCCTAACTGGGATTAATTTCCTGGGAGAAATTCAGATCGCTGGGACCTTGCCGAGTGTTTCAAGTGTCTTTGCTGACTCCAATTCTGTCTGCGAGTCAAGAGGCAGCTATATTCCTTATTTACCTTGAGTCCGTCTGACTCAGAAGAAAAAGAAGAAGTATTATTGCAACATAAATAGCTTCATTTTCTTTTTGGGTCATCCGATTTGCCCTTCATTTTGTAAGCAAGGAGTCAATGTACTCGTGTACTACCATTACAAAATCCAATTGCACAACCTAAACTCTAATTGCACAACCTAAACTCTAATTGCACAGCCTAAACTCTAATTGATTGCGCAACCAAAACTCCAATTGCACAACCAAAACTCCAATTGCACAACCAAAACTCCAATTGCACAACCAAAACTCCAATTGCACAACCAAAACTCCAATTGCACAACCAAAACTCCAATTGCACAACCAAAACTCGAATTACACAACCTAAACTCCAATTGCACAATCTAAACTCCAATTGCACAACCTAAACTCGAATTACACAACCTAAACTCCAATTGCACAACCTAAACTCCAATTGCACAACCTAAACTCCAATTGCACAACCTAAACTCCAATTGCACAACCTAAACTCGAATTACACAACCTAAACTCCAATTACACAACCTAAACTCGAATTACACAACCTAAACTCCAATTACACAACCTAAACTCTGACTACACAACCTAAACTCCAATTACACAACCTAAACTCGAATTACACAACCTAAACTCCAATTGTACAACCTAAACTCTGACTACACAACCTAAACTCCAATTACACAACCTAAACTCCAATTACACAACCTAAACTCTGACTACACAACCTAAACTCTAATTGCACAACCTAAACTCGAATTACACAACCTAAACTCCAATTGTACAACCTAAACTCTGACTACACAACCTAAACTCCAATTGCACAACCTAAACTCCAATTACACAACCTAAACTCCAATTACACAACCTAAACTCTGACTACACAACCTAAACTCCAATTGCACAACCTAAACTCAAATTACACAACCTAAACTCCAATTGCACAACCTAAACTCTGACTACACAACCTAAACTCCAATTGCACAACCTAAACTCGAATTACACAACCTAAACTCCAATTGCACAACCTAAACTCGAATTACACAACCTAAACTCCAATTGCACAACCTAAACTCCGGTTGCAGCTGGTCGCAACAGACGCCGACCTGCACCACAAGTTGAGCTACTCCATCGATGCCGGCTCGCCAGAGGAGTCCCGACGACATTTCAGCGTCCTGCAGGACGGCAGCGTGGTGATCAAGCAGCCGTTGGACTACGAGGCCCAGGCGGAGCACCAGTTCCTCGTTCGCGTCGACGACGGTCGATTTGACGACAAAGCCACGGTGCGCGTGCGCGTGCTGGATGCCAACGACAACCCGCCGGAGTACACGGAGACCGGACCATTCCAGGTGGATGAGGGCGCACCGACCAACCAGCTCGTTGGCAGCGTGAGAGCCTCCGACAGGGACACCGGGCCGGGCGGCCAGGTGCACTGCTCGCCAATTGACGACGCCGAGAGCAGCGGCCTCCGTCTGGTTCCCAGCGACGTCGGCGTGGCGAATGTGTTCAACATCCTGACTGTGCGCAGCTTTGATCGGGAGCAGCATCCCGTGGCTCTGGCCCGGCTTGCCTGCGCAGACAGCGGCCAGCCCAGCCTCAGCAGCACGCACACGGCCACCGTCCGGATCCTGGATCTTAACGACAACTCGCCCGTTTTCTTGGACGCGGACAAGTGGGGCCAAATTGGAGTCAGCGTGTCCGAGGCCCGACAGCCGGGCGCCAAAGTGACGCAACTGCGAGCGCACGACCTGGACGAGGGCAAAAACGCCCTGCTGGCCTACCGCCTGATCGACGACGGAACCGGTGACGCCAGATTCTTCGCCGTCGACAGCGCCAGCGGGATGCTGCGCGCCGCGGTCAGTCTGGACAGAGAGACGCGCGCCACCTACCAGATCCGGGTAGAAGCCGCCGACTCAGGCCAGCCACCGCGCAGTGCCGTGGTAGTTATCCGCGTCAGGGTCCGGGATGTCAACGACAACGCGCCGGAGTTCGTCGGGCCGCGAGAGCTCGCGCTGCCGGAGAACACGGAGCCACCCGTGGTTCTGGGACGTCTGAACGCCACTGACGCTGACGAGGGTGAGGAGTGCAATTAATTCTTGGCAGTACATGCACCTCTGCAGTATCTACACTGCAGCACTCATTGTTTGGCTGACAAGGATTTAGACGTCGACTCTCGCGCCATGACCCTTGGTTTGATTCCATGCAAGCCACATTCATTTGGGGCTTGAAGGAGTTGCGTTAGGGTGCCCACAGCTCTTCTCAAAGTTATTGAAATATTCTTAAGTACGCTCGTAGCATCTCCACCCCTTCCCTGTGCAGGTGTCAACTCCCAGGTGTTATTCACGCTTGTGCAGCCGACTCCGGACTCATCGCCGCTGTTCCGCGTGGATCCGGACGGCACCGTCACGGTGCTTCGTCGGCTGGACCGCGAGCAGCTCAGCCAGCACCACCTGACCGTTCGGCTTGCCGACCGCGGCCAGCCGCCAAAGCTAACCGACGCCCAGCTGACCGTCCGCGTGCTGGACGAGAACGACTCTCCGCCGAGGATTGTTCAGCCGGCACCGAACTCCAGCGCCCCGGCCGCGCGAATCAGCATCTACACGCATCCGCCTGGCAAGCCGGTGCTCACCGTCCGCGCCGACGACGCCGACGAAGGCGCCAACGCTCGCATAGAATTCTCCCTGGCTGCGCCCGACGCTTTCCCGCCGCGGTTCGGCGTCGACGCGGCAACCGGCCAGGTGCGGGTGGCTCGCGAGCTCGGCTTGGCTGATGTTCGCCGTCATCGCCTGCTGGTGAGGGCCAGCAACCCAGGCACGAGCCTGGCCGATACTGCTGTGCGTACGAACTCTTCGCTTTCGTGTCCCGGTTTCCATTGGAGGCATCCAAGCTTATGCAGGATTAATTTATGCTATTGATTTTTAATTTTAGGCTACGAGCGTATGACGGAAAACAGAGATGAACAACCAACCCTAAATCCCGTGGATGAACGAAAGAAATGGGTTGCTAGATGCTCAATTTATTTCAGGACTTGCTATAGACATGCCATATCACAGCGGCTTACCGCACTCACAAAGGGGCTGAATGACACAGTGGTAAACGCGATTGACTCTCGCGCCACTACTCCCAGCTTCCCCCAACCCCAGACCCAAGGCACAGAGAGTGTACATGCCCGACGAGATAGGGTCGCGGTACACCATCCCTGTGTGTGCGTGTGTACGAGTATGCGTCTTTTTTGTACAATACGAATTATATTGTCCATAAGCTTGTCTCTAGGGCTTTTAGGCTTGCCAGACAATATGTCTAACCTATCCCTCCTCACAGATTCTGCACATCGACGTGGACAATTCGGCTCCGACGGCCAGCCAGTCGGATGACGCGGAGCTGGCGGCCGCCCACACCAGGCGCAACGTCCTCATCATCGCCGTGCTGGCTGGCGTGTCCGCCGTCCTCGCCGTCACCCTCATCGTGGCCATCACCTGCGTCAATCAGCCCTGCGGCGACGTTGGCAGCCAACTGACTCGCTTGATGGCTGCCGCAATGCGGCGGGGTAGGCGACAGCGGCGGCGCCAGAATCAGCGCCTCGGTGGTTCTCGAAAGTTCTCGCAGGCCTCGCTCTCCGAAGCTGGCTGCGGAGGCGGCGGCGGCAACGGAGGCGCCTCAACTCTCGACGGCCAGATCGATGAGATGTCTGGCCTGCAGCTGACGGACCCGGCCTGGACCACTGGCTTGCCAGACCCTCTGCTGTGCCGCACTCTTGAGGTAAAATACCCGTGCTGAACTTCTGCTGCTGGAGCGTGTTTCTATAATCATGCTGAAGCAGAAAGTAAACTTTGCAACCCCGAGTGTGACAAATGTGATTTCAAACTGAGTACCAAAGAACGTCATATCAGTTACGTTCCATTCATCGTGGAGCTCTGTTCTTCATAAGCTGTCTGCGCCAATCAAATTTCAGTTAGAAAGTCTCAACTGCCTCATCATTTTCAGTGCCACCGGCAGCTGCTCACGTTGCCCAGCAGCTGCGGCCACCGCTGCCAACAACAGCGACGCTGCCAGCATGTCGACGGCAGTGCCGGCAGTCGCAAACCGCTGCCCAGGCCGGCATCGGCGGCTTTCGTGCACCAGCAGCCGCACCAGCACCATCCGGCAGCCAGCAGCTACTGGCTTCAGCAGATTAGCGAGGACTCCGTCAGTCCGCCCTCGGCAGCGGGCACCCTGACGACGTCAACGGACGTCACGGAAGTGTCCCGGTGTTCGACTAGCGCCGCGGCAGCTGCTGCAATTGACGGCGCCCAGTCTGATAGCGGCCGGGGCTGCTCAGACGAGGATCTATCGTGGCCCCCGGCTCCGTCCGCTGGCGCCGCGTGCCAGACGACGCTTCAACCGACAGCGGCGCTAAAGGCCGCATTTGGCCGACGGCTTCAGCAACAGCAGCCGCAGCAGCCGCAGTCAACCTCGTTGGCGCTTGGCATCGATGGCAGGCAGCTGGCCCAGAATTCGTTGGGTCGGTCCAACTCCGCTGAGCAAGCGTGTCGCCAGATTGACACCCTGTTCTTTGGCGATCTCAACACCTGAAATGTTTATTACGAGTATATTACAATCGAAGCAAAATCGAAACAAGTTTTATATTTCCTTGCATTAAGTATACAATATTGATACCAATTTGTTTGTCGTTGTCAGTGAGGCCTACTATATTTACATATCCAACCAGCATTATCTCCAGCTCTTGGTTTTATGCAACGCCTGACTCAAATTTAACTCGTCATACTTCTGAATGCATAGATTGTACGCTTGCATTTTATTGGTACAATTTTCAGGTAAATGCCATCGTCTATTGCCAGAACGTACTTTACCTATTCAAACACCTTGTCTATTGAAATATTTTTGAGAGTCACAATTTTGGTCGAATCGTGTGGTCCAGCTTTTTGTTCTCGAACCAACTCACCAACTCTGAAGCTATTTGAACAATGAATTCTTTCCTCTAATCAAATTTCCATTAGTATTCCTCAGCTAAGAATTATATTGTTCAACTGTTTTTTGCTATTTGTTTATTGTGCACAATTTTTACATGTAAATAAATAAATACTTTTATGGTATTCGAACAAAGCGATTTACATACGCTCGTCACATGTCAGTCACTATTATTGGATAGCAGATTGGCTGAATACCTAGCTACGGATGTAATGCTAGCATTTTTTTTTTGCTTCTTGACGTCGGGATTTATTTGAAAAAAGGAGGCTGCTTCATTGTTCAATTGGGAAAAGATCGACGGAAGGATTAGAGAAATAGCTAAAATAACCAGTCATGCTTCTCAACCTACGCTTAAAATAGAGCAAGTATAAAAGTTTTCTGATTGTTTCTGTATTATTATTAGACAGTTACGTATGTACGCTCGTATATAAATCTTTCTATTCATACACGCATTGACTTTGTAATACTGCATGGACTTGTTGCAAACAGCAGGTTTGTTGCACAATGATAAAGTAGTGCACAATCAGTGTGTACCATTTTAATTACCAGATGTATAACTTAAAATCATTCATATCTTAAGCATAGCGTACTTTATTACATTAATAATTAGTAATGAAATATTAGTGTACTGATTCACTTGTTTCTCAGATATTGATTGTCTACGTTTACTGGCCATTGCAAATTGGATGCGCTCAACGCTTAGCCAGAGTAAAAGCTTAATTTTATTTATTTTAGTTAGCAATTTCCTGTCAACCATTTTTTTCATAAGAATAGTTCGTTACATATTTAAGCGAAATATATTTGTTAAAGGTCTGTACGTACTCAAATGGAAAACATTCCTCGAAACCGTGCGAAAAATGCTTTAGCGAATGTACGACAATAAATTGCTATCGAAGTTTTTTTTCGATTATCTAATCTATTAGAGTTAAATTTTCCTAGTAAGAATCATCTGAGTAGCATAAGTGCATATTAAATTTTTACTCAAAACATAACTACAGCATTTACCAGCATCACACAGCCGTAAGAAAAGTAGACAACGAAGTATGAGGAATAAAGTCGGATTCTGTATAGCCTTCCTAATAGGACTTATATATGCTATATTATTTATTGTCAAACTCTTGCTGTCATGTATTCTTTATGGCAAAAAAGCAGTTGCTAGTCCAAAGTTTCGAAGCAGACCAAAAGTTTTAACAAAATGGCAATATGGAAAATCATGTTTTCTTCATCTGCAGGTAAGAAAGTTCTAATGATATAACCTTCATTGTCCTAGCCCTTCTTTTATTTTAAAACGATTGCTGTGGCCTAAAGCTAAAGTGTTAATGACAATCATTCTGCTTTGATTTAAATAAAGTAGCTTAGACTGATATGCTATGCTAGGCCTATGGCCCTATATGTCTATACTATATTCTATGTATAGTATAAGTATATAAAACTAGGGCCTGCCTAGCAATCCAGTGCCCCCCTTTGGGCTGCGCAATAAGCAAGGAGCAAAAAGAGTTTTTGCTCAAGATTGATGATCAAGATTTCTTAGGAAAGCAAGCAAGGCAAGAATTCTCTCAGGATCCCAGTCTTTCCTACCTTGTCCCTTTTAAAAAACAGGGAGCAATTGCAGGTTTTCATGATAGACATAGACTTTAGGCCTAGTCATCTCAAACTAGTAACTATAGACATAACATCGATGCCTGCCATGTTACTGCAACATCTTATACTCGTGCAAGTTCAAATGTTTATTGATAGTAACTAACAACAATCACTATTTGCCAATTTGCCAAGGATTTCAATTGCAAACCAAACCATGCAAACCAATTTTTCTAATTTAGTCATTTCTTTGTTGAAGTAGTTAAAGTAGTTTAGCTACTTTAATACCATAGTATATGTAGTATCAAATTATTTTTCATTTGAATTTGTACTAGTGCCAATCAACGATAGTGATAGATAGGCCTTATCTAATGCTAGTAGGCCTATATATCTGGTAAATGCTAAATAGGGAAAATAGCAAAAACATTTTATTAATAATTATACTAAAGCATAAAGCATTCTAAAGCATATTTTATCTCTGACAAAAATGCCTAGAGTAGGCCTATTAATCTATAAATGGTTAACTATTGAATTCCTTTTTGGTTTATAGTAAGATAGAGAAGAGAGCTAAGACCTTTTAGTCTCCCTACAAAGTTAAATACAGTTGCATATTGATAGGAGAGAGACTACAATCTTTTCCCAAGGACGACTTAAGTAGAAGGACGGGAAACCTCGTTTCTTAGAAAATTTTTGAAGGCACTTTTTCCCGAAAAAATACATTACGGAGATAGGAAATTTTCATTTTTTCAGCACAAAAATTGCTATTACTTTTGATAGGAGGCAGATCCAGTGTTTATCTTTTGATATGTTGTGCCTTTTTTATAGCTCTATCGATATTTATAAAGCTTTTTGTTCAGAAAATTAGCTTTCTATGTTAATTTTTTATTCTACAGATATTTCCTATACCTGAAAATCACAAAAATGCATGACACAGCTCCAATATTTGGTTTTATAAATCTATTTTATCATCTCTGTTATGAATATTTGCTACACAGTCAGTTAAGAATGACAAAATAGACTCATAAAACCAAAGAGCTGAGCCGTGGCATTTTAATGTATTTCAAGCACAAGACGCGTGAAAATATACGTAGAATAAAAAATTAACATAGAAAGCTAATTTTCTGAACGAAAAGATTTATAAATATCGATATAGCAATAAAAAAGGCACAACATATCAAAAGATGAACACTGAATCTGCCTCCTATCAAAAGTAATAGCAATTTTTGTGCTAAAAAAATGAATATTTCCTATCTCCGTAGTGTATTTTTTCGGGAAAAAGTGCCTTCAAAAATTTTCTAAGAAACAAGGTTTCCTGTCCTTCTACTTAAGTCGTCCTTGTCTTTTCCACTATAGGCCTGAGCTTGGCAGTAGGCTTGGGGCTATAGAAAAATGTTTCCCAGGCATTAAATTTAATCTTTGCATTAAATTCTTTACTTTTTGGAGAGACAGAAGGTAGTAGATAAAATGTCATCCATATTTTTCTGTATTTTTCTACGTATATATCTGCTAAAATTTGACCTACATCTTTACAAATAGAGCCTATATATTCAATTTCATTCTACAATCATTTAAATATAGAAATTGTATTAAAATGGTTGTAGGAAAAAAGTAAGGAAGATCTATTTTGTTTTATAATCATCTATATTGTATAAAATTACATGTAATGGATTATAGTATAAGAAATAAAGTTGAATGTAATTTGCAAAGTAACAAATTTTAGTTAGTCATTCTAGAGACAAAGTCCCAAGTAATGTCAGAATGTCAAAACTAAATATATAGGCTTATGTTCATATTTGACTTTTAGCATGTTTTGTGCAGACATGCATGTTTTCCTTCACATTCATCTTATGATCCCTTCAATAGAAATTAAATATATTCTATAATTAGATATAGTTTTATGATGAAAGTAATAGGTGGCACATATGTTTACACAAAAATATGTAGAAAAATAAACATGGAATAAAGCATGTGTTAAATTTGACTAAATTTGACTGACTGAAATTTGTTTGCTCAAAAACTGCATTCTTTTTTTACTTTTGTGCTACTGTTGCCTACATGTAATTTTACCATTGAGGTAATAGAAAAAAAAATAGATATCTTTCAATTTCATCTTACAATCATTTATATATAATCTCTCCATCCATTTAAATGATCAAACAAAAGTGAATTTATAGGCCTCTATTGTTGGTTTTGCTGTTTTTTTGTTTGATTGTGATTCTTGAAGTGAAAATATGGAACAAAATACAATTATTATATGATAATCTTTTGATAAACTATAGATAAACTTTGATAACTTGATAAACTCACAGACATCTAGAATCAATATTTCTATTTTTATTCAATATTAATATTATTGTTTTTGCTATTATTGTCACTTGCAACAAAGCAAAGTTCAACATAATATATTTATCAAGCCTTGAAATAGTTGAATATATGTGTATAAATGAGCATACTTAAAAATTATAGTTACATTTCTTTTGAATATCAAAAATGGTTTCTTTAAAATAATTATATTTTTTGCTGAATAACCGAGTACAAGTATAATAAAACCTGGCAGAATGTAAAGCAGTTTAAAAAAGTACAAATGTCAGTTTCTTCTTAATTTTTTTCAACACTTGAGTTGAAAAAATTCTTATCTAACTTTTCATTTAATTATAAGTAGCTTGTACTTATCAGTAATCTGAGCTAGGCTAGTCTGGGTTGAATGCTGTGTAGGAGCACACAGTACTTCATGCTTAAAAACCAAAAAATGAACTCACCATAAATGCAGCTGACTATCGCTCTCCATTCCCAAACCAGAACTTAACCATGCACTGTGTTGCTAATGGAGACCCAAGCAAGCCTCTGCTGCTTCTGCTGCACGGATTTCCTGAGTTTTGGTTCAGCTGGCGGCATCAGCTGAACAGCGAATTGGCGAAGCATTTCAGGCAAGTCTCTTGCTGACCCTAACCACCTTATCGTGACGCTTTGGGTAAACGGTGGGAGTAACTATGACACTATTAAAATACCATAAATGCCTCGTCATCTTATTAGTGCTTAGTAAATATATTTAACAGGAATTTCACTTGTCAAACTGAGCCCCTATCTGCATATATATTCTCATTGGACAATATTCTAACTCCATTTCAGGGTTGTGGCTATAGACATGCGTGGCTACGGAGACACCGATAAACCCGCAGGTATAGAGCGATATCGCATGGTTCATTTAGTGGACGATGTTCGACAAGCCATTCTGGCTCTGGGTGAGTTGTGCGAAACTTTATTGACAATAATCTCTGACTGCTACTTCTAATGTTTACTAAACTTTGTTGACAAGCATCTGGAAATCTCCCAGATTTAGGATCAGCATCTCGAAATCTCCCAAATTGGGGATCAGCATCTGGAATTCTCCCAAATTGGGGATCAGCATCTGCAAATCTCCTAGATTGGGAATCAGCATCTGGAAATCTCCCAAATTGGGGATCTGCATCTGGAAATCTCCCAAATTGGGGATCTGCATCTAGAAATCTCTCAAATTGGGGATCTGCATCTGGAAATCTCCCAAATTGGGGATCAGCATCTGGAAATCTCCCAAATTGGGGATCAGCATCTGGAAATCTCCCAAATTGGGGATCTGCATCTGGAAATCTCTCAAATTGGGGATCAGCATCTGGAAATCTCTCAAATTGGGGATCAGCATCTGGAAATCTCCCAGATTGGGAATCAGCATCTGGAAATCTCCCAGATTGGGGATCTGCATCTGGAAATCTCTCAAATTGGGGATCAGCATCTGGAAATCTCCCAGATTGGGGATCTGCATCTGGAAATCTCCCAGATTAGGGATCTGCATCTGGAAATCTCTCAAATTGGGGAGCAGCATCTGGAAATCTCCCAGATTGGGGATCTGCATCTGGAAATCTCTCAAATTGGGGAGCAGCATCTGGAAATCTCCCAAATTGGGGATCAGCATCTGGAAATCTCCCAGATTGGGGATCTGCATCTGGAAATCTCTCAAATTGGGGATCAGCATCTGGAAATCTCCCAGATTGGGGATCTGCATCTGGAAATCTCCCAAATTGGGGATCTGCAACTGGAAATCTCCCAGATTAGGGATCAGCATCTGGAAATCTCTCAAATTGGGTATCAGCATCTGGAAATCTCCCAAATTGGGGATCAGGATCTGGAAATCTCTCAGCAGCGCAATGACATCTCCAATACGCCGTTCCCAGGCTACACCCGGTGCCACCTGGTCGGTCACGATGTCGGTGGCGCGGTGGCCTGGTCCCTGGCCGCGGCCCGGCCCGCCATGGTTGACCGCCTGGTGCTGCTGAACGCGCCGCACCCGCTGGCCTATCACACCTGCCTGCGCAGCACCCGGTCGCAGTTCTTCCGCGCCTGGCACCTGTTCTTCTTCCAGCTGCCCCGGCTGCCCGAGTGGCTGGTTGGCCGTCAGGACCTGGCCGCTCTGGCCGACTCGCTCACCGGCAAGAGCCAGGGGGTCAAGCGCGGTGCCGTCTGCAGTGATGAGCTCGAAGCTTATAAGTTTATGTTCAGCGCTCCAGGTGAGTGCCCCTGCTGCTTGTCTCACTCTGCTTCTCTGTTGTCTCACTGTGCTTCTCTCTGTTGTCTCACTGTGCTTCTCTCTGTTGTCTCACTGTGCTTCTCTGTTGTCTCACTGTGCTTCTCTGTTGTCTCACTGTGCTTCTCTGTTGTCTCACTCTGCTTCTCTGTTGTCTCACTCTGCTTCTCTGTTGTCTCACTCTGCTTCTCTCTGTTGTCTCACTCTGCTTCTCTGTTGTCTCACTCTGCTTCTCTCTGTTGTCTCACTCTGCTTCTCTGTTGTCTCACTCTGCTCCTCTCTGTTGTCTCACTCTGCTTCTCTGTTGTCTCACTCTGCTTCTCTCTGTTGTCTCACTGTGCTTCTCTGTTGTCTCACTGTGCTTCTCTGTTGTCTCACTCTGCTTCTCTGTTGTCTCACTCAGCTTCTGTTGTCCCACCCTACTTATTTTTCTCTCTAAATCTTTCTCTCACCTCACTACGCTCCTGCCCCCGCAGGCGCCCTGACTGGCCCCATCAACTACTTCCGGGCCAGCCTCCGCTACCCAGACGACAAATTCGAGCTTGAGGGCCGCCGACGACCGCCAATCGGCCAGCCGACTCTGCTGGTCTTCGGCTGCCGCGACCGCTTCGTCACGGAGACGGCCGCCCGCCTGTCCGGCCGCTACTGCCGGCCTGGCCGCTTCACCTACCGGCCCGTGCCGGGGGGCAGCCACTGGCTGCAGCAGGACTGCCCGGACCTGGTCAACCGCCTGCTGCTGGAGCACCTGCTGCCCGCCAACGGCAGGCCGCCTGCGCTGCTCTCCGAATCGGACGAGTAGAGACTAGTCTTTGTCTGAGCATTCCATAGTCTTTGTCTGAGCACGCCTGAGTCTTTGTCTGAGCACCGACTTCTCGAGTCTTTGACCTTCCGAATCTTTGTCTGACCCCGAGTCTTTTTCTTACCCCATGAGTCTTTGTTTGACCTCATAAGTCTTTGTTCAACCCTGAGTCTTTGTCTAACCTTATGAGTCTTTTCCTAACCCTATGAGTCTTTTCTAACCCTATGAGTCCTTGTCAACCCTGTGAGTCTTTGTTTGAACTCATGAGTCTTTGTCCAACCCTGTGAGTCTTTGTTTGAACTCATGAGTCTTTGTCTAACCCTGTGAGTCTTTGTTTGAACTCATGAGTCTTTGTCTAACCCTGTGAGTCTTTGTTTGAACTCATGAGTCTTCCTATGAGTCTTTGTTTGAACTCATAAGTCTTTTTCGGACCTCGAGTCTTTGCCTGACCCTAGGAGTCTTTGTCTTAGACCATGAGTCTTTGTCTGACTCCATGGGTGTTGTGTGTGTAAATTGCATGAGTACTTTTTTACCTGTCTCTATCTTACTCTCCGCGTCTCGCCTGTCCGCCTCTGTGTCCCTGGCCTCGCGTCCTGCCAGCGTGCATTTTCTAAGCCGCCAGTCTCCGCAACAGAAATTTTAGCAATCAAAAAATAAGTTTTACTAATTAGCAGATCTTATAAAAGTGCTTGTCTTCGCATTTTAATTCTAATAGCTGGCCTGATTAACATCAAGCGCTTGCTTCTTCCGCTTAATTGAATGTGCAATTACCCCCCCCCCCATTGCCTGTAGATTTACCTATTTTGACTACTGGTAGAGCGGACGATTTTACTAATTAGATTCTGATTATATTTTCTTCAGATGCAAAATATCGTGTGGGCAGAGCGCCGGAACAATTCTATACGTATAATAATGGTAGATATATTTGCACAGTGAGATATAATTTGCAAATGCAGAGATTATCAATTTGCTAAAAATTAATATATTTCTCCATCGCTGGTAATATTATTTTTTTAAACTAATTATTACATTTTTTATGAAAAAAAATTAAGAACTGCAGAAACAGTGCAATACTCGTACTGTACTACTGAACAGTTATAAGTCGCAAAAGTAGTATTACGTAGAAAAAGTGAAACTTAAAGATTTGGGGTAACAAATTGAATTTATTTTAAAGTTCACGGCGATTTAAATAATTAAAACAAAATATACCACCTCTGAGCGGAATTCGCTACTCACCGCAGTTTGTGCAGTAGTATAAAAAGAGAATTTTACAATTTAATTCGCAATTAGGGCCAAATTGATATGGAGAATTGCTGATGAAACCGTATTACGAGACAAAGAGCACACGAAGCAATGTGTGCGTGTGTGTTGGTCCCTCAACGATAAGAGAAGTGCTTGTACAAGTAGGTCAACTAAGGTCATTTCGACGTCGGTCTGGGAAACTTAATTGCATAGCTCTATGGTTGTTGACGTCGTACGAAGTTATTTAAGGACATTGGGGTCAAACAAGGTCGCTGCGCCTCTCGATACTCGACGTTGTCGATGTGGTCGACTTCGGTGGCGGCGTCGGCAGTGTCCTGTTCCGCTTCCTCGGCGACTTGTCTTCATCCGGGAACACGGCGCCGTCCTCGTCAACCGATTCCTCGCCGCCGAAGGAGACCTTCTTGGTTACCACCCCGCCGCCGGCAGCAGCTGCAGCGGTTGACTTCTTCGACAACGCAGTCGGTGAGCCGCCGCCGCCGCCTTCCTGCTGCTGTTCGCCGGTCCTCAGCTGGGACGGGTTCAGCGTCAGCTCCGGTCGAGTCGCGCAGTCCTCGAAGCCGCCGGGCTGGGAGAAGGACCGGATCGGCGCCCGCTGCTCGCCGGGGGAGCCGAACGCGTTGCAAGTGAAGCCGCCGCCTCCTTGCTGCTGCTGCTGATCGAGTGCCAGACTGCCGGCGCTGCCGCAGCTGCTGAAGGCGCCGGCGCCGCTCTCTTCGCTGATAGCGTCGAACTTTCCTAGCCGGCGGCTCTGCATCGACCGCTTGCTGCCGCGACGGCGGAGCTTCGCTGTGGGGTTGCGACGGATTCGGTAGTATGAGCTAGGATAAGACCGCAGGGAAAGCCGCGGGAATTCCGTGGGCTCCTGAGTGAAAGTACATTGAAGCATGTGTTTTCCACCGCAGGGAAAGCCCCGGCAATTCCGTAGGCGCTCAAGGGAGGGCAACACCATTATGGGATGCAATTCGACAACTAATGGGGATAATATTGAGCACCGTAGTTTCACCTGAAAGGATCAAACTGTAGTGTCGGACTTTTAACGGTCTAGGAATATTGATTACGCCAGCTTAGAGACCGCAAAAATTAAGGATACATATAAATGCTAGAAATTCAGAGAAATTGGCAGAACATCCTGCGCTAAACAATGAAAGCTTCAAAGTTCAAAATATGAAATCATGATTAATTATAGACCACCAGATTTTAATTAGTGAACAAAACAAATTAAAGCAAAAGCAAGACTTTCTGGTCCAGCTAGAGCCTGCAATGCAGTTCCACATTTCCGGTTTAGTCAACAGAATCCAAGTGGGTGGCTTGATGGTGCATTTCCGGTCAGCTGATTCTGACAATTTTCTATTTGGAGCCAATTTTCAAGCTAAAATTTGTGTGTCACAGTGCACAATAGGTTAACCTGGTTTTTCTGCGTGTAACAGGTTGATGAGTGTGTCTAACTGGCTGATGAGTGTGTCTAACAGGCTGATGAGTACGTCTAACAGGCTGATGAGTGTGTCTAACAGGCTGATGAGTGTGTCTAACAGGCTGATGAGTACGTCTAACAGGCTGATGAGTGTGTCTAACAGGCTGATGAGTGTGTCTAACAGGCTGATGAGTGCGTCTAACAGGCTGATGAGTGTGTCTAACAGGGTGATGAGTGTGTCTAACTGGCTGATGAGTGTGTCTAACAGGCTGATGAGTACGTCTAACAGGCTGATGAGTGTGTCTAACAGGCTGATGAGTGTGTCTAACAGGCTGATGAGTACGTCTAACAGGCTGATGAGTGTGTCTAACAGGCTGATGAGTGTGTCTAACAGGCTGATGAGTGCGTCTAACAGGCTGATGAGTGTGTCTAACAGGTTGATGAGTGTGTCTAACAGGCTGATGAGTGTGTCTAACAGGTTGATGAGTGTGTCTAACAGGGTGATGAGTGTGTCTAACAGGTTGATGAGTGTGTCTAACAGGTTGATGAGTGTGTCTAACAGGGTGATGAGTACGTCTAACAGGCTGATGAGTGTGTCTAACAGGTTGATGAGTACGTCTAACAGGCTGATGAGTGTGTCTAACAGGCTGATGAGTGTGTCTAACAGGCTGATGAGTGTGTCTAACACGCTGATGAGTGTGTCTAACAGGCTGATGAGTGTGTCTAACAGGTTGATGAGTGTGTTTAACAGGCTGATGAGTGTGTCTAACAGGCTGATGAGTGTGTCTAACAGGTTGATGAGTGTGTCTAACAGGTTGATGAGTGTGTCTAACAGGCTGATGAGTGTGTCTAACAGGTTGATGAGTGTGTCTAACAGGCTGATGAGTGTGTCTAACAGGTTGATGAGTGTGTCTAACAGGGTGATGAGTACGTCTAACAGGCTGATGAGTGTGTCTAACAGATTGATGAGTGTGTCTAACAGGCTGATGAGTGTGTCTAACAGACTGATGAGTGTGTCTAACAGGCTGATGAGTGTGTCTAACACGCTGATGAGTGTGTCTAACAGGCTGATGAGTGTGTCTAACAGGTTGATGAGTGTGTCTAACAGGCTGATGAGTGCGTCTAACAGGCTGATGAGTGTGTCTAACAGGTTGATGAGTGTGTCTAACAGGCTGATGAGTGTGTCTAACAGGTTGATGAGTGTGTCTAACAGGCTGATGAGTACGTCTAACAGGCTGATGAGTACGTCTAACAGGCTGATGAGTGTGTCTAACAGATTGATGAGTGTGTCTAACAGGGTGATGAGTGTGTCTAACAGGCTGATGAGTGTGTCTAACAGGTTGATGAGTGTGTCTAACAGGCTGATGAGTACGTCTAACAGGCTGATGAGTGTGTCTAACAGGGTGATGAGTGTGTCTATCAGGCTGATGAGTCTCAAAACAGAGAAGGCAGTTCAGCACTCACTCGCCCTGTGCTGCGTGTAAGCCGGTGTTTTCATTCCGTTAGTCCGAAGAATTTCCAGAAGCTCGAAGCGGAAGGCGGAGATGTCGCCCTTGATCTCGTTCAGGTCGTCCTCCGTGACGCCCTGCCGTTCGTCCAGCCTCTGGCGCACCATCAGGTAGCGCTTGACCAGGTCACGCATCACCGTCTGGTAGCGAGCCTCGCGCTCGTTCACGCGCTTCACCACCTTCTGCAAAACGGGGTGGGGGGGCAGAAGGTTCGAAGAATGTTGGCTAGGTGATTGTGAATGGTTGCTAGGTGATTGTGAATGGTTGCTAGGTGATTGTGAATGGTTGCTAGGTGATTGTGAATGGTTGCTAGGTGATTGTGAATGGTTGCTAGGTGATTGTGAATGGTTGCTAGGTGATTGTGAATGGTTGCTAGGTGATTGTGAATGGTTGCTAGGTGATTGTGAATGGTTGCTAGGTGATTGTGAATGGTTGCTAGGTGATTGTGAATGGTTGCTAGGTTATTGTGAATGGTTGCTAGGTGATTGTGAATGGTTGCTAGGTGATTGTGACTGGTTCACTCTCGCTCTCACCCGGATGCTCTGCCACTTGCTCCGCTGGTGCTGCTTCGAGCAGGAGCAGAGCCGCTCCTTCGTCCAAGTCGCAATGTACAGGAAGGACTTCGGACTCGGAATGATGTTGAATGGCACTGGCAGGGTGCCGCCCTCCTCGAAGTAGCTGATCCACAGTTTGCTGCGCGCGAATTTCCACTCCGTGTCCGCTTGCGTCTGCGGGATGGCGGCGGGTTGAAGCTGCGATGCGTGAGGGGGGCAGAGAGAGGGGGGTAGCGGGAGGGTCAGAGAAAGAGGGGTAGCGGGAGGGTCAGAGAGAGAGGGGTAGCGGGAGGGTCAGAGAGAGAGAGGGGTAGCGAGAGGGTCAGAGAGAGAGGGGTAGCGGGAGGGTCAGAGAGAGAGGGGGTAGCGAGAGGGTCAGAGAGAGAGGGGGTAGCGAGAGGGTCAGAGAGAGAGGGGTAGCGGGAGGGTCAGAGAGAGGGTTGGTTGAAGGGCCAGGCAGGGGCAGGCGGGGCTAAACTGAAGCAGTATTTGATTTGCCTGTATAGACCACAGTATCACAGACAAAGCAAGCAGAAAAAGCAACCCAGTTTCTCATCCGTATTAATTTTTTACTAAGTCAATAAAAAACCAATCTGCATTTTTACTGCACAAAATTGCTACCAGAGCCATTTTTTCTGTCTCACTGCTTCTTCTTCGCAAGCAGACTAACTGCGGAGTAGCGGAACGGCAGACTCGGCTTGTAGCGGGCTGTGCGAACTGCGGTTTCTGCCGTGCTACTGGAGGGTCAATCGAGCAACTTTCTAGCAAGCCAACTCACTACAGATCTATTCCACCCTTTCACCAATCCACCCACTCTTTCACCAACCCGCCTACTCTTTCATCAACCCACCCACTCTTTCACCAACCCACCCACTCTTTCACCAACCCGCCACTCTTTCACCAACCCACCCACTCACTACAGATCTATTCCACTCTTTCACCAACCCACCCACTCACTACAGATCTATTCCACTCTTTCACCAACCCACCCACTCACTACAGATCTATTCCACTCTTTCACCAACCCACCCACTCTTTCACCAACCCGCCACTCTTTCACCAACCCACCCACTCTTTCACCAACCCGCCACTCTTTCACCAACCCGCCACTCTTTCACCAAACCGCCACTCTTTCACCAACCCACCCACTCTTTCACCAACCCGCCACTCTTTCACCAGCCCGCCACTCTTTCACCAACCCACCCACTCTTTCACCAACCCGCCTACTCTTTCACCAACCCACCCACTCACTACAGATCTATTCCACTCTTTCACCAACCCACCCGCTTCTCTACCAACCCACCCGCTCCTCTACCAACCCACCCGCTCCTCTACCAACCCACCCACTCCTCTACCAACCCACCCACTCCTTCACCAACCCACCCACTCTTTCACCAACCCACCCTCCTCTTTACCAACCCACCCGCTCCTCTACCAACCCACCCACTCCTTCACCAACCCACCCACTCCTTCACCAACCCACCCGCTCCTCTACCAACCCACCCACTTCTCTACCAACCCACCCACTCCTTCACCAACCCACCCACTTCTCTACCAACCCACCCACTCCTTCACCAACCCACCCACTTCTCTACCAACCCACCCACTCCTTCACCAACCCACCCACTTCTCTACCAACCCACCCACTCCTTCACCAACCCACCCACTTCTCTACCAACCCACCCACTCCTTCACCAACCCACCCACTTCTCTACCAACCCACCCACTCCTTCACCAACTCACCCACTCCTTCACTAACCCACCCACTCCTTCAGTGAGCATACTTTAAGCATCTCAAAAGTCCCAATCGAGAACAGCAAAGGCAGCGGACTCACTGCAATGGACTCATAGCTGCAGTTCATCATAGCGATTAGCATATTCAGCAGCACAACAAACGTTATCGCTGAGAAGACGCCGTACATTAGTTTGCCTGAAATTTCGAAGATTACGAGTAGTTTTAAAATTATTACGTAATTCAGTTTTATTCATTCTGTATCTCAGCTGCTGCAAAATAAACCCAAGGCATCCAAATCTCAGTTCTTGGGGTTAAAATGTTTTGCTTCATTGCTTCAGTCTTTCTCTCTCTCTCTCTCTCTCTCTCTCTCTCTCTCTCTCTCTCTATCTATCTATCTCTCTCTCTCTCTCTCTCTCTGCCCCTTATCTATCTGGCACTGGAAACCCAAAGCGAACCGGGGGCGGCTGGGGTGCTAGCATGAAAATTTCGCCATTTCAACACCGAATAATACGGCTACAACCCCCCCCCCCCCTACAGCCCTGCGCCACCGACCATATTAGTTGGAAATTTGATAAATACACAGATATCAACCAGCGGAAAAGGAAAACTGGTCTTGAAAGACGCCAACAAGAAATTTCCTCTAGTAGATTATATTTTAATAATTTCCTTGTACGAGCATTTTCTTTAGCGCGTAGGAAAGTCGGGAGTTGTTTGGTTTCAATATTTTTCCTGACTCTCAGAGATGCCTTCTGTCTGCCTCGGCTGTCTGTCTGCTCTGGCCGTTGCGACCTTCATCGCATCGCACCTGCAGCTCACTGCGGCGGTGAGTGTATGGCTGTGGTTCATATTCACAGCCTGTTTATTATATCTGGAGTTAAAGCAGAGATTTAGAATGGATTGCTAGTCTAGAGCTTACCTGGATAAAGGATTAGAATGGATTGCTAATCTATAGTCTACATGGATAAAGGAATAGAATGGATTGCTAATCTATAGCCTACATGGATAAAGGAATAGAATGGATTGCTAATCTATAGGCTACATGAATAAAGGAATAGAATGGATTGCTAATCTATAGCCTACATGAATAAAGGAATAGAATGGATTGCTAATCTATAGGCTACATGGATAAAGGAATAGAATGGATTGCTAATCTATAGGCTACACGGATAAAGGAATAGAATGGATTGCTAATCTATAGCCTACATGAATAAAGGAATAGAATGGATTGCTAATCTATAGCCTACATGAATAAAGGATTATGATGGATTGCTAATCTACTTCCCGCGGACATTCGAACAGAACACAAAGTTTTTTGTGCGGCTGGACCACTATGAGAACTACAATAACCAGCTGCAAGTCCATGCCCGGTGCGACAGCGGCAACGTCTGCGACCCCGCATTTGTCATTCGAGTCAGCGGCAGCTGGTGAGAATGCAACCTGTCTACTTTTAGTAGAAAGTTCTGTGCAAAATTTATAAGAATTATTTTTTGTGTAAAAGTAATTTGAAATTAATAACAGATTACAAGAATCCTTTACACAGAAAAAAGAGAATCGCTACTTTATCTCACCTAGAGAATCGCTCCTATAAGAATCTCACCTAGAGAATCGCCCCTATAAGAATCTCACCTAGAGAATCGCCCCTATAAGAATCTCACCTAGAGAATCGCTCCTATAAGAATCTCACCTAGAGAATCGCCCCTATAAGAATCTCACCTAGAGAATCGCCCCTATAAGAATCTCACCTAGAGAATCGCCCCTATAAGAATCTCACCTAGAGAATCGCTCCTATAAGAATCTCACCTAGAGAATCGCCCCTATAAGAATCTCACCTAGAGTATCGCTCGTATTAGAATCTCACCTAGAGAATCTCTCCTTTAAGAATCTCACCCAAGAGAATCGCCCCTATAAGAATCTCACCCAAGAGAATCGCCCCTATAAGAATCTCACCCAAGAGAATCGCCCCTATAAGAATCTCACCCAAGAGAATCGCCCCTATAAGAATCTCACCCAAGAGAATCGCCCCTATAAGAATCTCACCCAAGAGAATCGCCCCTATAAGAATCTCACCCAAGAGAATCGCCCCTATAAGAATCTCACCCAAGAGAATCGCCCCTATAAGAATCTCACCCAAGAGAATCGCCTCTATTAGAATCTCACCCAAGAGAATCGCTCGTATTAGAATCTCACCCAAGAGAATCGCCCCTATAAGAATCTCACCCAAGAGAATCGCCCCTATAAGAATCTCACCCAAACTTGATCCTCAAGGGGCCGGAGCGACGCGGCATCGGACTGCATCTCCAACAAAATGCAGATCACATTCGGTGATAAAATTGGTACAAATCTGACCAATCCTCTGCATTTCGTTGAGCAACCATCTCTGGTAATAAATCAATTCATATTTCATCTCGATAAAAACACAGTACAATATGAATTTTGATATTTTCTTAATTGTTTCAGCATCCCGTGTTAATTCATGTCTGGATCAAGGACTGCTACATGGACAGAGCCATGGACGACATTGGCGAGTTTCACGCGCAAATAGCGCAGCTTCCCAGACCATTTTTATTCACGGATTGGGTCGACTTTAGCGACTCGGAGCGAACGAAATCGATCGAATTGACGCCATCGCTAAACACCCCGCTATCGACCAAGTGAGCCTTGAGCTGGTGCTACTTATCTGTGTTCGAGTGGGTTTATTGGTTTACCAAAGTATCAGTTTATTGATTTATCAGTTGATAAGTTGATAAGTTTATCATTCTATCAGTTTATCGGTCTTATCAGTTTATCGGTCTATCAGTTTATCATTCTATCAGTTTATCGGTCTTATCAGTTTATCGGTCTATCAGTTTATCATTCTATCAGTTTATCAGTTTCTCAGTCTATCACTTTATCAGTTTATCAGCTTATCAGTTTATCAGCTTATCAGTTTATCAGCTTATCAGTTTATCAGCTTATCAGTTTATCAGCTTATCAGTTTATCAGCTTATCAGTTTATCAGCTTATCAGTTTATCAGCTTATCAGTTTATCAGCTTATCAGTTTATCAGCTTATCAGTTTATCAGCTTATCAGTTTATCAGCTTATCAGTTTATCAGCTTATCAGTTTATCAGCTTATCAGTTTATCAGCTTATCAGTTTATCAGCTTATCAACTTGATAAACCGACTGCTTCACCCCCTCAGGCTGCGAGTCACAGTATGGCGCCAATGTGAGCAGTTTTATTACGGCCAGGATTGCTCAAAATTCTGCCGACCCCTGCCGGGCCTGAGCTGCCACCCGGAGACTGGGGAGATGCTGAACTGCAGGGGATCCGTGTGCAACACCGGGATGGCAGCGCCCGCCACTTCTGGGCCCGCTGCAGCTCAGCAAACTGCTGAACCAGTGGGCGTCGCTGTGCAGTCCGACGTTAAAAAGCAGAAGGTGCTGCTTCATATCGTTTCATTTTTATGAATTGGGAGTGACGGATAGAGTGACAGTTTGAGTGAAACTTAGTTAATGGTTAGAGTGAATCTAGAATGACCAATAGAGTGAATCTAGAAAGACCAAGAGTGAATCTAGAATGACAGATAGAGTGGCAGATAGAGTGACAGATAGAGTGACAGATAGAGTGACAGATAGAGTGACAGATAGAGTGACAGATAGAGTGACAGATAGAGTGACAGCTAGAGTGACAGATAGAGTGACAGCTAGAGTGCTTTGGCCGATCATGTGAAGCTAGCATGGCAGACTAAATAGAAGCTCTCGAGTGCCGAATGCGATGAAGAAGGTATTGAAGAACTTTATTGAAATCCGCAGGCGCAGCAGGCCAATCTGACCCTGATAGTCACGCTGTCATGCTTGCTGGCCCTGACAACAGTCGCCGCTGCCTCCATTCTAGTCATCGTGCGCCGGTGTGTAAAGCCGAAAAAGTGAGTTGCCTCATACAGTTTGCTTTCGGTTGCTAATGGGTTCCAGTTATTATCACAGGGAGTGAGTTGGCTGCAGGAGGGACTTGGGAAACAGGGAGTGAGGTGGGTGCATGAAAGGGGTGGGAAGAACAGGGAGTGAGGTGGGTGCATGAAAGGGGTGGGAGGAACAGGGAGTGAGGTGGGTGCATGAAAGGGGTGGGAAGAACAGGGAGTGAGGTGGGTGCATGAAAGTGGTGGGAAGAACAGGGAGTGAGGTGGGTGCATGAAAGGGGTGGGAGGAACAGGGAGTGAGGTGGGTGCAGGAGGGGGTTGGAGGAATAGGGAGTGAGGTGGGTGCAGGAGGGGGTTAGAGGAATAGGGAATGAGGTGGGTGCATGAAAGGGGTGGGACGAACAGGGAGTGAGGTGGGTGCAGGAGGGGGTTGGAGGAATAGGGAGTGAGGTGAGTTCATGAAGGGGTTGGGGGAACAGGGAATGAGGTGGGTGAAGGAGGGTTTGGAGGAACAGGGAGTGAGGTGGGTGAAGGAGGGTTTGGAGGAACAGGGAGTGAGGTGGGTGCATGAAGGGGTTGGAGGAACAGGTAGTGAGGTGGGTGCAGGAGGCGGTTGTGAGTTTTGCTCAATCAGGCCCTGAGCTGATCGAAGACCCAGCACAATCTGTCTCTCTCCCCCATAAGGCGACCGAGCTGTCATAACCGGGCCCTGATCCCGCCCACGCACTCGATGGCTGTCGGCCTGCGAGACGCCGAGGCGGGCTCCGACCCGGCCTCTCCGCTGCAGCAGGACTTTGTCAACGGCTGCTACACCGTCCAGACGAGGCCGCTGCCGGCTCCCGGTGGCGTTGCCACTGCCACTGCAGTCGCCAGGGAGGCTCACCGCCCCGAATCGGACGTGTACGAAACCCCGGAGGAGCCTGCGCTGCTGTCCGGCGTGGCCGTCCCGCCGCCGCTGCCGGCCAGGGACAACCTGTCTGGGCAGTTCCAGCGAACTCCGCTATCAAGAAGCTTCAGCAAGCCGAATAAGTGATTGATGGAGATTTGGCAGACCGGCTGCTGAACCGGCTCGCTCGCATTGCATCATATTAGCGCTTCATTCAAAGATCGCGATGTACTTTTATGCTCAAATTTGATTGGGTGAATATTAGCGCTTAATTCAAAGATCGCGAGATACTTTTATTCTGGCATTGCATTGGATGAATATTAGCGCAACACTCAAAGATCACGATGTACTTTTATTCTGGCATTGCATTGGATGAATATTAGCGCAACACTCAAAGATCACGATGTACTTTTATTCTGGCATTGCATTGGATGAATATTAGCGCTTAATTCAAAGATCACAATGCGCTTTTCAAAGTTCAATTTAAATTTCGGCCTTCAAATTTTATTTGCTGACAAATTGCTCATATTGATCATTGACCTTAGCTAATCAAAATTCGTTGGCCATTTTTCGTCAAGGTTAACTACTTTGTCTCGATTGTACTCTGAGTAGTCTGTTTATTTCATTCCATTCTTTCTTGTCAGCATTCGCCCCAGTAGTTAGTCGGTATGGTATATGTACGTTGAAATATTAAAAAAAGGAATTTGATTGTTAACAAACCTGTGTACATATTCGATAATGATTTAAATTTACAGATTTCTCACAGCTTATTCTGATTCTCACAAACTTCAACGAGTTTGATGTCAATAAGCTGTATTCTGTTAAGTAAGTATAGATTGGTTGCAGCTGTGTGCTCAGAACTCCTCTCGATAACTGAATCCATAAAAATAATAAAAAATTAAATCTGTTTATCAATGCAGGAAATGTCTATATCTATTGTTATTATTAATATTTTGTCAATAAATCTACTATGTGCATATTGCAATATTTTAAATGCAATTTTTGTTTATAGATGCGTGCAGTGTTTATTGCATTCTCATATGCCATCGATGGTGCTTTTCTGTTTGTTAAAAGTAAAAAAAAACTTTTTGTCATTTGTGTTGCCCAAGTTATAAATTAGCAATCCATTCTATTCCTTTATCCGCGTAGGCTATAGATTAGCAATCCATTCTATTCCTTTATCCGCGTAGGCTATAGATTAGCAATCCATTCTATTCCTTTATCCGCGTAGGCTATAGATTAGCAATCCATTCTATTCCTTTATCCGCGTAGGCTATAGATTAGCAATCCATTCTATTCCTTTATTCATGTAGCCTATAGATTAGCAATCCATTCTATTCCTTTATCCGTGTAGGCTATAGATTAGCAATCCATTCTAATCCTTTATCCATGTAGGCTAGCAATCCATTATGTCCTTAAACTATGACGGCAATAAATGACTGATTCAAAATTGTACTTGTCAGTACATGAGTACAAAAAAACAAAGGAAAACTGACAGACCCACTTACCGACAAACTCCGTGAAGGAATGCTCATACTCCAGATCCGTGTTGGATAAGTCAATGAGGCCGTAGGTGGACCAATACAGAGTCTGGGTGATCTCGAACAAGCTGCAGCATGGATAGAGGTGGGTCAAAAACAGTATTTTAACACTCATCATGCACTACTGTTAGTAGACGATTCTAAGTAGTGTCAGAAAGTTCTCAGAATGCTTTCGAAGACACGACTTGAAAGCAAATTTGGGGTTTGCCAAAAATTCTCCGAGCGCAGCTGATTCTGCAAGAAGATTGTCTGCAGGGGGGGGGGCAGAGAGAAGCTGGGAAACAGAGAGATGAAGAGGCCCAGATAAAAGTGGCTTCTGGGGGGCTTTTTCGAAGCCTACCACCTCTTCTTCTCTCCAGAGTCATGGAGACCGGGAACCAGAACCTGGATTACCGACCCCTACCTGGACCTTCATCATTCTAAAGATGGAATTTATTATAACTTTTGGTTTTGTTTGAAACAATTTCTTTCAAATTTGGGTCTCATTGTTAAGTCTAGGAGGTGGGGGTCGGCGAACTCCGGCCCGCGGCCTGTGGGCCTCTCTATCCGGCCCTCGGATCCTTTGAAATTTTACAATAGCAATCCGGCCCGCTCAAGGTTTGTGTCTCTTCTCAGCTCTCTTATCTCTTATCTTATCTCCTCTCCTCTCCTCTCCTCTCCTCTCCTCTCCTCTCCTCTCCTCTCTTCTCCTCTCCTCTCTTCTCCTCTCTTCTCTTCTCCTCTCCTCTCCTCTCCTCTCCTCTCCTCTCCTCTCCTCTCCTCTCCTCTCCTTTCCTCTCCTCTCCTCTCCTCTCCTCTCCTCTCCTCTCCTCTCCTCTCCTCTCCTCCCTCCTCCTCTCCTCTCCTCTCCTCTCCTCTCCTCTCCTCTCCTCTCTCCTCCTCTCCTCCCTCCTTTCCTCTCTCCTCCTCTCTCCTCTCTCCTCCTCCCACTGTCACGCAGCCATGAGCTAGATTTGCATTTGGCATTTGAGTTTCCCATCCCTGTGCTAGACTCTCGACACAAAATGTAAACAACAACCGTTTGTCGGTACATTAAGGAACTGCGGTCAAACCTGAAACTATCTGAAAGTGGGGATTAATTTAGGGAAAAGTGTTTCTTGGCCTCCATGGCCTGCGGGCTCGCCGGTAAACTTAGAATTTGTCACAGCTTCAACGCATACAGAAGTTTCCCTGCCGTTGGTTGTTTGCAGTGGCCACAGAGGCAGCCGCAGACCCACTGCAACCACGCGGAACACACGCAGCGCAAGGACTGGGGGTGTTGATAGACAAAAAGTTCACTACCGCAGCCTGCAGAATCTCCTTCTTTCTCCTCTGCTAGCAGCAGATTTTCAACAAATTCTCTTCCGCTAAACAGCCGCCCAGCTGGACGGGAAAAGTGCTAATCTGTCACGACATTTATGAGAGCATCATCAATAGCCGAAATGGAAGAATTTGGGAAATTATCCCTCCTTTTTCGATTCCTAATATAGTGATTTTCAATACATATCGGAAGTGCCCCAGGGAAGAGTTTGAGACTTGGAAACCGCTTGGGAACAACGGTGACTGCCAATACTGTTAATAACCTGATGTTCTCTTTACCAATTGGAGGGAAATTTGTTTGGTGATTGCGTCTGATGTTCGCACTCTTATTCATCTCCCTCTCCCTCTCCCTCTCCCTCTCCCTCTCCTCTCCTTCTCCCTCTCCCTCTCCCTCTCCCTCTCCCTCTCGCTCTCCCCCCTCTCTCTCTCCCTCTCTGTCTACCTCCCTCTACCTCTCCTTCTCCCTCTTCACCTCCCTCTCCCTCTCCCTCTCCCTCTCCCTCTCCCTCTCCCTCTTCACCTCCCTCTCCCTCTTCACCTCCCTCTCCCTCTCCATCTCCCTCTCCCTCTCCCTCTCCCTCTCCCTCTCCCTCTCCCTCTCCCTCTTCACCTCCCTCTCCCTCTTCACCTCCCTCTCCCTCTCCCTCTTCACCTCCCTCTCCCTCTTCACCTCCCTCTCCCTCTCCCTCTTCACCTCCCTCTCCCTCTTCACCTCCCTCTCCCTCTCCCTCTTCACCTCCCTCTCCCTCTTCACCTCCCTCTCCCTCTTCACCTCCCTCTCCCTCTCCCTCTCCGTCTACCTCCCT
Source organism: Macrostomum lignano (assembly GCA_002269645.1). NCBI lineage: Eukaryota > Metazoa > Platyhelminthes > Macrostomidae > Macrostomum > Macrostomum lignano. The sequence goes on from NIVC01001252.1 coordinate 167,145, forward strand.
CTCCCTCTCTCTCCCCCTCTCCCTCTTCATCTCCCTTTTCCTCTGCCTCTCCGTCTACCCCTTCCTTTCCCTTTCCCTCTGCCTCTTCCTTTTCATCTCCCTCTCCCTCTCCTCTCCCCCTGGATCTCTCTCCCTCTTCCTCTCCGCAATCTCCTTCTCCATCTCCCTGATGAAACCTTCCACTCCACCTGCATCTCACTCCCCCCAAAGGCTCACTTTGAGAAGGTGCGGCCTCTCGTGACGCAGTACTGATACTTCTCCAGATCGGAGCCGGTGATGCCGAAGCCCAGTTTCACATCTTTACAATACTTGTTCCTCTCGTACGCATAGAACCAATAGAGCTGGTTGAAGCCGCAAGCGAAGCTGCTGAGCACTAGCACAACTACAAATAGAAATTTGAGTATGTCCGACAGCATCCGGCCTAATGAGATCTGCAGCGGGCCCAGGTGCGGGTTCACCGTGAAGATGTACACCAATTTGAGCATGGAGAATATGTTGGCCGTGGCGAACAGGCACTCAGAGATCAGGGTGGGGTCGTACGCGTCCCAGTACTGTCGGTGAATATTAGCCAGGTTGCCGTCCTGCCGCACCTGCCAACGGCCGTTTTAATAGGGATGGCTTCGAATGAGATTCCAACGGTTAGCTGAGGCTTGGTGACAGGCTTTAAGAGAGAGAGAGAGAGAGAGAGTAGAATAGCTAGTGTGTGGGGAAAATGCAGATTGGGGGAAAGAGAGTGAGAAGTAGAGAGTGAAAGAAGAGGGGAAGGGGAAGAGAGGTAGGAGATAGGGAGCGAGTGAGAGGGAGAGGGTGAGAGGGGAGGGTGAGAGGGAGAGGGTGAAAGGGAGAGGGTGAGAGGGAGAGGGTGAGAGGGAGAGGGTGAGGGAGAGGGTGAGAGGGAGAAGGTGAGAGGGAGAGGGTGAGGGTGAGAGGGTGAGAGGGATAGGGTGAGAGGGAGCGGGTGAGAGGGAGAGGGTGAGAGGGAGAGAGTGAGAGGGAGAGGGTGAGAGGGAGAGGGTGAGAGGGATAGGGTGAGAGGGAGCGGGTGAGAGGGAGAGGGTGAGAGGGAGAGGGTGAGGGTGAGAGGGTGAGAGGGATAGGGTGAGAGGGAGCGGGTGAGAGGGAGAGGGTGAGAGGGAGAGGGTGAGAGGGAGAGGGTGAGAGGGAGAGGGTGAGAGGGAGAGGGTGAGAGGGAGAGGGTGAGAGGGAGAGGGTGAGAGGGAGAGAGTGAGAGGGAGAGGGTGAGAGGGTGAGGGTGAGAGGGTGAGAGGGATAGGGTGAGAGGGAGCGGGTGAGAGGGAGAGGGTGAGAGGGAGAGGGTGAGAGGGAGAGAGTGAGAGGGAGAGGGTGAGAGGGAGAGGGTGAGAGGGAGAGAGTGAGAGAGAGAGGGTGAGAGGGAGAGGGTGAGAGGGAGAGGGTGAGAGGGAGAGGGTGAGAGGGAGAGAGTGAGAGGGAGAGGGTGAGAGGGAGAGAAGCGAGTAGAGACAAGAAGAGAAAGGGGGGAGAGCAATCAGTCATTCTGGTGCACGCAGTGAGAGCACAGCATTGGCAGCACTCTACAAACAGAAGCAGTCTGCTGCACAACAGACCCGGTACCAGGCGACGCCCCTCAGCGTGATGGTGGCAATGTAGAGCGCATTGGTGGCGAAGTCCAGCAGGTTCCACATGTCGGTAACATAAGCCTTGGCGCCCTCGTTCCACAGCTGCTTGATCTCCTGCCAGACAAAGCCTGCGGGTGGCGGGAGTAAGCGCGCGTATCTGCAGGGGGCGCACACTGTTGCTTTGTCCTTAAATAAATACTTTAAAACACTTGTTTTGTTCAAGATGGTCAGCTGATACCCTTGCCAAGAAGCTTAGCAGTATCATGACCCTGGTGAAACTGAAAAAATCTAAATTAGCCAAAATTAGTTTGACAGGCTAGGGGGGTCAAAAAAGGGGTGGGTTGACCACCAGAAAAAATTCTATAGATTCGCCTCCGTTTTATATAATTTTAACTTACGCTCGTAGTTTTAAAAAAACTCAATGAAATGCCAAAATACTTTGTGAACAAGTCGATAGGTTTAGTTGCTTTCACAAGCTCAAAACTTCTCAAACTCAAATCTTCTCAAGCTTAAATCTTCTCATACTCAAATCTTCTCAAGCTCAAATCTTCTCAAGCTCGAAACTTCTCAAGCTCAAATCTTCTCAAGCTCAAATCTTCTCAAGCTCGAAACTTCTCAAGCTCAAATCTTCTCAAGCTCGAAACTTCTCAAGCTCGAAACTTCTCAAGCTCAAATCTTCTCAAGCTCGAAACTTCTCAAGCTCGAAACTTCTCAAGCTCAAAACTTCTCAAGCTCGAAATTTCTCAAGCTCGAAAGTTCTCAAGTTCGAGTCTTTACATCGCTGAAAAGTACAGTCCGAATACAGTAACTTTGGCTGCTTCCATCTGCCAGTGAAAAATTTGCGCCAATATTTTACGAGCGACGCGCACCCGCTTCCATTCTGCTCCATCATAAATATTTGGCTTCTCAGACTGACAGATCCATCTGCCATCTTTTAAAAACCATGATTGATTCGATTCAATAAATAACTTATTTCACTTTATTCGATTTATAATTTCCATACAGCCTTCCGCTGGTAATGCTTCGCTTATTCCAACATTTTCTTCTTGAGAATTTTCCTGCGTGTCGGATATCGAATAATTAATTGCCATGGGAATCGGCCGAGACGGAATGGCCAGAAATGAATCAAAGATAGAGAGATGGAGGCTGGGATTTAAAAATCGCCAAAAATAGGGAACGCACGCCCGCTGGGAGAGAGAAAACTATCGACTGCTAGCAATCCAACTTCTGACTTTCTGGGAAATGAGAATTAAAAGTGATTATCGCCGACGGCGCCTGGATGAAGGGGGTTTAGAGGGAAGGGATCAACAGGCTGGGGGCTTGGGGAGAGGAAGCGAGCACGGATTTTACCCTTGAGATTCTCTGGCGACCCAGTGAGGATTAAACAGAGCCAACTGCAGTCGGCTTTTATAGAGATTTAAACTCCGCAGGGTTCCTGTTTATTTCCATGGGTATGCGATGGCGAAATAGATTGCTGGGATTCTCCTCTCTTCACCCCCTCTGGCCCCTCCCGCAGTCTCTTCACCCCCTCTGGCCTCTCCCACAGTCTTCACCCCCTCTGGCCTCTCCCACAGTCTCTTCACCCCCTCTGGCCCCTCCCGCAGTCTCTTCACCCCCTCTGGCCTCTCCCACAGTCTCTTCACCCCCTCTGGCCTCTCCCACAGTCTCTTTACCCCCTCTGGCCTTTCCCACAGTCTCTTCACCCCCTCTGGCCCCTCCCGCAGTCTCTTCACCCCCTCTGGCCTCTCCCACAGTCTCTTCACCCCCTCTGGCCTCTCCCACAGTCTCTTCACCCCCTCTGGCCCCTCCCACAGTCTCTTCACCCCCTCTGGCCCCTCCCGCAGTCTCTTCACCCCCTCTGGCCTCTCCCACAGTCTCTTCACCCCCTCTGGCCTCTCCCACAGTCTCTTCACCCCCTCTGGCCTCTCCCACAGTCTCTTCACCCCCTCTGGCCCCTCCCGCAGTCTCTTCACCCCCTCTGGCCTCTCCCACAGTCTCTTTACCCCCTCTGGCCCCTCCCGCAGTCTCTTCACCCCCTCTGGCCTCTCCCACAGTCTCTTTACCCCCTCTGGCCTTTCCCACAGTCTCTTCACCCCCTCTGGCCTCTCCCACAGTCTCTTTACCCCCTCTGGCCCCTCTTGCAGTCTCTCTACCCCATCTGGCCGCTCCCCTCCCCAACCTTCCTCCTCTCTCTCCCCTCGATCCCACACCAGCCCCAGTCTCCTGCTCAGCAAATTGAATTTCTCCTATTTCTTTAAGCCACTTTCCCCTCAGATTTCTCCCGTTTCACTTGACCGCCAGCTTCTCCTCCCAGCGCCTTTTCTTACCCCAAAGTTTGCCAGTGCATTTAAACTCCACATTAATTGGAAGCAGAAAGGCGTTCCTTCCTTTTAATTTTAAGCTCGCTTGTGTGCTGTCCTCCTCCGCCAGTGTTTCTTCCGCTGTAGAGAATAGGCTAAGGGAGGCTTTTTTAGTTGAAGGCCTTTGGTCGAATTTTTTTTGGTCGGTTTTGGGGGAGTTCAGGAGAGGAGACGGGACAGAGGAGAGAGCAAGTGGAGCGAAACAGAAGAAGTCTTGAGTAGTAAATCCGGCGCATTCTCCCTCGCCTGCTTAACTCAGATACCCGTACGAAACGGACAGAAAATGCAGCTCTCGTGTCGCCTGGGTGGTTAACTTTCAAGCCCCCCCCTGCCGCCTGCTCAGCCAATAATTGCCGAAAATTTTATTGCCTCTGAATTGACTTTTTATATGCTACAGTGCTGTAAGACCTACAGAAGAACTCTGCTGACAATAAGCTGAAACTGGGGTTGATGTTCCTTTCTTCAATTTCCTTCACTTCTCTCTCTTCATCAGGGAATTCGGGCAGATGAAAGCTCTCGCCCCTATGTTTTCTTTACACATTTCCTTACCTCTCTACTTCTCTCTCTCTCTCTCTCTCTCTCTCTCTCTCTCTCTCTCTCTCTCTCTCTCTCTCTCTCTCTCTCTCCGTTTTCCCTCTACTTCTCTCTCTCTCTCTCCATCTCCCTCTACTTCTCACTCTCTCCATTTCCCCTCTACTCCTCTCTCTCTGTTTCCCCTCTACTTCTCTTTCTCTTTTTCCCCTCTACTTCTCTCTCTCCGTTTCCCCTCTACTTCTCTCTCTCTCTATTTCCCCTCTACTTCTCTCTCTCCGTTTCCCCTCTACTTCTCTCTCTCTATTTCCTCTCTACTTCTCTCCCTCTATCTCACCTCTACTCTCTCCGTCTTTTTCTTAACTCTCTCCCTCTCTACCGCTATATCTTAACTTGTAATTTTCAGCCTCCTAAAGCCGCTGAATAACCGGGCAGGATTGCACAGCGGACCGACCATCACTAAAAGTCTGACTTGGCCCCATCTCCTAATAGAGAACTGCGGTTGCTAGCAGGACAGGCCGGCAGGCGAGCCTTCAGGCTACGCCGGGGATCCGGGATCAATCCATGCCGTCTCCCCCCCCCATATTCCCGACGTAGCGGCCTGAACTCGCCCCAAAACTGACATATACTATCAAAATCTCCATTCCGACAAATGAGAATTCCCAGGCTCATATTCTCCCTGCCTGCCAGCTGGCTGTGTGCATTGCTAGAGGAGCCCCGAGGGCTGAATGAGAGAGTGATGGGGGAAGAGTGGGTGCGAACGGGACCGACTTCTCTCTCTCTCTCTCTCTTTCTCTTGCTCAAGCACTTGTGAATAAGAGCATAATCCCATGACCGACAGAGAGAGAGAGAGAGAGAGAAAAGTATGGAGAATCAGGATTGTTAAACAGCCTCAATCCTGAGTCCATATTGATTTGGATTTGGCCTGATAGAGTTTAAATTGGAGCGAATGAGAATGAGCATCTCTTCCTGTAGAACAGCCGGGCCAGTCGGGCAACTCACCCATCACGTAGGTGACGATGATGAGCTCCACTGCCGAGGGCCCGGCGCCTCTCTCCTTCATTTTCAACTCCATAGTGTCGAATAGGAGGTCCTCGACTCGAATCGCGGCCAAAACCAGAAAACCTAATTTCAGGTGTTATTGAGGGGAAATTGATTGCACTAACCAATAAAATAATAATAGTAGCAATAATTGATTGCACCTGCCCCAATTAGGCCAGATGTGCAACCGACAGCTCAGCCGCAGCTATTGCGCGGCGCATCTGAGGGCTGAGTACGGCTGTTCAGTCCAAGGACTGGGGGGTCGCCACACACAGCCTCAATTACCCCAGCTAATGCTGGCACCTATTTTACAGCTGGGTGAACTGAAGCAATGCAGAGTTAAGTGTCTTGCTCAAGGACACAATTTGTTCCGAGTGAGTCGAGAATCGAACCCCCGACCTTTCAGTCGTGAGTCCGATGCTCTAACCACTAGGCTACAACCCTAGTAAAGAAACAAGGAGTAAAGTAATATACAGGTTAAAATTATTAATAACCAAAAATATAGAGGCCAAACATTAGGGAAGGTCAAAGAAGGTCAGTAGCCCCCCCCTCAGACTGAAAATGGTTAGTCACGTGACGCTAAAATATTGATTTGCTAATACAAATACAAATCTAACAGGACAAAACACACGGAGCCGGTCCTCACCCAGAAACAGCAGGTAGGAGGCGCTGTGACAGATGAACTTTATGAAGGGCTTCCGCATTTTCTGGCCCATCTCGGAATGCGGCGCCAGCAGGTACATGAACGCCAGAGCGGGGAAAATCCCGGCAAAGGTGGCAATCATGCCCATCTGCAGGATCAGGTGCTTGCGCCGGAAGCCGGGCAGACCGTCGTACCACAGCGCCGCCAGCAGCTGCTGGCAGTGCGGATGAGCCACGAACTGAGGGATCGGGTTTTGTGGCGGAGTTATTGGCGACACTCAAGTTGGCACCCACCTGACACTTAAGTTGGCACCCACCTGACACTTAAGTTGGCACCAACCTGACACTTAAGTTGGCACCCACCTGACACTTAAGTTGGCACCCACCTGACACTTAAGTTGGCACCCACCTGACACTTAAGTTGGCACCCACCTGACACTTAAGTTGGCGCCCACCTGACACTCAAGTTGGCACCCACCTGACACTTAAGTTGGCACCCACCTGACACTCAAGTTGGCACCCACCTGACACTCAAATTGGCGCCCACCTGACACTAAAATTGGCACCCACCTGACACTCAAATTAGCACCCACCTGACACTCAAATTGGCACCCACCTGACACTCAAATTGGCACCCACCTGACACTCAAATTGGCACCCACCTGACACTCAAGTTGGCACCCACCTGACACTAAAATTGGCACCCACCTGACACTCAAGTTGGCACCCACCTGACACTCAAGTTGGCACCCACCTGACACTCAGGTTGGCACCTACCTGACAATCAATTTGGCACCCATCTGACACTCAAATTGGCACCCACCTGACACTCAAGTTGGCACCCACCTGACACTCAAGTTGGCACCCAACTGACACTCAAGTTGGCACCCACCTGACACTCAAATTGGCGCCCACCTGACACTCAAGATGGCACCCACCTGACACTCAAATTGGCACCCACCTGACACTCAAGTTGGCACCCACCTGACACTAAAATTGGCACCCACCTGACACTCAAGTTGGCACCCACCTGACACTCAAGTTGGCACCCACCTGACACTCAGGTTGGCACCTACCTGACACTTAGGTTGGCACCTACCTGACAATCAATTTGGCACTCCCTGACACTCACGCGCCATGCTGGCATCCCTAGCTGGAGTTGGCGCCCCTAGCAAGATTATTCACTCCAGCTTCCACATCCCCATCTCCTTGTCTCAGTCCAGATTACTTATAAGCCCACTTATGAGCCAACAGAGTGCTTCAACTCCGTATATGGATGGGACAAGCGGAGACGCTGTTTACGCTCCATCTCCATCTCCATCTCCATCTTCCTGTTGACGATTGGTCCAATTTGGTCAACAGGCGCGCTAAACAGCTCCACCGACAATCGCGGTTGTAAAGCCTCAGGTAAATGGGATTTATTGTACTATAAGTACAAATTATTGCCGCAGGCTGGGGTAAACTGGGTTTGGGCCTTTTAGGGCCAATTGGGGGCAGTCAAGTCAGGCTTTTTGCCTCAAGGGCCAACTGCTGCAGCTAGTCAGGCTCCTGGCTTCTAGTAGGCGAAATAGAAGATGATAGGCTAAGACTTTTGGAGACAGCTGACTGCCTGCCCCCCCCCCCGATATCTGCGGCTGGTTGCTGCGGGGTGGGGAGTGCACACATCAGTCAGAGCAGGCTGCCTTGTCTGGTGAAGGCATCTGTCACAGTTAACTCTCCTCTCCTCTCTCCTCTCCCTCCGTTCCTAATATTCGCATTTTCAAGAAGATAAAAGACCAGACCAGCGCCCAACCCCCCCCCCCCCACGGCTCGACTTGAATATGATGAAGCCATATATTCAATAGCTCGTATAATATTGTATATGAGATATGCATAATCTATATTAACATACAGTGGTTTCAAGACCCGCTGTCACTCCGCTAGACAGATAATGAAAAAATCGAGAATAAGGAGGAGAGAGAGAGAGAGAGGAGAAGAGTGACAGCGGCTGAGCTGTGTGTCAATACAGAAGCCCCTGACAGGCGGGCACACGGTTAGGCTGGGCACTGATATTGGGGAAAAAATTGCCACAAGATGGCACCTATGTACCATTAAACTACTGCCTTTCTGTAGTTCAGAAAGCCCACTCATTAAAATTCATGTGCCTATCTTTGTGTACAATCTGTGTACAATTGCTCTCATTAATTGCTCTCGTTAATAAGACAAGCAGAAATTTTTAGCAAGTGACAGACTTAATGTATACTTGTACAAAAAAGAGTACAAGATTACAAGAAGTTTATTTAGGTTAATGTTTGTGTAGTATTATTGCTTGTTTTACTTGTTAACTAGCTTGTAAGTTAGTAAGTTAAATAATTTTACGATTTCTAACATTACAAATTGTTTACATTTAAATACTCAGAAACAGCATGGGTTTTATAGAAAAATTTCGAAATAACTATATTCTTTTTGTGTAGCAAGTTCCTCAAATATTAACCAGAACTACATGCATTTCTGCAATAATATTGCAAGGTACGCTCGTATTAGCATATAAAGTAGCAAAAGTATGAAAGCTTTCTACAGTACGGGAGCTTGCAAAAATTTTAGTATTTTAAATTTATAGGGTCCTTTGAATACTACTTTACTGTAAGACTAACAACCACTGCCATTTCTTTTACCAGTAAAGCAGAAAACCGAGTTACCGGGATTAAATGTGGTGGCTGTTGTAAGCAACCACGGCGCGCAAAAGATTTTGGCCAAACTCAGCATGGTGCGCTGGCAGGCTGTACCGTGACCACGTTTTGGCAAAATCAGAGTGAACACTCTCCACTGCTTGCTCGCTGCAGCTGCCAAGCGCTTGCCCTGTCCGCCGGCAGAACTCTCCAACATGGCAAAAGACAACGTGAACTTTTGGGGTGACAGGTAAGCTTAAGCTCATGTAGGCCAGTCGAAAATTCTCAATTGCCTCTTCAAAGTCTGCCGCCAATTCGGTTCCAAAGGCGCTGCTGACCAGCCGATCGAACGCCATCAGACACGCCCCGTACGGCTGTAATGGTGGAGGCAGATCAGCGTGAAGCTGCGGTGATTTGCGGAGCAGCTGGCGGCAGGCGTTTCCTTCCATCATGCCACCTCTGTAATCAGCTCGAATAATGCCATGCTGATGAGCCCACTCGAACGCGCGATTCGCACCCCAAGCTTCGTTGAGCTTGTCCAGCAGTCGGTTGCTGACTCCAAGGAGCAGGTGCAGCTCAGGTGGCGGCAGAAGCATCAAAACTTCTTTGTCATCATCGCCTGGTAGCAGTGGCATGTTGACACAGTTTTTAAAGTTCTTTGCCTTTGCACGAACTTGGCCAGCTGCTTGAAACTGCTGAGCAAACTGCCGAATTCTCCCAAGAGTTCTTGGCACACCATTTTCTGTAAGAGGAGCCAGAGCTTCGCAATAGGGGCACGGATGTGTACAGGAATGAGGTTGCAGTCCGCAGATGATGTTTGCAACTTTCATATCTGCAGTGACTGGGATTTGAAGTTCGTTGACAGCGATCGCCTCTAGCAGAGCCTGAATATTTCCGTAAGTCTCAGGAACGTCGTTGACGATCGCAAGCAACAGGATCTTCTTGACACCCGTGTCACAGAATTTCCTGCTGTTGGCTCCTCGAGTTCCGATTTCGGGTTTTGCGTTAGAGCCAATTATCGAAACGCAAACTTTAAAAAATCCGCCGCCACCATCGAGACCCAGCAGACAGTGAAAATCATTGAAACTGCGTTGCTGAGCAACATGTGCAATGAGTTTGACCGAGTCGTTGCAGACAACAGTCGGGCGGCAAATAGTGTCGGCTGTTGCGGCAGTCGAGGTCAGCTCCGAGAACTGGAGATTCTGGATGTCGAAGTAATCCTCTAATGCTCGATTTTGCTGTACCAAAATTTTCTTCAAGTTTGACTCGACTGCACGAGATGAGCTCGCGCCAGCACGAAGCACTTGAGCAGCCTGTAGCACTTGATTGTTGCTCAGATTCAGAGTTGTTTTCAAGTGCATCATAGTGTCCGTCCTCGTTGGAGGAAAGCTCGCACTGCTGTTTTGAGCAACATGCACAGCAACTCGAATCGGATGGCCGCCTCGATGTCTGGCCAGAGTGATCGAATTCGAATCCGCCGTCGACCCACCCGTCTTTTCGGCAATGCAGTTGCTGGCCAGCATCTCCCTTGTCCTTGGGCTGACTGTTTGCTCAATGTTAGTCACCTTAGCTGTCGAGTTGCATTTGTGCTGTTTGCCACGCCCAACTGGAGAATGACAGTATGAGCAGGAAAGCACAGCCGTTGCTCCTTCAGCTGGTGCTGGGGATCTTTCGCGTGGTCGACCAGGTGGGGCTCGAGCAGGACCTGTTGTGTAAGGCGTCTTTGGATCGCTGCCTTTGTGGTGATTGCCACGAGCCATTTCGCACAGTTGGCAGTTGCAATCCGGTCTGCTTCTGGTGGCTGGAGGCAGACTCTTCATGTCGGCTATTATCTTCTCGTAATCTGGTCGCGGTGGCAGAGCACGAGGCGTCAGACTTCTTAGTGACGATAAAACGCGCCTGCAGCCCTGGCAAACTCCTTCAGGTAGAAAGTGCCGCACTGCCTCGTAGTCCTGGAACAAGTCGGCTGCCACGGATTCGAAATTAGAGCAAGAAGAAATCAGCGCAGAAGCTCGTCTCAAGCAGAGCAGGCACAAACTTTGCCTGTTCTCGTTATGAGTTTTTTTTGTCGTTGGCATTGTAGACAGTACAAGCTATGCAAACAACTCTTTCAGTTCAGGCACTCGCTTGTTTTAGATCAAATAGAACTAGATCAAACCTTTATAAGTAAATTGAGCAGTATGATAACCAAGTTAACGCACCTGGCAGAAATATTACAAAGCAATTATAGATAAGATACTACTGTGTTATTACTATTGATAAATTCCTCTTTATGACTGCAATTATAAGGCATAAGCTACCTGTGGTGCAGCGTTTTATTGCTCAAGCAGATATGGGGCAATATTTACTCCCAAAGTCCTTTGTGGTCTATTCATAATTATCATCTGATTAGCAAAAATTCTATTAGAGCAATAAAATATTTTGTTTTAAAGTGTACCGAAACATATAGTGCCATACACAGCAAAGATAGGCACATGAATTTTAATGAGTGGGCTTTCCAAACTACAGAAAGGCAGTAGTTTAATGGCACATAGGTGCCGTCTTGTGGCAATTTTTTCCTCAATATCAGTGCCCAGCCTAACCGTGGGCAGTGTCCCCCAGCTACCGTTCAGGCTGGGCTCATCTTCGTGTATTGAGAGCGCGCAAACTCTCACGCAAATTCCTTCCAGATCTGTAGCCGAATCAATCCAATCAGTCCTGTCAATCTAATCAACCTGTCAATCCAATATAAATGTCAATCTAATCAACCTGTCAATCCAATCAAACTGTCAATCCAATCAAACTGTCAATCTATTCAAACTGTCAATCTAACCAAACTGTCAATATATTCAAACTGTCAATCTAATCAAACTGTCAATCCAATCAAACTGTCAATCCAATCAAACTGTCAATCCAATCAAACTGTCAATCTAATCAAACTGTCAATCTAATCAAACTGTCAATCTAATCAAACTGTCAATCCAATCAAACTGTCAATCCAATCAAACTGTCAATCTAATCAAACTGTCAATCCAATCAAACTGTCAATCTATTCAAACTGTCAATCTAATCAAACTGTCAATCTAATCAAACTGTCAATCTAATCAAACTGTCAATCTAATCAAACTGTCAATCTAATCAAACTGTCAATCTAATCAAACTGTCAATCTAATCAAACTGTCAATCTAATCAAACTGTCAATCTAATCAAACTGTCAATCTAATCAATCTGTCAATCTAATCAACCTGTCAATCTAATCAAACCTGTCAATCTAATCAAACTGCCAATCTATCAACAATGTCACAAGAGACAAAGAGTTGAAATTCAAGAAAACTAACAAGCTTTATCTTAATTTTATCGCAACAATTAGAATACTTAATCCGCAGCATCTGAAAAGTGCAGCGACAAAGGAAATCGAACCCCAGACCTTCAGAGGCGCTCTATCAATTTGAATCCGCTCTCCGACTCTGAACGAGACGGGCAGCAAAAAGAGAGGAAAAGTAGCATATAATTAGGAGGCGGAATCGCTCATAATTATTTAAATTGGCGCCGGGATGCAAATTGGAGGGGATTTTTTTCCGGAGCTGGAGGGGAAGAAAGCGAGGACGGAAGCGAATTCCTTGGGACAGCCGCGCAGTTCTGATTGCAACGCTGCTCCATCAGTCCAAATCCTACAGCCTCCGACTCGACTTCCCTTTTTCGGCCAGTGCAAAGGGTTGTGCAGAAAATTGCCGAGGAGCAAAGAGTAGCCACTGACTGAGGCTGCAGGCTGGCATAATAAATCGCTTCATCTTGGACTTTGGGATGCTGGAGACTGGAATACAGCAAACAGTACAGTTTCCTAAGGCAGCCTACGACTGCTCAATCATATTCTTCAGGTCAGAGGTCAAAAGAGTACAAGCTCGCGATAAAAGTGCTAATACGAGCACAGTTTATCTGTACGCTTCTGGGAAAGAATATAAATATGTAAATATTTTATTAAAAACATAGACCGAATGTATGAGCATTCTTGAGCCCTAACCCTAATCCTCAGTACCCTCCAAACCCTCTGCCCTACACATTCTACATGCACTCCACAGCCTCCGTACACTCCTGACCTTGAATGCTCTCTTCACCCCTATACCCTCCGCACCCTCTGCACCCTCCGCACCCTCCGCTTCCATGGCTCATCATCGCGGATCCTCACCTTCTTCTGCTTGTATTTAATCGCCAGCTTCAATCTGGACAGAGTCATCCGTTCTTCATCAGTCTCTTCCAGCGCCTTCTCGTTCACCTTGTGGCCGCTCTGGCCGATGTCCTGGTTGAGCACGATAGCCAGCTCAGCGGAACTGCGGGTCTGCTCCAGCAGGGCGGAGGCGTACTCCTGGCACTTGGCGGCCAACTGCTCGTACTCGCTCTTGAACTCGTTCTCCAGCCTCCCTAGTCGCTTCATCTCCCAGCTGAGCTCGAAGGCGGTCAGAATTGGATCCTTGCTAGACAGGCAGATCAAGGAGGGACTCGCCAGGGCTTTGTAGGCGTTGATTCGCGACTTGGAGTGCCGCAGGCTGTCCTCCTTCTGCGCCAGCACGCACTCGTCGCAGGCGCAGCGCAGCTCGTGCGGCTTGGGCACGCGGTCGCCGCGGTCCAGCAGGATCTTCAGGATCTCGTAGTTGTCGATATGAGCGGCCAGGATGATGGGCGTGATGTCCGGGGTGAAGCTGCTGGACGGCACCGCGCCCATGGGGCCCTGCAGGTTGAAGTGCAAACCAATGCCGAATTTGATGTGCAAAGTCGAAAAATTGAATTTTTATTCTGCGGCCTTTAATACCAATCTACCTTGCCTAACTACCTGCCTAACTACCTGCCTATCTACCTGCCTACCTGCCTGTCTACCTGCCTACCAGCCTATCTGCCTGTCTACCTTCCTGCCTACCTGCCTGTCTACCTGCCTACCAGCCTATCTGCCTGTCTACCTTCCTGCCTACCTGCCTGTCTACCTGCCTACCAGCCTATCTGCCTGTCTACCTTCCTGCCTACCTGCCTGTCTACCTGCCTACCAGCCTATCTGCCTGTCTACCTTCCTGCCTACCTGCCTGTCTACCTGCCTACCAGCCTATCTGCCTGTCTACCTTCCTGCCTACCTGCCTTTTTACCTGCCTACCAGCCTATCTGCCTGTCTACCTTCCTGCCTACCTGCCTGTCTACTTGCCTACCAGCCTATCTGCCTGTCTACCTTCCTGCCTACCTGCCTGTCTACCTGCCTACCAGCCTATCTGCCTGTTTACCCGCCTACCAGCCTATCTGCCTGTCTACCTGCCTGTATACCCGCCTGTCTATCTGCCTGTCTACCCGTCTACCAGCCTATCTGCCTGTCTACCTGCCTGTCTACCTGCCTGTCTATCTGCCTGTCTACCCGTCTACCAGCCTATCTGCCTGTCTATCTGCCTGTCTACCTGCCTGTCTACCTGCCTGTCTACCTGCCTGTCTACCCGCCTACCAGCCTATCTGCCTGTCTACCTGCCTGTCTACCCGCCTACCAGCCTATCTGCCTGTCTACCTGCCTGTCTACCTGTCTACCTTCCTACTTGGCTGTCTACCTGCTTGCCAACCTACCTCATCTACCAACCCACCTGTTTATAAATCTACCTACCTTCCTTCCCTTCATTCCTTAATTCCTTCATTCCCTAATCTGCCTCCAGAAATCACCACAAGCAGGGTTTTGTAAAGCAGTGTGCTAAAAACTAACATGCAAAAAATTGCAATCCAAAACCCTTTCAATTCAAACCATTGATAGCGGCGCATTTTTGTACGCAGCAAAATCGCGGTTGCTGCTATGCATGCAGGCTGGTTACGAAATACAAAAAAAGTTTGGTGGCGGCGGCAAGGGGGATTCCAACGCTGGGCTGTCCTCATTTCCGTTTAGCACAGCGGGAGGGGAGAGAGGGGAGAGACGAGCCTGAAGGACCGCCCGATTCCCCCAGCACTCGATATAATGAGGAACAAATTGGCTGTCGGTCAGCAAATAAAATTGGCTGCCAAAATCGCGAGCAGCAGAAGCAGAGCTGGCAGGTCCGGCGGCTTCGCGTGACCGGGCGGTTGCGGCTCGACGCCAAAAATGGAAAGAAGAGAGAGAGGGAAGGAGGGAGGGAGACCGGGTTGAAAAGATAATCTGGATAGCAAGATTTTTATGCGTTCAAGAGGGTAAAGTGCGGGAGAGACCGACTCGATGACAGGTTTTTAGAAACTGGGAATTAGTGATTGGAAATTATAGACAGGGACTCGGGAATGGGGACTTATAGACAGGGACTCGGGAACAGGGACTAATAGACAGGGACTCGGGAACAGGGACTAATAGACAGGGACTCGGGAATGGGGACTTATAGACAGGGACTCGGGAACAGGGACTAATAGACAGGGACTCGGGAACAGGGACTAATAGACAGGGACTCGGGAACAGGGACTAATAGACAGGGACTCGGGAACAGGGACTAATAGACAGGGACTCGGGAACAGGGACTTATAAATAGGGACTCAAAAACAGGTGCTTAGCAGAGACAAAAAACAGTTGAACTTAAAAAAAGCCGCAAGCACCGCTGTTGCCAGGGCCCCATTCTCCAGAACAAAAGCAACAAATATAATTTGAGCACTGCTCTCGGCAACCGCGTGCCAGAGTCAGGGTGCAAGCCAACTGCACACAGACCGTCTCTTCCATTCTCTGCTGCAGAAACAGCATTGAGGGAGTGGCCATGCCGCACGTGGGTAGCAATTGACCCTGATAAATGGAATTACGAGTTCGGCATCATTAGCCTTGTTATTAGCGTCACTCTGTAGCATCATTAGCCTTGCATCATTAGCCTTG
Organism: Macrostomum lignano; assembly: GCA_002269645.1. Taxonomy (NCBI): domain Eukaryota; kingdom Metazoa; phylum Platyhelminthes; family Macrostomidae; genus Macrostomum; species Macrostomum lignano. The sequence continues at coordinate 182,782 of NIVC01001252.1, forward strand.
CTATTAGCCTGACTCTGTAGCATCATTAGCCTTGCTATTAGCCTCACTCTGTAGCATCATTAGCGTTGCTATTAGCCTCACTCTGTAGCATCATTAGCCTTGCATCATTAGCCTTGCTATTAGCCTGACTCTGTAGCATCATTAGCCTTGCTATTAGCCTCACTCTGTAGCATCATTAGCGTTGCTATTAGCCTCACTCTGTAGCATCATTAGCCTTGCATCATTAGCCTTGCTATTAGCCTGACTCTGTAGCATCATTAGCCTTGCATCATTAGCCTTGCTATTAGCCTGACTCTGTAGCATCATTAGCCTTGCTATTAGCCTCACTCTGTAGCATCATTAGCCTTGCATCATTAGCCTTGCTATTAGCGTCACTCTGTAGCATCATTAGCCTTGCATCATTAGCCTTGCTATTAGCCTGACTCTGTAGCATCATTAGCCTTGCTATTAGCCTCACTCTGTAGCATCATTAGATTTGCTATTAGCCTCACTCTGTAGCATCATTAGCGTTGCTATTAGCGTCATTCCATAGCTTTCCTCAGTAGCCCTCGCATCCTCAGCATTAGCATCATATCCTAGGGGTTAAAGTTGGCGGACAAGCAGGCAGAGAAACTGACTGATGATGGGAAAACAGCCCTCCCCAAACTATGCATTGGATCGATGCAGACAATTTTCATATGGACCTGTGATTAATTCGCAAGGCTGGAAATACTTCAGACTCTGGGCAGAGGGACAAATGTCGCTTCTGCCTAAGTAATTAAAACTGGACGCGTATGCACTTTTCAGCGGATTAAAAAGGTAGAGGAAGACAAGATAGAGTACACAATGAACTTTAGAACTCCACTATATTGCCACTGAGAGACCAGGTGTTCAATGTAAAATTCTGTGAAGGGAAATGGCCACCCAATTTAAGATCAGTTTTGTACGCAAAAAATTGATTTGCCATGGGAGTTTTAGCCGGCTGCTGCTTCTAGAGAGAGACGAAAACAGTCGGATAGAGAGAGATGAAGGAAACTGCTCAAGCGTGCTCAAGAGTGCCAGCTGCAGAGCTGTAGGACTTCGGAAGCTGGAATTTTACTGGGGGAGTTCGGTTCTGCCACTGCTCTCCTGCCATCCCTGTGGGAGGGTCGGCAACTGTTGCATCGCTTCGGTTCCTCGTCAATTCGCGCATTTGTTCCCACAGATCGAAGGCAGCGGAGGCCCACTGGAATTTGCCATAGCCGCCTCTACTCGACAGAACAACTGACTGACTGACTGACTGACTGACTGACTGACTGACTGACTGACTGACTGACTGACTGACTGACTGACTGACTGACTGACTGACTGACTGACTGACTGACTGACTGACTGACTGACTGACTGACTGACTGACTGACTGACTGACTGACTGACTGACTGACTGACTGACTGACTGACTGACTGACTGACTGACTGACTGACTGACTGACTGACTAACTAACTAACTAACTAACTAACTAACTAACTAACTAACTAACTAACTAACTAACTAACCCTAAATAACTAACACACTAACGAACGAACTAACGAACGAACGAACAAAATGCTTGTGTAAATCTTCCTTTCGTGAGTTGCCTATGCAAGCAGCTTCCTCAAATTTGCAAAAAGCCACGGAGCTCAACCAGACTCCCAGCTTCATCCGGCTCGCAGTCACGAAATTTCCGGGATGCACCGTGACTCTGAGGCTGCGCTACAATCACTACAACTAAAACGTCTAAATTACAATTAAAACGTCTGCAGGCACTGCCCGTTACAGACCAGTGGAGGATAGAAATTCATTAATCCAGAGGCCCAGAGTCTATATTCAAAATTCATAAGCTGGATCATATTGTTGTTTTTTAACCCCGAATTAAAAAACTTCCACCGTCTACCTCAATTATGCTTATAAAACTCGCGTAAATCTGGCAACACTTTTAATAGTCAAAATTAACAATTTCGCTGACCCCTGGGCGCATACAAGCACGCGCCAATACTGTACGCAGGCACACACACACACGCTCACACAGGATGTACAGTGACTTTCTAATCATCAGGCATGTACACTATCTGTGCCTTGGGGGGGGGGGGGGTTGGCCCTCATGGGACCACCACCACTCGGCCAGATGAATCAGACGCGTTTACCGCCTCGTGCATCCTGCTGTAGGTGACAGAAAACTAAAAAAAAACATGCCAAGAAACTCACCGGAGCCTGCGGCTTCTTCTGCTGCTTCTCCGCCTGGGCGTGCAGCAGCATCTCCACGGCAACAACGTTCTCTTCCTGGATGGCGTGCAGCAGGGCGTCGCCCAACTCCAAGAAGCCGAAGCTGAGCAGCATCTCCAGCAGTTCGATGTGCTCAAACTCGATGGCGATTAGCACAGCCGATCGACCGAGCGAATCCACGCAGTTGACGTTGACGCTCAGCGTTTCGGCGTTTTCAACGTACTGCCGCACGCTGGTCATGTCGCCCATCTCCACTGAAAGCAGGTAGCGCCGCTCGTTCGAGTTCAAATCGACGTCCTTCTGCAGCAGGCCGCTGCCGCCGCCCATGCCGCCGCCTCCGCAGCTTCCGAGGCCGTCCAGTCCGCAGCCAACGCCACCGCCGCCGCCGCCGCCGCCGCTGCCGCCTCCGCTGCACTGATCGATGCCCAGGTCCTCCATCATCTGGTACAGCTGGCGGCCTCGCTCGGCGTCGATGGAGCCCGGACTGCTCATGACTGCAGCAAACTGCTCAAACTATGGCAGTGGGCCAGGCCTGCGGACCTGAGAGGGCAGGCGGTGGGGGGGGGTGGCGGCTGGGGCCTCAGCTGTCTGGATGCCACGCCTCTCAATTGTCAAGAGTCTGAATGTAACAGTTGCAGAATGGCACTGGGGCTGCAGTCAGCGGCTGGAAGAGCTTCACTGAGAGGCAGAAATTTGACGGCGCGCAACAGACAATGGAGAGAGAAAAATAAAGTTGAGTCGCGCTCAAATCATCCCCTGCCAGCCTGGCTTGCTGTGCTTCTGTTCTGCCCGCTTTCACTGACGGCTTTCACTGCAGAGTATTGATTTACTCAGCCTAGTCACGAATGGGCTGACAGACAGACAGACAGACAGACAAACAGACAGACAGACAGACAGACAGACAGACAGACAGACAAACAGACAGACAGACAGACAGACAGGCAGACAGGCAGACAGACAGACAGACAGACAGACAGACAGACAGACAGACAGACAGACAGACAGACAGACAGACAGACAGACAGACAGACAGACAGACAGACAGACAGACAGACAGACAGACAGACAGACAGACAGACAGACAGAAAGACAGACAGACAGACAGACAGACAGACAGACAGACAGACAGACAGACAGACAGACAGACACAGAGGGACTGAAAGCAGGTAGCGGGCAGTGGGCAGCTGCACAGGAAAGCGAAGTCATCGAGGCTACGCAGGGATGGCTGTGCAGCGGCGGTGTTTTGGGATCAGAAATCACAGCCAGTGGGGAGGGGGGATTGCAGTCAGCCGCCAGAGATCCGGGAGAAGGCGGCCGCGCCAAGCCAGCTGCGGGCAACGGCAACGCACTGGGCGGGAAGCTGCACAGAAATAGAAACGATGGAGCTACTGGAATCGAATCCGGGAAGCTGATGGGGGAGGGTAGGATGAAGGGGAAGGGAAACACTGGAAGTACGGCTGGCTGTTGCAAATTCTAATTAGCATTTCTGCCCAGAGATTCACTGGCAACCCCGGGGGAGGGGGGGTGGCCAGCCATCCAACAAGAAAACATTGGGGCGACGGCTGGCGCAGCGCAAAAATCACGTCGCAAATGGTTACGGGCAGGCGTGTCGTGTCGGCTTCAATAAAGAAATTGCGCGTATTGGAATGCGGCGCTATTTGGTTGACGCGGAGAGACACTGGCGGAGGTGGTCACGGGGACCCAGGTGTGACTTCCAGGACTTGAGGGTTAGGGGTGGGAAGAGGCTTATCTCTGCTGGATTTAGGTGAAAATAGTCTGCAGAGCTGCTGAACATGTCATGATAGTGTTTATCTTGATAAGCATCCCATCTCCCTACCCAGGCAGTCATGAACAATATCTGGGAATAATTTCCTCTGCTGGTACCCGGCAATGACTGCTTCGAAATTGACTATTATAGGATCAGGAAATGTTAAAGGTGAGAAAATGGCTTGCATGGATAGAGAAGCTATGGATTAAGCTATGGATTAGATTGGATTGGATTGGGAGGCAGCGGCGCCCACTGGAGCCTCATGGGAGGCAGCGGCGCCCGCTGAAGCTCCGTGGGAGGCAGCGGCGCCCACTGGAGCCTCATGGGAAACAGCGGCTAGCGGCGCCCACTGAAGCTCCGTGGGAGGCAGCGGCGCCCGCTGAAGCTCCGTGGGAGGCAGCGGCGCCCACTGAAGCTCCGTGGGAGGCAGCGGCGCCCACTGGAGTCTCATTGGAAACAGCGGCTAGCGGCGCCCACTGAAGCTCCGTGGGAGGCAGCGGCGCCCCACTGAAGCTCCGTGGGAGGCAGCGGCGCCCTGCTGAAGCTCCGTGGGAGGCAGCGGCGCCCGCTGAAGCTCCGTGGGAGGCAGCGGCTAGCGGCGCCCCGCTGAAGCTCCGTGGGAGGCAGCGGCTAGCGGCGCCCCGCTGAAGCTTTGTGGGAGGCAGCGGCGCCCGCTGAAGCTCCGTGGAAGGTCCCCCTAACTGAGCAAAGCATTACCTGGACCAGCGCTCGAGCGCATCAACTCAGAGCGACAGGAGTAAAGTCAGCAACAGACTGGCATGCCTCCTTGATCTGAACTCGGTAGTCCTCTCCGGCTGTCCTCTCGTCCTTGCCAATAACTCGATATTGATTGACTGACAGTTTTATAATGACGATCCCGATCCGCCTTGGCCAACGTCTTCTGTCTCTAGCTCTCTCTCTCTCTCTCTTGGTCTCTCTTACTCTCTTTTTCAACTATACGCTTAATCGTCTCTTATTCGTTCCTATATTATACTGTCTAGTGGCGGGCCAAATCCCCTCTAAAGCTTTTTGTCTCTTTGGAAATTTTTAGCCGCTGCTGCTGACTCGCCTTGGCAAAGAACGGGCGCAGCTGCCCCTCCCGCTCTCTCTCTCTCTCTTCGCTGATCTGTGCACCCCGACGCACAAGGGTGGGTTGGTCAGTGTTGGCGACCAATGGCAAATCTGGACTGCAATACGGTAACCTCATTGGCTTACTATTCACTGTTTTAGTTTATTCAATGCCACCTCCCTCCCCACTTCTGACTGGCAGGTTTCAGTTTCTCTGTTCTGTGCTGGGCCTTCTGTTCAATCCTCGCTGCGGATCACTTGGACCCGGCTTATTTGTCTGGCGTCCTTTCGAATCGGGGAGATGCAGACGGCAGACAGGAGTGCAAGGGAGAGGAGAAATGGGAAGCGGAAAGATGGGGGAGACGGTGCATGGGAGAAGGTGGAGAGGAGAGGGTGGAGAGGAGAGGGTGGAGAGGAGATGGTGGAGAGGAGAGGGTGGAGAGGACAGGGTGGAGAGGAGAGGGTGAAGAGGAGAGGGTGGAGAGGAGAGGGTGGAGAGGAGAGGGTGGAGAGGAGAGGGTGGAGAGGAGAGGGTGGAGAGGAGAGGGTGGAGAGGAGAGGGTGGAGAGGAGAGGGTGGAGAGGAGAGGGTGGAGAGGAGAGGGTGAAGAGGAGAGGGTGGAGAGGAGAGGGTGGAGAGGAGAGGGTGGAGAGGAGAGGGTGGAGAGGAGAGGGTGGAGAGGAGAGGGTGGAGAGGAGAGGGTGGAGAGGAGAGGGTGGAGAGGAGAGGGTGGAAAGGAGAGGGTGGAGAGGAGACGGTGGAGAGGACAGGGTGGAGAGGAGAGGATGAAGAGGAGAGGGTGGAGAGGAGAGGGTGGAGAGGAGAGGGTGGAGAGGAGATGGTGGAAAGGAGAGGGTGGAGAGGAGATGGCGGAGAGGAGAGGGTGGAGAGGAGATGGCGGAAAGGAGAGGGTGGAGAGGAGAGGTTGGAGAGGAGACGGTGGAGAGGAGAGGTTGGAGAGGAGAGGGTGGAGAGGAGAGGTTGGAGAGGAGAGGGTGGAGAGGAGAGGGTGGAGAGGAGATGGCGGAAAGGAGAGGGTGGAGAGGAGAGGTTGGAGAGGAGAGGGTGGAGAGGAGAGGGTGGAGAGGAGAGGGTGGAGAGGAGAGGGTGGAGAAGAGATGGCGGAAAGGAGAGGTTGGAGAGGAGAGGTTGGAGAGGAGAGGTTGGAGAGGAGAGGGTGGAGAGGAGAGGGTGGAGAGGAGAGGGTGGAGAGGAGAGGGTGGAGAGGAGAGGGTGGAGAGGAGAGGGTGGAGAGGAGAGGGTGGAGAGGAGAGGGTGGAGAGGAGATGGTGGAGAGGAGATGGTGGAGAGGACAGGGTGGAGAGGAGAGGGTGAAGAGGAGAGGGTGGAGAGGAGAGGGTGGAGAGGAGAGGGTGGAGAGGAGAGGGTGGAGAGGAGAGGGTGGAGAGGAGAGGGTGGAGAGGAGAGGGTGGAGAGGAGAGGGTGGAAAGGAGAGGGTGGAGAGGAGAGGGTGGAGAGGAGAGGGTGGAAAGGAGAGGGTGGAGAGGACAGGGTGGAGAGGAGAGGGTGGAGAGGAGAGGGTGGAGAGGAGAGGGTGGAGAGAAGAGGGTGGAGAGGAGAGGGTGGAGAGGAGAGGGTGGAGAGGAGAGGGTGGAGAGGAGAGGGTGAAGAGGAGAGGGTGAAGAGGAGAGGGTGGAGAGGAGAGGGTGGAGAGGAGAGGGTGGAGAGGAGAGGGTGGAGAGGAGAGGGTGGAGAGGAGAGGGTGGAAAGGAGAGGGTGGAGAGGAGACGGTGGAGAGGACAGGGTGGAGAGGAGAGGATGAAGAGGAGAGGGTGGAGAGGAGAGGGTGGAGAGGAGAGGGTGGAGAGGAGATGGTGGAAAGGAGAGGGTGGAGAGGAGATGGCGGAGAGGAGAGGGTGGAGAGGAGATGGCGGAAAGGAGAGGGTGGAGAGGAGAGGTTGGAGAGGAGAGGGTGGAGAGGAGAGGTTGGAGAGGAGAGGGTGGAGAGGAGAGGTTGAAGAGGAGAGGGTGGAGAGGAGAGGGTGGAGAGGAGAGGGTGGAGAGGAGAGGGTGGAGAGGAGATGGCGGAAAGGAGAGGGTGGAGAGGAGAGGTTGGAGAGGAGAGGGTGGAGAGGAGAGGGTGAAGAGGAGAGGGTGGAGAGGAGAGGGTGGAGAAGAGATGGCGGAAAGGAGAGGTTGGAGAGGAGAGGTTGGAGAGGAGAGGTTGGAGAGGAGAGGGTGGAGAGGAGAGGGTGGAGAGGAGAGGGTGGAGAGGAGAGGGTGGAGAGGAGAGGGTGGAGAGGAGAGGGTGGAGAGGAGAGGGTGGAGAGGAGAGGGTGGAGAGGAGATGGTGGAGAGGAGATGGTGGAGAGGACAGGGTGGAGAGGAGAGGGTGAAGAGGAGAGGGTGGAGAGGAGAGGGTGGAGAGGAGAGGGTGGAGAGGAGAGGGTGGAGAGGAGAGGTTGGAGAGGAGAGGGTGGAGAGGAGAGGGTGGAGAGGAGAGGGTGGAAAGGAGAGGGTGGAGAGGAGACGGTGGAGAGGACAGGGTGGAGAGGAGAGGATGAAGAGGAGAGGGTGGAGAGGAGAGGGTGGAGAGGAGAGGGTGGAGAGGAGATGGTGGAAAGGAGAGGGTGGAGAGGAGATGGCGGAGAGGAGAGGGTGGAGAGGAGATGGCGGAAAGGAGAGGGTGGAGAGGAGAGGTTGGAGAGGAGAGGGTGGAGAGGAGAGGTTGGAGAGGAGAGGGTGGAGAGGAGATGGTGGAGAGGAGATGGCGGAAAGGAGAGGGTGGAGAGGAGAGGTTGGAGAGGAGAGGGTGGAGAGGAGAGGGTGGAGAGGAGAGGGTGGAGAGGAGAGGGTGGAGAAGAGATGGCGGAAAGGAGAGGTTGGAGAGGAGAGGTTGGAGAGGAGAGGGTGGAGAGGAGAGGGTGGAGAGGAGAGGGTGGAGAGGAGAGGGTGGAGAGGAGAGGGTGGAGAGGAGAGGGTGGAGAGGAGAGGGTGGAGAGGAGATGGCGGAAAGGAGAGGGTAGAGAGGAGATGGCGGAAAGGAGAGGGTGGAGAGGAGAGGTTGGAGAGGAGAGGGTGGAGAGGAGATGGTGGAGAGGAGAGGGTGGAGAGGAGAGGGTGGAGAGGAGATGGTGGAGAGGAGACGGTGGAGAGGAGATGGTGGAGAGGAGATGGTGGAGAGGAGACGGTGGAGAGGAGACGGTGCAGAGATCGTGAAGGATGAGTGAGGAGAGAGTGAATTGAATTCCAGACGGGGGGCATACTAGATGTAGTGGCGAAATTGAAAGCCAGTTCACCCGAATCAATAGGGTGCTGGATAAACGCCCAGTCCAATTTGTAATGATTGATTTCCTAGAAGCAGACGCAGGGTCCGCTTCTGTTAGGGCAGACTTTGGTAATATAATAACTAAACTCCGTTGGTTGAGGCTCTCGCTGTCTAACTGTAAATATCTTTGCTTGATTCTGCGACCGACCGTCTGCAGGAGTCTCGGGACTAAGTATACGTGGAGAGCATCTCATAATATCTGTTGCTGTTCACCTCAGTCTCCCCTCAGACCGGTTGCGGCTTCCTTCCTCTGCTTATCGCTGATCTCACCACTCCCCGCCCTCATATCCCTGATCCGCGCCCAGCGGCTGGAGACTCGGCCCAAGCGGGCGGATTCTACAGTCCCAAGGGACTGTCGAACCGGCCTGCTACGAGTAATAAATCACTGGCTGATGGAGGCCGGGATTCAGCAGTTACGGATGCCGGGAGACTTTGAAATTGAAAACGAATCAGTTTTTTCTAGAAAACACCCCCTTAATTTTCTTAGTTAAGCGCTGATGCACTGGTGCACGAATCGCGAATTTCTGTGTGCTGTTCAAGTGCACATTTATGAAAATACCACCCAGAGACGGAGTGGCCGGCCCTAATACTCTCTCTTAATTAGCAGCCTAAAGGTGGGACGCAAAATGAATGCGCAGCGCATGGTTTATGGCATCCGGCATAGATGCTGCGCCTTCGATAGTCGCCGGTGTGCGCGGACAATTTTTTCTTGCTTTTGAATTTGCTTTTGTAATCCAGTGCAACCTTTTGTACAACCTTGGGGGAGCGCGCGAGAGAGATTTGAAGAGAGGCAAGAGGGGGGATTTCGATTAAACAATGTTTGTATCCCACTCTGGAATTTTAAAAATCATGTCAGGCTGAGATCCCAAGGTAGACTATTGCTGGGGATTAGACGTCCTGGAATATCGATTGATGAATGACATCCTTCTAAATCCGATTAGAAAAGAAAGGCTTATAATTGGGCAAGAGATTACAGAATTCATCAATCATTATTTTGTAGAATACGGGTGTAATTAAAAGGCCTAATCTGATGTCTTTGATAGAGGGGTGGGCGTTGGGTTCTGCTGCAGTCGGGGGACTGGGTGAGGGAGGAAAGTGGAGTGAGGTGGGGCGAGGGATGAAAGCGGAGTGAGGTGGAGTGAGGGATGAAAGCGGAGTGAGGTGGGTGTAGGATCTACTGCAGTCGGGGGCCTGGGTGAGGGATGAAAGCGGAGTGAGGTGGGTGTAGGGGCTACTGCAGTCGGGGGCCTGGGTGAGGGATGAAAGCGGAGTGAGGTGGGTGTAGGGGCTACTGCAGTCGGGGGCCTGGATGAGGGAGGAAAGCGGAGTGAGGTGGGTGTAGGGGCTACTGCAGTAGGGGGCCTGGGTGACGGAGAAAAGCGGAGTGAGGTGGGTGTTACCACTAGGGCAGACAGTTCTGGTCGCATTAGTCAGGAAGAAAGAGGAAGGAAGAAGGTAGAACAGATGTAAAAGCAAAGCTGAAACCGCGTTGACCGTGAGGGTGTTTGCGCAGGTCACAGCGACAGGGCTTTATCTCGTATCCGAATAAAATGTCAAATTTGGAACGACAGTTCTCTGCAGCATGACGTCTGTCTCACTTCTCCTTTCACGGTCACTTAATTCCGCTAGCTCTCTATTGATGTTAGCTTTTGTGTTCTGTCATTTTAATCACGTTACATATGCGTCCCACGTTTCACATAGTCATTTATCTATCTATCTATCTATCTATCTATGTATCTATCTATCTATCTATCTATCTATCTATCTATCTATCTATCTATCTATCTATCTATCTATCTATCTATCTATCTATCTATCTATCTATCTATCTATCTATCTATCTATCTATCTATCTATCTATCTATCTATCTATCTATCTATCTATCTATCTATCTATCTATCTATCTATCTATCTATCTATCTATCTATCTGTCTATCTATCTATCTATCTATCTATCTATCTATCTATCTGTCTATCTATCTATCTATCTATCTATCTATGCAATTGCATCAGACTGCCAGCTTTGTCTGTCCTACCTTGAATTCGAAATCACTATCGTTGTGCAGCCCACGGCCTTGTCGGGTCAGCTGAAACTGTGAGCAGCACTCGTAAAAAGAATCGATTGTCTTTTATACCTCAACGCGGCATGAAACCAAGTCAAGCCGCCAGTGGAGTGTCAGCCCCTTTGCCAGTTCGGCCTCCATCTGAAAATATACTCTGATCAGAATGGGGCGTTTCCTTTTTCCCAGGCCGGCGAGAAATCATCTGCAGTGTCTGCGATGCGAAATCCGCTTAGACACGCCGATCTGTTTCTCTGACCAGTCATTTCCTCGGCTGTGGTTTGTGTAATACGATCCCCATAAGAGTCTCTTTCGCCATCAAGCACTTGCGTGGATTACCTACAGCTCGCGGGAAGCGGCTTAGTCGAGGCTGCTTTTACATTTAGCACCAGAGTTTCAAGGCGAATTCGCCATATATTGGGATTTTTAGTTTTCAGTCGTTGAAAGCGTTGTTACAGCAGCACATGGATGACACTGATCTATTTTGCTGCTCATAATATGTCTGGTTTGAAAGTATTCTATAGTTAGTGCATCTCAGGTTTTGAACACTTGATATGGCCAAATATTAACTACAAAAGACTCAAATAGCATTAAGTTTCGCATATGGTCTATCAAATTCTCAGCATAAAGATACGAAGTACATGTAGATGTGCTCGTATCTTTCTTCAGGTTGAGACAAACAAAATCCTATATTGAAATTGCAATACATTTGTTTCCATTTGAGTTATTAGTATCCAAAATTGAATCTGTGCCCGCGGTGCCCTATATAACATACCGAACAAATCATGATATGCACTTCTTTCCATAAGTGTCATATACTTTTTATCTTGACATGCAATAAAAATAAGATGTCTTCAGATATTATTACAAAAACATTGCCAAAGGCTTTTAGGAACCATGAATTATGAAGATCACCTTTCGTGAAATATTCTTTGTTGCGCAATCAAAAGGTTACCACCAGCGGCTTAAAATTTAATTGAAGTATAGATTGGCTTAAATATATATTTAAGATATCTTAAATATAAAGAAACATATATAATCTAAATGTGTCACTAGAAATTTAAAGACTATTGTATCAATATCATTATATCAGTTTTACCCTTGTTGTTATACTAAAATCGGTTCTAATGAAAATAGATCTATTTCAATATTGGAAACGAAGAGAGCTTTTTTGAAGGCACAATAAAAGTATACAAGAATTGCGCCGCCGGCTGCTTGCGTCTTTTTGCTCGAATAGGGCTATCCTTAATAATAGATAAATAAGAGTTCCGGTTCATTAAATCCTGAACCTGAACTTTTATTGCTTTTCCCACAGTCACTTGTTCGTAGTTTTATAAAAAAATACTTCATCATTGTGCATTAATTTCGGTTGTCTTCTCACTGAAATCGAAAAACTAAATATGGATTTCAGCTTGGATGATGCTAACCATCTTCAAGTTTTAGGTGAAATTATCCAACGCGAATTAGAGAAAATTGATATCGAAGGACTGATTAGAGATAGAAACCTAGTAGGCCAGGATGCCAATGAATTGCTAGGCAGTGATCTTTTTAGTCATGATTTTCATGACCATGTGCACACCGAGACAACAAGACCCAAAGGAAGACTTGAAGCTGAACTTGTTTCAAATAAAGAAGTTCAAAACATTGTTGAAGAAGTGAAGGATAAAGTATTGTCGCAAATGAACCTGTCTGCATCTAATCCACAAATAAAAGAAGTGCAGGGCAAAACATGTAAGTATAACATCTTTCAAAATTTGTTACTTGTACCAGTGCCATACTTGCATTTATTTTATTATAATAATTCAAGGGAAGTTTTAGTTAGGCTATATTATTGATTATAGGCCCCTATACTTAAAAGCCTAAGCAGGTATTTGTGTATATCAAGTAGAATGTTATTATAAAATATTATTTTTTTGCTTTTCTAACCATTTTAACAGCTTTTTAAATTAAAATTCAGGTATTATTTAAAATATAAGAATAAATATTATTATCTTTTATATTTTATGCCTTCATTGATTATTATTTATGATAAAAATAACTTATAGAATAGTTAACTTTTATTCTAATTAAATAAAAAGGGGGCAGCGAGGCAGGTCACTTAGCCATTAAAAACGGCTAAAGCCCACTTGTTTTACCAAATAGATTCTAAATTAAAAAAATTGTGTCTTTTAATTTTATAAAAAGTTGTAAAAAATTATATGGCATATATTTAAAAATAACAAATAGCCAAATAAAATATATATGAATGCATTTTGAAGATTGTAAATAATGTTTGATTTATTTATGATTTTTAAATGTTTGTTATAGTTTTTTGAAGAAAAAAATTAAATTGATAGAATAATAAATATACACAAAATTTTTAATAATCTAATTTAAGTATTAATATTAGATTAGTAAATTTATATGATCCAAGCTATAATAATATATAATTATTAATATCATTACTTATAACTATAATGTATAGTATAAAAGGCCAATTTAATACTACAAAGAAAGTAGTAAATAAGTAAACCAAGTGTATTTGACATTTTTTAACTGAGTTATAGTAATTCTATATATAAGCAAAATGAATTTGAAGAAACTAATATCAAAACTGCTGACTTTCCTAAAAAATGGTTGGAAATCTATAAAATCTGGTGTTTCCTGATCTGGCTTGAATAAATAAGTGAATATTTGCAAGACAGCCATTGTCATCTCTGGTGCAATGACTTTAGAGCAAAATTGCCCCACAACCAGCGCTGACGGCAATTCTGCCCCATTCTGCTGACTCACTGAGCACTCTGCCATGTACTCTACCATTAGGCTGCAGACATGTACTCTCTCTGTGCCTTGGGGGTTGTCCCTCATAAATTCAAATCGCATGACAATTAATATGGCCACGCATCTCTTGTAGGTATACAGCCTTCATTTATTTTTACTCAATGTGTTCCCTGAATCCGCAGACGAGGCGGTGGCCAACGGCCTCTCCCGCGGGGCAGTCTTCCTAGCGCTCGAGGTGCACGAAGGCCGCGCCTTTGTCGGCTTGGGCGTCGGCGACTCCGACGATGAAGCCGCTCAGATGAGCCTCCACCTGGCTTTCGGGCCGGGCGGCCAGCGGTTTCACTCCCGGCAATTTGCCTGCGTCAGCAATCCCAAAATTGGCGAGACATTCTACATTGAGCTGGCCAAGCCCGGGCTGGGCGATGCCTCTCTGCTGGGCCTGTCCGACCCGCTGCACCTGGTGCTGCTGCGGCACGACTCTGGCGAACACCGTCAGCTGGTCAGCAGTACAGAATTCGACTGGCGGCCCCTGCTGTGCGAGGCCTCCTTGGCTATGCGGCGCAGCGTCCGGCTCAATGGGGTTGGCGCCGAGGCGCAGGTGTCCGCCGGCCTGCTTGATGTCACTGCAAGGCTGCTGTACAGCGGGACGAGACAGGTGAGCGGCTGTAAATCTAGGAAGAGGGCTGGTTGCTAAGGGGATCTGGCAAGAGAGTTGGTTACTAAGGAGGTCTGGCAAGAGAGTTTGTTGCTAAGGCGATCTGGCAAGAGAATTGGTTGCTAAGGCGATCTCGCCAGAGAGTTGTTGCTTAAAAGATCTGGCCAGAGAGTTGGTTGCTAAGGGGATCTGGCTAGCGAGTTGGTTGCTAAGGAGATCTCGCCAGAGAGTTGGTTGCTTAAGAGATCTGGCCAAAGAGTTGGTTGCTAAGGTGATCTCTCCAAAGAGTTGGTTGCGGTTGCTAAGGGGATCTGGCAAGAGAGTTGGTTGCTAAGGGGATCTGGCCAGAGAGTTGGTTGCTAAGGGAATCACGGGAAGATAATTTCTGAAGGATCTGAAGAGTTGGTTGCTAAGATCTGGGAAATTGGTTGCTAAGGTCTGGGAAGTTGGTTTCTAAGGTCTGGGAAGTTGGTTCCTAAGAGAATATGCATAAGTTAGTCGCTGATTATCCAAACCCAGATTGACAGGTTCAGCCCGGATCTGGTGCAGCAGCAGCTGGCCATGGAGCGCGGCAGGCGCGAGAACTCCGAGCGCCTATTTGTGCTCTACGCCAGCCAGTGGTGGAGCGAGTACTGCGCCGCCCGCGCGGCCAACGCCGACCGCCTAGTGAAGATATTCGCCAAAGACGAGTGCGGCCGGGACCGCCCGGTCTTCGAACTGGTCAAGCCGCTGCGCGCCGGCCGCCTCATCGAGTCGCCGCGGCACGCCGCCAGATTCGTCGCCTGCCTGCAGTACGAGCGGGCGGCTGCGCTGGGTTGCGGCCTGGCCGACATGTGGTGCAGCCGGCACGCTTTCTTGGCCAGGGGCCGCGGCGACACCGGCGACCACGCCGCCCTGCTCTGCTCGCTGCTGTTGGGCTTCGGCCTCGACGCCTACGTGGCGTTCGGCGCCAAAGCCCCGGCTTCCAGCTCTGGTGCTAACGCGGCCTCCGGCAGCCCGGTGGCCTGGGTGGTGACGCTCAGCCAGCTGGGCAGTTCGGCCGAACCGGCTTCTGTACACTTTTGGGACCCCGTCAATGGGCAGCGCTTTTTGCACAGGTAGGATGGCGCTTTCAGCCGACTGCAGCTCTTAATTATTGAATAGTTGGTTCTTAATTAGTCAAGCACCACCTCACTCCGCCAATTCTTCCTCCATACACTGAGTGCTCGCCGATTGGCTGACCCTGCCCCACTCCTTCTCTCATTGGTTGGCAGCCCACCCCACTCCGCCAATTCTTTCTGCATACACTGAGTGCGCACGGATTGGCTGACCCTGCCGCACTCTTATTTCATAGTAAAAATTCTAAAACTAGTATTCAAATTTCAGCGGTCAGCAGCAGTCGCAGCATCCCTACACCCGCATCGGCTGCCTGTTCAATCACCGGTCATTCTACGCCAACAATCAGGCCAGTGACGCGGTCGCCTCCTGCCGCTTCGACTTGGACGATTCCGCCAGATGGAAGCCGATGAGCGAGGAGGCGATCGGGGCGGCTTTGACTGGCGGTCCGACGCCGCCCGGTTGCTTAGCAACTCTGAGCGCCCCGCTATTGGACGCGGTGCGCGAGTCAAACCAATTCGAGCTGCGCCTGCGCGCCGCGGTGGCCGAACGGCGCGAAGCCGACGGTCTGGGCGCCACGCAGTGGGACGAAGAGCTCAGCTTCTGCCTGACCGGCGCCCTGGCCGGCTACGAGCAGGAACGCCTGCACGGAGTCGCCTTCGCCAACGAGGAATTCCAGGCCGCTATGAATCGTCTGGTGCCAGACGGGCACACCTTCCGGGGCTACCCGCTGCAGGTGCGTTCGGGCTCGCTTTTGCCGCCGAAAATGTGTGTCCATATTTATCTATTTATGTGTCAGGAGTGACTAGAATGTGTCAGGAGTGACTAGAATGTGTCAGGAGTTACTAGAATGTGTCAGGAGTGACTAGAATGTGTCAGGAGTTACTAGAATGTGTCAGGAGTGACTAGAATGTGTCAGGAGTGACTAGAATGTGTCAGGAGTGACTAGAATGTGTCAGGAGTGACTAGAATGTGTCAGGAGTGACTAGAATGTGTCAGGAGTGACTAGAATGTGTCAGGAGTGACTAGAATGTGTCAGGAGTGACTAGAATGTGTCAGGAGTGACTAGAATGTATCAGAAGTGAATAGAATGTGTCAGGAGTGACTAGAATGTATCAGGAGTGACTAGAATGTGTCAGAAGTGACTAGAATGTGTCAGTAGTGACTAGAATATGTCAGAAGTGACTAGAATATGTCAGAAGTGACTAGAATGTGTCAGGAGTGACTAGAATGTATCAGAAGTGACTGAATGTGTCAGGAGTGACTAGAATGTGTCAGGAGTGACTAGAATGTGTCAGGAGTGACTAGAATGTGTCAGGAGTGACTAGAATGTGTCAGGAGTGACTAGAATATGTCAGAAGTGACTAGAATGTGTCAGAAGTGACTAGAATGTGTCAGGAGTGACTAGAATATGTCAGAAGTGACTAGAATGTGTCAGGAGTGACTGGAATGTGTCAGGAGTGACTAGAATGTGTCAGGAGTGACTGGAATGTGTCAGGAGTGACTAGACCATTAATCGATCGCCCTAATCCAGGTTCTGCACCGGGACCCGCGCCGGGCCCTGGCCGCTGCTCTCCGGTCGCCGGTCGGCCGGGAGGTGGTGTTCTGTCGCGGTGACCGGGTGCGGCTGTGCGCCCGGGCTCGGGTGGTGTGTTACGCTGAGTCAGCCTGCGCCACCTGGCTCATGATCGGCTGCACCTATCAGGCCGCGTTGTGAGTGCTTGATGTGCTGCTTGATCTACGAGTTCAGCTAACAATCTGTAGAGCTGCTCATTCACTCATGTTATTTATCCACCTAAATCTGTTGTGATTTGCTGCACATGAAGGGCCGGCCACTTGTGTGCAAAAATTCAGAACAGCATCCGACTTTTAATCGAGTTTAATTGAATCTGACCAATTAGAAGTACATTTTTTCATGCAACAAAATGTACTTTTTTTCAAGTACTCCTTTCTTATTCATATTTTTTCTATTGTTTCTCAATATAATATTCCACTATTTCTGTGAAATACATGTTACGGTTAGTTTTTCTTATTGTTTAGTTTTTTTAGCCATGCAGTTTAGGGCAGAAGATCTGATGAAATAAAATATATTGTCTCACTTTTAACTTTTTTTAATCATTGCTGATGATTTCTGATGATTGCTGATGATTGCTGATGATTGCTGATGATTGCTGATGACTGCTGATGATTGCTGATGATCCAAGGGTTGCTGATGATCCAAGGGTTGCTGATGATCCAAGGGTTGCTGATGATCCAAGGGTTGCTGATGATCCAAGGGTTGCTGATGATCCAAGGGTTGCTGATGATCCAAGGGTTGCTGATGATCCAAGGGTTGCTGATGATCCAAGGGTTGCTGATGATCCAAGGGTTGCTGATGATCCAAGGGTTGCTGATGATCCAAGGGTTGCTGATGATCCAAGGGTTGCTGATGATCCAAGGGTTGCTGATGATCCAAGGGTTGCTGATGATCCAAGGGTTGCTGATGATCCAAGGGTTGCTGATGATCCAAGGGTTGCTGATGATCCAAGGGTTGCTGATGATCCAAGGGTTGCTGATGATCCAAGGGTTGCTGATGATCCAAGGGTTGCTGATGATCCAAGGGTTGCTGATGATCCAAGGGTTGCTGATGATCCAAGGGTTGCTGATGATCCAAGGGTTGCTGATGATCCAAGGGTTGCTGATGATCCAAGGGTTGCTGATGATCCAAGGGTTGCTGATGATCCAAGGGTTGCTGATGATCCAAGGGTTGCTGATGATCCAAGGGTTGCTGAAAGGTTGCTGATGATCCAAGGGTTGCTGAAAGGTTGCTGATGATCCAAGGGTTGCTGAAAGGTTGCTGATGATCCAAGGGTTGCTGATGATCCAAGGGTTGCTGAAAGGTTGCTGATGATCCAAGGGTTGCTGATGATCCAAGGGTTGCTAAAAGGTTGCTGATGATCCAAGGGTTGCTAAAAGGTTGCTGATGATCCAAGGGTTGCTAAAAGGTTGCTGATGATCCAAGGGTTGCTAAAAGGTTGCTGATGATCCCAGCTGTAAAGGCTCAATTAATAGCGAATGGAAAAAGCTCAGGCTTCCACTTAGCCTTGCGTGCTATTATATATTGTGGTTGATCGATTTGCAATACGATGTACATATAGCCAGAAGGGCCGAAGCTCAAGCCGATTGGCTGCAGAAGAGAGAAGAACTGAATGGGGTGGGGGTTGGAAGGGTTAAGTTGGCTAGCGGGAGAGAGAGTACATTGAACAGCGGGGCTGACAAGAGCGCGCAGCGCACGGGGACGGCTCACACCAGCCTTTGGTCTTTACTATTGATAAACCTTGAATAAGATGATCCTAAACACCCAACAATCAAGTCATTCAGTAACAACGACAACAGCGAAATACGCTGACGGATCAAACCTAGACAGTCCTAACAGCATCACAGGGCCCGTCTCAGGGCTTCGGTGGTAGCAGAACCCGCCGCAATGCATACGGAATGCGGGGCGCCGGCGTTCGCTAGCAGGCCAGTCGACGAAAGTATGCGTTTGTCCGCGCCGGTAGGATGCCTGCTGCGTCAGTATTCTTCAGCTGTTGTCCGCGCCGGTAGGATGCCTGCTGCGTCAGTATTCTTCAGCTGTTGTCCGCGCCGGTAGGATGCCTGCTGCGTCAGTATTCTTCAGCTGTTGTCCGCGCCGGTAGGATGCCTGCTGCGTCAGTATTCTTCAGCTGTTGTCCGCGCCGGTAGGATGCCTGCTGCGTCAGTATTCTTCAGCTGTTGTCCGCGCCGGTAGGATGCCTGCTGCGTCAGTATTCTTCAGCTGTTGTCCGCGCCGGTAGGATGCCTGCTGCGTCAGTATTCTTCAGCTGTTGTCCGCGCCGGTAGGATGCCTGCTGCGTCAGTATTCTTCAGCTGTTGTCCGCGCCGGTAGGATGCCTGCTGCGTCAGTATTCTTCAGCTGTTGTCCGCGCCGGTAGGATGCCTGCTGCGTCAGTATTCTTCAGCTGTTGTCCGCGCCGGTAGGATGCTTGCTGCGTCAGTATTCTTCAGCTGGCATTTTGCTCTGAATATTCTGACGTTTGAAGTTATTGCATATTTTAAATGCTCTTTCTTGCGCGCATGCTGTATCGACAACGTTAAAAAATATTGATACCTTCTGATACGCTGGTACATCCCATATACGGACCGACAGTTCCTCAAGTCCCGACAGTGATAAAACTACTGGTTCCAACGGGCTTGGTTAGGTAAACTGCCAGCCCCTATCTGTGAGAGCTTAAAAAGTGCTCATACGTGGAAATTTTCAAGCTAACAGCTATTGACAGGCAGTTGGACAGTATGAAATTTCCCATGCAGTGCACTTTTGCTTCTGTTGACTGCTGCAAAGATATCGCAAAATTGATTGAAACAAAATCAATTGGTACAGAAGAAAATATCGATAACGGCTTTTGACAGCTCTGACAGGCCGTGAGCGGCATGACAGTCCGAGACCGCGTCACCTACAGCGCCACCAGCGGCACCATAAATGAGAGCCCAGCGACCGAGCCCGAGACCCAATCAGCAACTCGACCCAGCAGCCAGTCTCAAGAAGCCAGCAACCAAAGCACCCAGCTCAGCAGCCATGTACAAGCTCGTCTGTCTGTTCGCTCTCGTGGCCTTCGCCGCCGCCGCCTACACTCCGGAGCAGAAGAACGAGGTCGTGAACGACATCATTCACGAGGTCGTTCCCGTGATCAGCATCGACACCAACTGCCTGCTGCAGAACGGCATCGACTCCGTGAACTGCCTGATCTCAAACGTTGCCTCCTGCTACTTCGCCCACGGCACCAACATCAGCCAGCTGGCCGGCTGCCTGGCCAACAAGTGCGGCGGCAGCGCCATCCAGATCATCAGCTGCATCAAGCTGTAACTGCTCTGTATGTCAGAGTGATTCGAAAGAAATATTTTATCTGAAGGCACGTTAAATAAATGACAGCAGATTAAAAGCTACCAAAATCGCTTTGGCAAAGCATACGCTCGAATTTTAATTGCTTCATTTACTTTGTGTTTACTAAGTGGAAGTGTTGACGATAAAATAATTGAGGTGTAGAGTGTCAACTTACTGTACTTCCTGTAGTCAGGACGACTCGTATAGACTGAAGTACTTGTGTCGTTATTGAATGCACATTAGTCTCTCACTTAACGCGTTGTGGACGCACTTTTATCGGATATAATCGCTCATGAATTTCTGCTTCCAGTCATTCTACTGTTAGTAGCACGATTTGAAGTCTTCTTCAATTTATTTCATCCTTTGTCATGATTTTAGCGAAGCCTCAGTCCCCAGTTCGCTGCGACTTGTCCCTCCCGTCTCTGTATTATTGCGAGCAAATCATAAAATTTGGCCTGGATTTCAACAAACTGGTTCAGCCAATCGCAATCGACGTGTTCCGGTATAACAAGTCGCGAGCCAGCTTGGCGACTATTAAAATCTTGTTGATTGGACTCGACCGCAGGGACATCAGGGGTCATGGCACTTCATCTGGGAACGCCCCGCCTTTACTCAGGACAGGCTCACCTACGTCGGCCCAAACCCGGACCTCTCCGACGTTTTCGGGCTCGAGAATATTTGCCAGCTCGTCCGCTACCTAAGAGTTGCCGGGCAAGCGACTATCCACCTTCTGGACTCTCCGGAGGGGGGTCGCGCCGCCCCAAATTGCTGTAGAATCGAATAGGGTCACGGCGCTAGAGTCTGACGATCTACTGTGTACCCACGTGCAGTATGCTAAATAAATCTGTTTCTTGCAAAAACAAATATTGTTTTTGTCATGCTATTAACTCATGTCATGCTACTCTTAACTCCTAAATCCTTAAGAGTGTCCCAACTCCTAGCTCCTAGCTGGCTTTTCTGTGCTATAGAATCAAGAGTAAATTTTAAGAGCTAGGAGGCTCCTTAAAGACGTTGGGATACTCCTTGGTGAATTTAGGAGACTGTGGCGGCCAGACTGGTGCGCCGTTGAGAGCGGGGCCCGCCTGTACACAGGCCCCTGCACGCCTGGCTGCTGGGGAGTTTTTCCCAGCCAGCCAGTTCGCTCTGACTCACACCTCCCTATTCTCTCAAGTATAAAGACTATGCTTAAACAAATATACACAAGATCTTTTGCTCGCTTGCTGCTTTTCAAGCTTCCACTCGCAAGCCGCTTCATTGGTGAGCCCTACGCAGCCATTTCGTGCAATGGCCCAACAAACCGACTCTGCTGTGTCCCTAAAGCTGCCCACGTTTTGGGCGGCCCAGCCTCGAGCCTGGTTCATCCAGGCCGAAGCTCAGTTCACCCTGAGAGGCATCACTCAGGACGATACCAAGTACGCCCATCTGGTCGCAGCTCTTGACCAGCAGACAGCAGAGCGCCTGCTCGATGTGCTCGAGGCTCCTCCGGAGGCGAACAAGTACGCTCAGCTGAAGGAGCGCCTCAACAGCACTTTCGATTTGACTCCTCAGCAGCATGTCTGGCCTTGGTGACCGGCGGCCTTCCGAGCTGATGGACGAGATGCTCGCCCTGCTGGGGAATCACCGCCCCTGCCTGCTATTCGAGGAGCTGTTCCGCCAGCAGCTGCCACCGGAAGTACGCATGGCCATGACAACCGTCAGTTTCGCGGACCCCCGGGCAGCAGCGCAGGAGGCAGACAAGCTCTGGGCCAGCCGGCCGCAGCTGGTGGCGGCCTCCGTCCAGCAGCCGGCGGTAGAGCCGGCCCAGCAAGCCCAGCCGGCAGTCTTTGCGGCCAGCAAGGGCGCCAGACAGAGACGGCCCCAGCAGCACCGCCCGGACGACGGCCTGTGTTTCTTTCACCGTCGTTTCGGTGCGAAAGCCCGCCGCTGTGAGCTCCCGTGCAGTTTCCAGGGAAACGGGCAGGCCGGCCGTCAGTGAATAGCTCGACGGCCGGCAACAGCAGCAGCCTGCTCCTCATCCCGGATGTGCAGACGGGCCGGCGTTTTTCTGGTCGACACCGGCGCCGAGGTCAGCATTTTCCCCGTCGCTGGTTCCGACGCCCGCCTGCACTCGCCAGGCCCGCCGCTTTTCGCAGCCAACGGCAGCCTCATCCGAACCTTCGGCACCCGCCAGCTCACGTTGGACCTCGGCATCCGGCGCTGCTCCTGGCCGTTCCTTCTGGCCGAGGTCTCCCGCCCGCTGATCGGCGCCGACTTCCTGCGGCACCACGGCCTGCTGGTGGACCTGCCGCACCGGCGCCTCCTGGACGCCCGCTCGCTCGCCAGCGTGCACCTGCTGGACGGCGCGGGGCCCGGACTGCAACTCGCCGCAGCCGCCGCTGCGGACCCGTACAGCCAGCTGTTGGCCGAGTTCCCCGCCCTCACCGAGCCCAGTTTCCAGCGGGCTGAGCCACGACACGGGGTGGAGCACCACATCCCGACGCAGGGCCCGCCGGTCCATGCGCGCCCTCGCCGCCTGCCGCCGGACAAGCTGGCGGTGGCCAAGGAGGAGTTCCGGCTCCTGGAGCAGCTCGGCATCGTTCGCCGGTCCAACAGCCCTTGGTCCTCGCCGTTGCATATGGTCCCAAAAGCCTCCGGTGGCTGGCGGCCCTGCGGCGATTTCAGACGGCTAAACGACGCCACGGTGCCCGACCGCTACCCGGTGCCGCACATCCAGGACTTCTCAGTGCGCCTAGCCGGCTGCTCGGTCTTCTCCAAGATCGACCTGGTTCATGGCTACCACCAGGTGCCCGTGGCCGCAGCCGACGTGCCCAAGACCGCCGTGACCACCCCGTTCGGCCTCTTCGAGTTCCTGCGAATGCCATTCGGTCTCAAGAACGCTGCCCAGGCCTTCCAGCGGTTGGTGGACTCCGTCTGCCAAGACCTGGACTTTGTCTTCGCCTACATCGACGACTTCCTTGTCGCTAGCCGCAGCCCGCAGCAGCACCTGGAGCACCTGCGGACGCTTTTCCAGCGCCTGGCGGACAACGGCCTCATCGTCAACCCGGCCAAGTGCGAGTTCGGCCGCAGCGAGATCGACTTCCTCGGCCACCGGATCAGCGCCCAGGGAGCCGTGCCGCTGCCCGCCAAAGTCGATGCCATCGCCGGATTCGCACCGCCAGCCACCGTCAGGGCCTGGAGGAGTTCGCCGGCATGGTGAATTTCTACCACCGCTTCGTGCCGCGCGCCGCCCAGCTGCTGTGCCCCATCCACGCGGCCATGGCCGGCAAGGAGAAGTTCGTCCGGTGGACGCCCGAGCTGACCGCCGCTTTCGACGGAGCGAAGCGGGCGCTGGCCTCCGCCGCCATGCTGGCACATCCGCGGCCAGACGCGCCCATCGCCCTCACCGTCGACGCCTCCGATACCGCAGTCCGCGCCGCGCTCGAGCAGCGGGTTGGCAGCGCCTGGCAGCCGCTCGCCTTCTTCAGCCGGCAGCTGCGCCCGCCCGAGCAGAAGTACAGCGCGTTCGACCGCGAGCTGCTCGCCCTGTACCTGGCGGTCCGGCACTTTCGCTATTTCCTGGAGGGCCGCGCATTCACCGCTTTCACGGACCACAAGCCGCTGGTCGCCGCCATGTCCAAGATGTCCGACCCGTGGTCCGCCCGGCAGCAGCGCCACCTGGCCTACGTGTCCGAGTTCACCACGGACATCCAGCACGTGGCGGGCAAGGACAACTCGGTCGCAGACGCGCTGTCCCGCTGCACCGTCTCTTCCGTGCAGCCCCGGCTGCTCCCCGGCGTGGATTTCGCGTCCATGGCCCAGGCGCAGGCGGCCGATGCGGCCAGTCAGGCAGACGCCAGCCTGAGCAGCCTCCAACTTGAGCCGCTGCAGCTCAGCCCCGGTGTCGCCCTGCTCTGCGACATCTCCACGGGACGGCCGCGCCCGTTGGTGCCGCCGAATTTCAGACGCCCCGTCTTCGACGCCATCCACGGCCTCGCCCACCCGTCCGTCCGCAGCACGCGGCGCCTCGTGGCCGCCAAGTTCGTGTGGGCCGGCATGAACAAGGACGTTAGCCGGTGGGCCCGGTCCTGTGTCGCCTGCCAGACGGCCAAGGTGCACCGGCACGTCGCCGCCCCGGTTGGCAATATCCGCGTCCCGGACCAGCGCTTCGCCCACGTGCACGTCGACCTGGTGGGGCCGCTGCCGCCTTCACAAGGCTTCACGCATCTGCTGACCATTGTGGACCGTTTCACCCGGTGGCCGGAGGCGATCCTGATGACCGACACCTCCGCGGCCGCATGCGCCTCCGCCTTCATCGCCCACTGGATCGCCAGGTTTGGAGTGCCAAGCGACATCGCCTCGGACCGCTGTTCGCAGTTCACGTCGCAGCTGTGGTCCAACGTCTCACAGCTCCTCGGAATGCAGCTCCACCGGACAACGGCTTTCCATCCGCAGGCGAACGGGCTGGTCGAGCGTTTCCACCGGCAGCTGAAGTCCTCCCTCATGGCGCGACTGGCCGGACCAGCCTGGGTCAGCGAGCTACCCTGAGTGCTGCTCGGCATCCGGACGGCCCCAAGGAGGACCTGCCGGCATCGTCGGCCGAGCTGGTCTACGGTGCGCCCCTCTGCGTGCCTGGCGAGTGCCTGCAGCCCAGCCCGCCGGCCGGCGACCATGACCAGTTCCTCGCCCGGCTCCGCGGTGCCGTCCAGGCATTCCGGCCGACTCCGACGTCCCGTCACGGCAGCCGCCCCACAGCTTGGCCGGCCGCCCTCGACGCCTGCCAGTTCGTTTTCGTCCGGCGCGACGGCCACCGCCCTCCGCTGCAGCGACCTTACGACGGCCCGTTCAAGGTCCTCGAGCGGGACGCCAAAGCATTCCTGCTGGACCTGGGCACTCGCCGCGACCGGGTGTCAGTGGAGAGGCTGAAGCCAGCCGTCATCGACGCGGTCGACCCGTTCCCGACGCCGGCCCTGCGACCGAGAGGCCGCCCGCCGCGGCTGCCCGCTGAGCCGCCCCCAGCGCACTCTGCCGCCGACCCCGCCTCTTCAGCTGGCGACATTCCGCCGGCGGCCCAACGCACTGCTGCTTTCCCCAGCCGCCCACTGCCACCCCGCCGGTGCCGTCCGAGCCCGGCGGCCTTGGCCGAATAGCTTGGTGCTGGGGGGGGGGAGCTCTGTGGCGGCCAGACTGGTGCGCCGTTGAGAGCGGGGCCCGCCTGTACACACAGGCCCCTGCACGCCTGGCTGCTGGGGAGTTTTTCCCAGCCAGCCAGTTCGCTCTGACTCACACCTCCCTATTCTCTCAAGTATAAAGACTATGCTTAAACAAATATACACAAGATCTTTTGCTCGCTTGCTGCTTTTCAAGCTTCCACTCGCAAGCCGCTTCAAGACCTCATTAAGGTTTGTCGCGTGCTATAGAATAAGGAGCGGAGCGTAGGAGCTAGGAGCTAGGAATTGCCGTTTAGGAGTGAGTTTTAGGAGTGCGTGTCCTATAGAAGGAGCGAAACTCATTTCTAGCTCCTAACTCCTAGTTAAGACTTCAAAGGGCCAAATTTCACTCTTAGGTTATAGTAGGATCGTGTGATTCGTTTCTTTTTTCATGTTTTCGGACAGTGAGCTAGGCTCGGACGATGAGGGAGCTAATGATCGACGACGACCCAGACAATTTAAGCAGAGGATTAACTTTTTTGAAGAATATAATACTGTGTCACGATTTCGGCTCAATGAGAATCAACTCGCTAGCCTGACGAATCGAATTCGAAATCGAATTGAACACCGAACACGTTGTAACTATGCTTTAAGTGCCGAGCAGCAAGTGAGGCTTTCGATTCGTTTTTTGGCCAAAGGAGCAGACTATAGAACGATTGGAGATGCACATGGAGTCTCAAAAAGTAGTGTTTTCTACGCTTCATCACTTTAACAAACGCAACTTTTTGGTTTGCTTGCATTGTTTGAATTCACGA
Organism: Macrostomum lignano; assembly: GCA_002269645.1. Lineage (NCBI taxonomy): Eukaryota > Metazoa > Platyhelminthes > Macrostomidae > Macrostomum > Macrostomum lignano. The sequence continues at coordinate 208,540 of NIVC01001252.1, forward strand.
ATTGCTCCTATAGTTACTCCTTAAGGTGCGTACATTTAGGAGTTTAATATAGCACGCAGATTGGCAGACTCCTTAGCCAATCGCCTTACACTCCTTAGAACTCCTCCTCACTCCTATGCTGCACTCCTTAAAACAACTCCTAGCTCCTAACTCTTGATTCTTGAACTCTATAGCACACAAAATCGATTCGCTCCTTGCTAGGAGCACTCCTGACTCCTAACTCCTTACTCTTTGCTCTTAAATCTATAGCACGGGCCCCTGGGGACATCAAAACGGAACGGCCAATAGGGTTCTATGGCCCAGCACTTGAATCAACTCGAGACAGCAAGCCATAGACAACTTAATTTGTCATGCCATATGGAACGATGAGCCAAAATAGAAGGAACGGTGAGCCAAAATAGAAGGAACGGTGAGCCAAAATAGAAAGAACGGTGAGCCAAAATAGAAGGAACGGTGAGCCAAAATAGAAGGAACGGTGAGCCAAAATAGAAGGAACGGTGAGCCAAAATAGAAGGAACGGTGAGCCAAAATAGAAGGAACGGTGAGCCAAAATAGAAGGAACGGTGAGCCAAAATAGAAGGAACGGTGAGCCAAAATAGAAGGAACGGTGAGCCAAAATAGAAGGAACGGTGAGCCAAAATAGAAGGAACGGTGAGCCAAAATAGAAGGAACGGTGAGCCAAAATAGAAGGAACGGTGAGCCAAAATAGAAGGAACGGTGAGCCAAAATAGAAGGAACGGTGAGCCAAAATAGAAGGAACGATGAGCCAAAATAGAAGGAACGGTGAGCCAAAATAGAAGGAACGGTGAGCCAAAATAGAAGGAACGATTTGAGCTTTTCACAGAGGCAAGACGCTTTTGTTTTCTAACGATTCGTGGAGCTAAGTTACGGTCGTATAAATGGCACCGCAAATTTCTGTACGCGATCGACAGCGTATCATAGCCGCCTTGCACCGTGGACTGTCGATGACGGATGTTTCAGTTTTGTTAGGACTATCCGAAACTTCTGTTCACCGCATTCGGTCAACATTCGAACAAGCCAGCAGATTGGAAGCTTTGCCTCGTGGAGGACGCAAGGAAGAAAGCTGCAAAATGGACGCAGAGATGCAATTTTTTGCAACAAGAGGTGCAGCTAAATCCCTTTCTAACGCTAAATTCAATGGCTGAGAAGCTGGTTGGAAGCTTTCCTGTCAGGAAAGCCGCACGTGAGCCTTAAAACAATTGATCGAGCAATGGATGGTTTGCTCTTTACGATCAAACTTCCTACCAAGGGGACGGATGTGCGCCAAAACACCAACCGAGTCGAAAGCCTCGACGCCAGAAGCGAATACGCTAACGAAGTGTTGACCTTTTTATATTTGATGGTTTCAATTTGTGACTTAAAATGTGCTTCATTAATGTCTGTTTTTATTGTTTCTGTAAATAAAACTCAAACCGTTTCTTCTATTCCGGCTCATCGTTCCGATATGCATGACAAATCGAGTTGTCTATGGCTTGCTTTACCCGAGTCAATTCAAGCACTTGGCTATAGAATTCTATGGGCCGTTCCGTTTTGCATGCCCGCTGTTACACATAGCACGACAAAAGCCAGTGTTGGGCAAGTTACTCTGAAAAAGTAACTTCCGGTTAAGTCACTTCCGGTTCCAAGGAAAGTAACTTCCGGCACTTGTTCCGGTACCGGTACTTTTAAAGAAAAGTAACTTCCGGTACTTCCGTTACCGGTCTTTTCTAATTTTAAAGAACTGCCAATTAAAAAGTACTTAAACATGTCTTCGTGAAAAAACAAAAACATGTGTTGGTCTGGAGTTCAACATGATGTTATTTCTCAAATAAAGATGCTAGCTCGTACATAATGTTTTTTGTTATTAATATTTGAGTGAATAAATAACACCTTTGCAAAACAAAAATTAACTGTACACCAGGACGATTTGCATAAAAAATTTGGAGGCTGATTTTCAAATATTGATGCTGACTCTTGAGAAAAATGTATGGAGATAATTTTTGTCCAATATATGCGTCACAATGATCAGTGTAGAATACTTCAGGTGACTCAGTTTGTGTGGGCCATTCTCTTGTCGCCCTACTTATATATAGTATTGTGCTTGTATAGTATTGTACTTTTACAGTACTGTAATTATACTTTTGTAGTGCTGACTCATTTAGAATCAATAATAATATTCTGGGAGTCTTAGAAATGCCAGTTAACAGTTAACAAAAAGATACCGGACAACAAATTATGGCTGGAATTTGATAGATGGACCAATGCGCAAGACTTCAAAATAAATTGATGATAGTGTCTGCGCTGCAATTAGAAAATGAAAATTAGCCTCAAAAGAGTTAAAACTCAAAACCTTCTTAGAATGCATCACTCGTGTCGTCCTGCACGAACATCGAAATGAAGAAATCGGCCTTCAAAAGATGTTCCACGAATCACGAGTGTAGCGTCCTGGACCCTGGTGTACTGCTAGTTATGCTTGTTAGAAAGCTTGCGAAGGAGTTGTTATTTAGTGCTAAATTGACTGTTTGGCACCTAAAATTTCATGTTTAAGTACCGGATGACCGGACTTATCAAAAAGTAACTTCCGTTACCGAAGTCCGGCATTCTAAAAAAAGAACCGGAAAAAAGTGCCGCTTTAAAAAAAAGTAACTTCCGGTACTAAAAGTGCCGGAAGTGCCGGAACTTTGCCCAACACTGCAAAAGCAATATTTTAGCAGTCCTAAGCCTGCCGAAACGAGGGTGAAAGCAACGATGTCTGCCGCCAGCAAAAGTTGTCTATGGCCCCAAGTGGGCACAAAGAAACTATGTGTATATTTTGAGCTAATATTAGCATTAACATGAGATATTAACATTAACATGAGATAAACATTAGATAAATAGTCCATTGACAAGTCTTTCGATTTCTCACGCGGTATACCTTCTGACCTTAGTTTGATTGATTAAAGTTAAACTGAACGAAGAACAGGCGTAGATAGGAGTTGAGATACCTCACTGGCATATTCTCGATGTGATCAGGTAAATTCTCCGCGCGTAGAAACTTTTCGTTTGCGAATATACAATTCAGTTTGCTTAATCGTCGACTTCCGTTTACTTTCTTGCTCCACATGATGTAGGCCAGCTTCTTCTTCTTCGGTCAATTCACGAAACAGGTTTCCAACGTGATCGTCCGGCGTAGGATTGCGTAGTTCCTCATCAATTAGCCTCTCTTGCTCATCCGTCAGCCCTGTCCATTGACCGATTCTGTCGACATGGTCCCGAGGATCGAGATGCGTGATGAAATCGAGCTCATCTGAGCTCAATCCACTAATTTCGTCTTCGCGTATTGAAGAATAACGCAGCATATTCGACAAACAGTAAAGGAATAAAAACACGATGAATTTTTCTTTCTAACATGACTTCAACATGAATTAATATGACAGGTCTCGAGTGCTTAGGCCATAGAAAAGTCAAGAAGAAGCGGGCGAGAAATGAAGCCAATAGCTTACTTCAAATGGAATTGGACCATAGAATGGATTCAGCGGGCGTGAAATGGCATTTTTCGCCCGCTTCGTTGGCAGGCTTAGATTGGCTACAATATAATATAGTTAGGCTGTTGAGGGCAGAAATGAGCGAAACAGACGAGGCGCGATACTCTACACTGAATACTGCTAGGCATTCAGTGTAGAGAAAAGAAATATTGACTGCTGATAAGATCAGAAGCAGAGAAAAGAAGCAGTATGGTGTGCAGGGAACGTCATCAAAGTGACTGGAAACGTACGAGCTTTACTCTGGAACAGTTTGAAACTAAAGCATTTAATTTTTTGTATGTAGGATATAAGCTGACATGACGGATGCTACTCAACAAGCAATGCAATGGAAGAAAAAAATTTTCCAACTCTCATTGGAGAAAGTAATAAAAATAAATACGTACCTGCTGTACACGCTGGAAGGCATAATAAAAGAGTATGCAGGAGTCTGTAGACACTTGCGGCCACTTCAGATCAGTTGCGCTTCCCGAGCGCTCCTTTGCACACCATTGCTATATGGTTGTGGCAGATACAGGCTTCACTTTACTGAGCAAATAGTGGTAACTACCGACATGGCCAGTGCTCCCGAGATCAGGAATGATACTCAGCTGGCAGTGAAGTGCAGCTCGCTAATTAGCGCCAATGCCGAGCAGTCAGAAACTGCAATGAACATCTTCCTCAATGAGCAGGAGGTAACCGGCCTGAGGGATCTTCTGAACCGGAAGGAGGACATCAAGTACATCAGCATTTGTCGGACCACCAACGGGTATCCGCACGTCTGCCTGCGCATGCTGTTCATGCTGGCTGAGCTGGAAATCGGCCTGAGAAATGCAGGCGCTTCAACTGAGGTCGTGGAGTTCGGCATGCGGCGCTTTCTTGATCTCTCTGGTGGAAAGAAGATCCCGATGGTGAGGCCGGAAGTGATTCTTGAGGAGGCCTCGCGAGCGGGTGTGAATGAGAACAACGTTCAGCTTCGGCGACAGAACCTGAGGCGGGCGATCGACAGCGGCCTGGGCCGGTCGACCTTTCTGAGTCAGACAGTTGTTTCGAGTAACGACGGAGAGATTTCTACCCACCTTAATCGCACCTCCATCGAGGCCAGCTCAGGCTCGCCGCCAGGCACTTTACCTAGACAGCCGACTTCAGCCGTTGTGCCTGCCGCCAGTTCGGAAGAAGCTGTCGATTCAAGCAGGGAAGCAGACGCCGGCGAACCGGGACGCTTTATAACTCGCTTGTAAACCCAGCCGCTTTTATAAGGGAACTGGGTCTCTGCAACGACTGGTTTATCTACATGTACCGGTAGGTGTTTACGATTAGCAACCTCTTCTGCAGGTGTAACAGAAAACAGTTTGAAGCTCGTTGGAAAACGTTGCACAAATAGTTTCATGTATACATAGCAACCAAATTTTAAATTACGAGTATTGCTGTGAGCTGGATTACGAGCGTATTGTCATGTAACTCACTCTGCCTGTTCGCCTTGTCTATTCCCTAGTGATAAAACTTGCGGATACTATCAGTAGCTTATCTCCGCTAGCATAGACAACGGAATTCTTCAATTGGTATCAGTGCCCCCGTTTTCATTTGGCTTCCTAAGCTCCATTAGAAAGTGTTGCAACACGTAGTCCCACTCTAATTTTGTCCAGTTGTTGTCAATATTATATCCTTGATGTTGTTCCGAGCACGTAGCTGTAGTCTACGGTGAAGTATACTTTTGTGGCGTTGCTGCTAAACACCCAGTGCAATTTTTTTTGTTTTCAGTTTGTTGTTATTTGGTTTTGGAATTGGTGAAGGGCCCTGGATAGAGCTAGACAGGTCTCACGCTGCTTGCAGGAGTTAAGAAGAATCGAAGGCCTGCGGGCAGTTTTTTGCTAGCAGCTACGGATTCGCATTGAGTTTTACGAGTCTGCTGCGTCTAACAAATGCAGATGTGAGACGGCCTACTCTCAACTGTTTTCTTCTCAGCATTCTTCTTCTTCAGCTCACTGCAGCTGCAGCAGATGTATTTCTGCGGCACGAGAGACAAATACTGCCAAAAGTATTTCAGTATACAAACTCTCGGTAATCCCAATGGAGCCGAGAAGCAAATATTTCTGGAAATGGGTTGGCATCTCTTCATCTAGTAAAAATAGAGAATGAGGAAGCCTAGGAATTTCCAACCATGATGTGCAAAAGTCTTCCCAGAGGCAGTTTCTGCAACAATAGCCAGATGAACTTTTTGCCATCCTCATCCACCATTATTTTAACTGAAGCTATTTTTAGCCTTTTAGAAACTCATATTCCTGCTTTCCCGGAAATTCCAATGCTAATGAGATGATTAGGTGCATAAAAGGAGCTAATCTTTTGCTAATCCAAGCAACTAGTCAAGACAATATACTTGCCATGTACTCTCGGCTATCTGCGCTTCTTCCTGTGCTGCTGCTCGCTGGCGCTGCTGACGCAACGTTGCCGTCGTGGCACCGGACGGTCAGTGTGGCTCACAGAATCGCCAGCCAGGTGAAGCGTACTGGACCCGCTAGGTGCTTCTGCAGGAATCTCAGCCAGCTGGCTCGGAAGAACCTCCTGGACGCGGCTGGCCATCTGCAGGACTTCAGGGATCGCCTGGCGGCCAGCAACCGCCTCAGGGGCAAGTCGCTGGATCGCCAGGTGAAACAGTTCGAAGCCGCGCTGTTGCTGAAAATTGACGCCCTGCTGCTCACCGGCAACGGCACCGGAGCTGGTGACTTCCTGCGGTGCCACTTCCGCCGGATCAAAGCGACTGCGCTGCTGATGGCGCAGGTGAGGCTGCAAGAGATGGCGGAAGCCGAGCAGCTCTGGTGAGTCTTGCTGGGACTGAGTCCGTTTTTATCCTCAACTCTGATTGTCCCTATCGTCCAGATCCACCCAGCTCTTCACTGACATGTCTATGGCAGCCTAATAGCCCTAGCCTAATCCGCCTAGCACCTTATCCAACTCTGTGCTTATCCAACTCTGTGCTTATCCAACTCTGTGCTTATCCAACTCTGTGCTTATCCAACTCTGTGCTTATCCAACTCTGTGCTTATCCAACTCTGTGCTTATCCAACTCTGTGCTTATCCAACTCTGTGCTTATCCAACTCTGTGCTTATCCAACTCTGTGCTTATCCAACTCTGTGCTTATCCAACTCTGTGCTTATCCAACTCTGTGCTTATCCAACTCTGTGCTTATCCAACTCTGTGCTTATCCAACTCTGTGCTTATCCAACTCTGTGCTTATCCAACTCTGTGCTTATCCAACTCTGTGCTTATCCAACTCTGTGCTTATCCAACTCTGTGCTTATCCAACTCTGTGCTTATCCAACTCTGTGCTTATCCAACTCTGTGCTTATCCAACTCTGTGCTTATCCAACTCTGTGCTTATCCAACTCTGTGCTTATCCAACTCTGTGCTTATCCAACTCTGTGCTTATCCAACTCTGTGCTTATCCAACTCTGTGCTTATCCAACTCTGTGCTTATCCAACTCTGTGCTTATCCAACTCTGTGCTTATCCAACTCTGTGCTTATCCAACTCTGTGCTTATCCAACTCTGTCAAACCACATTTTTCGATTCAGGCGGCAGCTCAGTCATCACCTGGCTGAAGCGCAGTCGCATCTGAAGCCCGGCCTGCAGCGAATGTACATCCTGATGGCGCTGAGAGATGCTAGCTCCCAGCTCGGCCACAGAAGCTCGGTGATGCAGCTCGAGTCGGAGGCTGAGGCACTCGCGACGGCTTCCCGCAGCTGGCTCAGCCCTGTGCCTCGTGCCGACAGGGAGTTCCGGTACTTTCGGGACCTGGCGACTGCTCAGACGCTACTGCGACTCGTTGATGAGGCAGCGGAAGGCTTGACTGACCCAGCCGTTTGTCCGTAGGCTCTTCTGCCAACAAAATCAACATTGATTGGAACATTGAATTTGCAGATACTCGTACTTATTCAGATCAAAAATGATTATTTATTTTTTGCTTGGTGCGAGCATAGCTTCTTCTTCTCTAGTCAACATAGTGCTAGGCTTCTATTCTCAGGTTTTTTTTCTCGATTGTTTCCTCTCTATTTAGCCGAAAGTCTCGAGATTGTTTATAAAGCCTTATTTTTTATTTAGTGATTTGTCAAGCATTTTATGAAGAGTTTTTCTTCGATTAGACTTGTTTTTTTTCCTTGTAACCCACTGCTCACCCATCACTATTCTGAAATTCCAATTAAGCTGCTTAGCGCGTCACTTTTGTTTTTAATTCAATTTGAACGATAACAAATTTTATTTTCCTGGAGCAGTTTTACCTTGTTTGCGTTTTAGATTGCCAAATTTTATGCTGTTTAGGTCTGTCTGTTATTTTATGTGATGGGTTATATAAAATACTATATTATTTAACTATATTAAGCCATACTTTAATACTTTAATATAGTATACATACTACAAGCTGTTGAAGCCCGCAGATTTTAAACCCGTTGAATTCCAATTCCCGGGCTATTTTTGCATGCATTCTAAAATCTGAAGTCACACTCAAACAAAAACTTGCTAATAGTTTGGATGGATACAGGTAAGCAAACTTGAAGTAAATAGTAAAAAAGTTTATATAGAAAGAAACAAACCGAATCTAAGACTACGCAAAAACTTACAGAATCAGGACAGTAATCTCACACAATAATTTTTAGGTAAGGAGATAAGATTATTTTGTAGCTTTTAAGTAAAATGAAGAAGCGATAGCCATTGCTGCCACCCCCCAATCAGCTGGCAAGGCATGTGGCGCCCCTTACCAGCACGCTTGGCGCCCCCCTCCCTTACCAGCACGCTTGGCGCCCCCTTCTTACCAGCAGGCTTGGCGCCCCTTACCAGCAGGCTTGGCGCCAACCTTACCAGCAGGCTTGGCGCCCCCCCCTTACCAGCAGGCTTGGCGCCCCCACCCCGCTTACCGCAGCTCAGGCTTGGCGCCCCTTACCAGCAGGCTTGGCGCCCCCTTACCAGCAGGCTTGGCGCCAACCTTACCAGCAGGCTTGGCCGCCCCCCCCTTACCAGCAGGCTTGGCGCCCCCTTACCAGCAGGCTTGGCGCCAACCTTACCAGCAGGCTTGGCGCCCCCCCCCCCTTACCAGCAGGCTTGGCGCCCCCTTACCAGCACGCCCAATCATAAATCCAGGCTACACCCCTGGTCTAAAACTAAGTGACAGGATATTTTACTCAGGACAGGATATTTAGAGAAAGCAAAAAAGTACGCAAGGCATCAGCCCTTGCTTGAACAAAAAGGCAGAGGCCCGATGGAATAATTGAAATTCTGTGAATGAACACAGATTGTCACGATTGTTGCCTCAATCACATTCGAAGAGAGTTGCTTGACGATTAGACTGGTTGCTGAGTCGCAGAGGCTCAGAAACCATTTTTTACCTCAAGGGCCTGCTGGGTCTGATGAGAGTGGAACGGAGAGGTAATAGAAGATAAGAGATGAGAGATGGAGAGCGGAAAGAGGAGAAGGGGAGAAGAAAAAGATAGGAAAGAGGAGAGAGGAAAGGGAGAAAAGAGAGGAGAGAAGAAAAGAATGAAAACAGACACCAAACTTTGAGCAGACGGGATTGCTATTGTAAAGTTTCAAAGCACTCGAGGGCGGATAGCGCGGCAAGAACTAAATGGAAACTGTTGGCGCCAGCTGCTGATTCCAATGAGCTGTGGTCTGGGAATTAAATCAAATTTTCGGTAAAAAAGCTATATTTAGCTTGCATTTAAATAATGAACTTTTGTCATTAACTGTCAGAAAAGGTCGACAAAGTGCTTCGGCCTTTGAAGCACAGCCATTTGATATTTGAAATCCGACGAATAAAACTACATGAAGTGACAACTCTTATCGGCAGCCCTCGCACTCTTGCTGAATACCCGCTGAACGGGTCCGTCGCCACTAGTGAAAATTCGTTCCAAACTGTTTCACTCGTGTCGATAAGGCCAAGGGGATTGAATTAGTTGCATAATCTCCAGCCACACGTGAACTACACGAACTTCTTACGCCATGCAGGCACGACGTGCTATACGGTTCAACATGACCCCAGCCAGTTAGAATGACAAAGTCCCCAGCGATCCCACCAGTATTTATAACCAAATTGTTTGCTACCGAGAGTCCAAGACAAGAGTCGAAACATCTCCGCGCGGTTCCATATAAAGAAATCCTTTGGAAAGAAGTATGAGCTTGAAGCTTCGATTGGTTCTGCGCGGTCTTCATCCTGACCTGCTGCTCCCTGAGTCAGGGTCACCACACCGATTGATCAGGAGCAAATCAAGCAGAGCTCAAGAAGTACCTCTGAAGCTGAACTCGATCCAAGACACTGGACAACAATCGCTCGACAGGATCTCAAGACGGCCACCGAAGTATTCAACCAGAGGACTGACTACAGGGCCAAGAATGCCATTCTCTTCCTCGGAGACGGAATGGGCATCACATCCGTCACAGCTGGGCGCATCCTTAAAGGCAGCTTGACGGAAAAAGCGGCGAAGAGGCAACGCTGGAATTTGAGAAGTTCCCTCACACAGGCCTGTCAAAGACGTACAACACTGACATGCAGACTCCGGACAGCGCGGGGACCGCCACTGCCTACCTGTGTGGAGTGAAGGCAAAGTTTGTACGATGGCATGAACGAACTCGTGACAACAAGCAACTGCACATCCCAGCTCAAGGAGCGCTACGTCAACTCATTCTTGACTGAAGCCCAGCAGCTCGGCAAAGTCGGTCGGCATCCGTCACCACAACGAGAATCACGCATGCAACGCCGGGTGCGGCGTACTCGCATACATCTTCACGAAACTGGGAGGATGACACCGACAGGAACGAGGATGTTGAGGATGAGTCCGTGCGATGGATGTGCCCGACATTGCCCAACAGCTGGTAGACAATGCTATTAATTTTACTGTCATCTTTGGTGGTGGTGCACTAAAATTTCTGCCTAATACTGAGACAACTTT